>ML106377.1:16221-171792 GCA_003697995.1 Taxidea taxus jeffersonii
CCCCCGCTCTGGCTGGACCTATCAGCTTCTCTAGAAAGGCTTCAGCAGCACAACGAGTTCGGCACAGTTACTGTTTGTCTCTTCTCATTTCCCATGCGTGGTGGCAGTGTATCCTCGATCTGTCAGAAAGTCCTCCAGAGACTCCCCCACGAGGACGACAGGGATGTGCTGGCATATTTCAACCCACACAGAGACCAGCTGGAAATGTCGGATGGTAGCTGTGTTTAAGCAAATATTAATTCCTCCATGAGCAGATTTTAAATTTAAACCATATCCTAAGAATATAGTTTGGGTTCAGGAAACTTCTTTTTCTTTAACCTAATATATATTATATATATATATATATAAATAAAATATATGTGATTTATTTATATATATATATTATATATATATTTTTTTAATCTTGAAGATCACTCCCTAAACAGTTTCTTTCCCTTCCCGCTTTTAAGAGCTTTGTTGAGGTATAATTTACCCATTACACTCCCCCATTTTAATTGTTCAGTTTGAAGAGTTTGGTAAACACACGCAGCTGGGCAACCATCACCACAATCCAGTTTTAGAATGGTCGTGTCCCCTCAAAACTTCTGTCTTGCTGCTTGTAGTCAGTGCCTGCTTCCACTTCCAGCCTAGGCAATGGCCATTCTGCTTTACGTCTCTATAGTTTGCCTCTTCTAGAAATTTCATGTCAATGGAATCACACCATATGTGGTCCTTTACATCTAACATCTTTGACTTAGCGTGATGTTGATGAGATTCAGCTACACTGTTGTTATCACTAGTTTGTTGTCTTTAATGGCTGTATAGTATTCCATTGTGTGGATATACCACATTTTCTTTATCCATCTACCAACTGGTTAGACAGTTGGATTGTGTAAGTACTTGTCTATTGTGTCTCCACTGAGACCATTGGCATATGAATCTTTCTGTGGGTATATGTTTTCATTTCTCTTGGCTAAATTCCAAATGGTAGAACTCCTGGATCATATGATACGGTAAGCATATGTTTAACTCTCAAAAGCACTGCCAAAGTGCCAGCAAACTCTTTTTTGCTTCCAAACAAATTCTTAAGGAAAGTATTTACTTCTCATTCTTAAGGTTGTATCTGCTGTGAAATTGCCCAGCCTAGCAGAATAAATCCAAATTCTGAGCAATTTGGCAAAGTTGTTAGAAATAAAATCATGGGCAATAAAAGTAACAGCACTAAGGAAAGGGAATATTCTTTTTTCTTTTCTTTTTTTTTTTTAAGATATTATTTATTTATCTGCCAGACAGAGATCACAAGTAGGCAGAAAAGCAGGCAGAGAGAGAAGGAAGCAGATTCCTTGCTAAGCAGAGAGTCTGATGCAGGGCTTGATCCCAGGACCCTGAGATCATGACCTGAGCTGAAGGCAGAGGCTTAACCCACTGAGCCACCCAGGTGCCCCAAGGAAAGGGAATATTCTTAAATCCTATTCTATTCCTACTCTGTCTTTAACTAAAACACCTTCTTTAGAACTTTGCTAACAACAAAAACAAAAGTATAGAACAAATTGTTCACTTTGATAATTTTCAGTTTTTGTCTCACAGGGTTGTTGTGAGAATTACTAGGATAATAATAGAATCTGTAGCATATAAGCTCTCTGATGGCAGGGGAGCTTTATATGGATCCCACGAGCCTAAGAACAGTGCCAGATGCATAGTAGATATTCAGTAAATATTTATAGAATGACTAATGTACTTAGCATAATACCTGGAGAGATTATTTATTCATTCAATCTTCTGTTTAATATTTATTGAGCACCTACTGTATGTCCATCAAGCACTAAGCTGAGCCACCAAGTATCAGGGTTGCTGATTAAGACAACAAGTCAAAATAAAACAGTGAAACCTTGAATCATTTACTGTGGTAGAATAAGCAAGAGGTTTCGCTAGAGAAAACACCACTTTCCTTTGCTGGTCCATTTTCCCCCATGGTATGACGTCAGTGAAGTTTAGCTAGATCAGCAAAGACACAAAATATTATCTCACTAGCCAGAGAGATCTTGCCAAAAGGTTCCTGTCATTTTATGGACCTGGTGGCCACAGGGCTGAGAGGGAGAGGAGGTAGAAGGGAAAGACCTAGAAATGAATAAGTCACTGAGTACTGAGTAGAGTAGAGAAAAGTAGAATCTTCTAGTTTTCTCTCCCACTCCTCTCACTGGAAAAACCTCTGTCTCAGGGGCCCATAAATAAAGAGTCCTGCAAATGGAGATGACCTGCCTAGGAATACAGGTGTGTGTAAGAGCATGACTAAGGGCCAGGGGGCCTGGGTCCTAGACAGAACTTCCTTTGGAGAATGCAGCACATAATTGTGCACCAAGACCCATGTGGAGAGGATAACTTTTCTGCATCAGGCCTTTCAGGTAGAGCCTTTGTCTATGGTTGGGCTGGAAAAATCACCCACAGAGTTTGGGCCAGGAGCCAACCTCCTCCAAGTTGCTTTTAGAGTGGATATCATCTCTGACCTCAAAAAAGCATGAGGACTGTTAAGTAGGCAGGCCATAAACAGGTAAATAATACATACTTGGCAAATGATGACGAAGGTCCTGGTGTCTGTCCGAGGCAGCAGGGCATGAGGGAGTGGGAGCTGGAACCAGAATTCAGAGAGAGTTAATAGTGAGATGTCCCTGCATTAGCCTGGGTGCTCAGGCCAGGCCCATAGCTAAGGACTGAGGATGAGAAGGAGCCAGCCACACTGAGCTCGGGGAGGAGGGATTGGGAGAGGTCAAGCACACAAGCTAAATCAGTGTCCATTCGATCCTCCTTTTATTACATCAGGCTTTAACTAATTATAGAGGCTGTGCTTGAGGGGACAATGAGACTCTGCTGAGCCTCATCCAAATCTGTGTAACAGTCCACCACTTCATAAAAATGTTTTCTTTGATGTACAAAATTAGTGCATCCAGTAAAATCTATCTGTGGTTATAGAGATCTCAAACACACATGAGTCAGATGTTCCTAGTATCTAAACAGTCTTTTATAAAGTAGGATGAACCCCCATTGTGTAGCTTTATGGAAAGAGCCAAAAGAGTAGGTTTAGCTAAAATGCCTTGGTATCCTTGATCCCTGTTTGAATATCAGAGACTGGAGATGCTACAGAAAACAGTGGTTACTTTGGACTTGAGGGAGGAGGGATGGGTGTGTGGTTATTTTCCACCCATGGAGAGGACTCTGGAAGTTGCCCTGTCCTCCCCAGCCTGTCCTCTGTAAGCCTCTGACACAAAGATCTTTGTTAAGAATGAGTTGGGCCTTCCAGTAATTGTGAAAAGCCATGGACACATAGTGAAAGCAACTACCAGTTATTGTAAATCTTGTTTTTGCCCAAGGTTATTTATCTTTCTAAAAAAACCCACTCCCTTTCTGGTTATCGTTTACAGTCAGTCCAGAGGAGCCACTCTGTTTCACGAAGCCCTAACTTTATGCACCTAAATTTTCAAAACCTTGCTTTTAGATCTGTCTTCGAAATAAAGTTGGATTGAGGAGGCACTGCACTATTTATACCCCTGGTTTATTATTTGTTAAAGTAAGGAAATTATGCTGTGAAAGGAGAATAGATTCAGGAGGGAGGCAGACATGAGTTTTAATGCTGAGTCTACCCCTTCCCCGCTGTGCGACTCCCACTTCCAGTGGGCAGCTTCCTTGCCGCCCGGACCCTTATCCCTTCATAATTGCATTCCTAGCCTTTCACTGGGACATTGTAAAAAGAAAAGATAATGTGTTTAGAGTCCCTGGCACACAGTGTGTGTTCAATAAATGGTGGCTCTTATCAGTAAAGTGAGTTGCTGTTGCCATGGCTGGGACTCAAAGCAGATGGAATTCAGCACACTCTCAAATTTGTGACATGAAGATGAGTTTCTAGAACTTTATCAAGTCTCTTCTTTCCCCAGGTGTGTGATTAGGAGAATGCCGCTTAGAAAAGAAAAATTCACACAAAAGCCCATGGATGGCTTTCTTGGGTGGTTTGCGGGGGGGGGGGGGGGGGGGGGGGGGGGGGGGGGGGGGCTACTTGTTGGGACCAAGAAACAGAGGTAGCACAGCTCCCCTTCCCTCCCACCTGGGAAGAATGTCACCTTAGGGCCTTCTTTCTCTCAGGTAGAGGTCTGCACTTAAGGAATCCTGGCCCAGGTGTTAAGAATGTAGACTTAGGGGCGCCTGGGTGGCTCAGTGGGTTAAAGCCTCTGCCTTTGGCTCAGGTATGATCCCAGGGTCCTGGAATCAAGCCCCACATCGGTCTCTCTGCTCAGTGGGGAGCCTACTTCCTCCTCTATCTCTCTCTCTGCCTGCCTTTCTGCCTACTTGTAATCTCTGTCTGTCAAATAAATAAATAAAATATTTTTTTAAAAATGTAGACTTTGGGACGCCTGGGTGGCTCAGTTGGTTAAGCGGCTGCCTTCAGCTCAGGTCATGATCCCAGCGTCCTGGGATCGAGTCCCACATCGGGCTCCTTGCTCAGCAGGGAGCCTGCTTCTCCCTCTGCCTCTGCCTACCACTCTGTCTGCCTGTGCTCGCTCCCACTCTCTCTGACAAATAAATTAAAAAAAAAAAATCTTTAAAAAAAAAACGTAGACTTAATTGTCTGGATCAAACTCTGCCTGTATTTGTCCTGGGCTAAATTTTTTACTCAATCTGCATCTCACCCTCCTTGTTGCTAAAAAAGGATTTGCGATGATAACATTTTCTACTTTAGAGTATTGTTTTGAGAATTAAGTTAGTGAATAGATGTGCTTAAAATACCCTCAGGCCACAGACAAATGCTATCATTATCATTGACCTAAAATTTCCCTTCAAATTCAATCTCAAAATATCCTTTGCCATCATCATTTTGGGAGTTTGTAAATACGAAATTTAAAGAAAAGGTATTTTAAAGAATCTGTCACACCTTGCACAGAGGACAAATAGCAATCCTAGTGGACAAAGAACAAGTCCAGTAAGTAGCTGGGAGGCCTGCCATCCTCAGAGGAGAGCTCTGTCAGTCATGAAGATGCACATGATTGAGCCATACTTCCTTGAAGCATGACCATGGAGGCACCAGGATTAATTACTGTAAGCCACCTGCTAGTTTAAATTCCATTTTAAATTGTCTGGAGTTTATAAAGTCTTAGTTTTTAATTTGTCTTTGAAAAAGTGCTATCTCAATTTTTAAAATCCCCCTGAGCTTTGTGACTCATATCATAAGAAATCTGACCTTTCAGCAGAAGGGGAAAAATCCAAGTTGTTACCTTGACAACAAAAGGTAAGCGGGATGCTTTGAGCTCTGATGTTTCTGCTATAAATAATCCATCTTTGGCCAGAACCACAAGCCAGAGAAATATTCATGTGAGAATGGAGAGGAATGAGCTGGGTTGGCCATAGGGAGAGTCTGCATTTCAGGAGATTGTTTTAATCACCATTTTTAGGAGTCATTCCCAGAGGCACTTTTGAAACAATTAACTAATAAACCAATAAGAGGGAATGAATTCAATTTCTAAAAATGGGAATTTACACAAATGAAGACTGATAATGCTTTTTCATTTGAGGGCTTTCTCTATACTTATTTGTACCGTTGTCTATATAGTGTTGTTTTCATCTAGAATATTTATTCTCTGCTTCCGAACAACCTATAAAATAGAAGAAAGGGAAGCTAACAATGAACTTTGGTCCTTCAGTTATAATTTATATGATGTTACCCTGCCTACCAGCCTACCAGCAAGAAAGGAATAGCAATAAAGTTGGATAGCTTTTAAGACATTGTGGATTATTAAAAAAGAAAAAAAATCAAAGTCCTCTTTTGGTTAAAAGTCACAAAATACTACTGAATTTTTTTTTTAAACAAGCTGTACTCATGGATAGGTCTAAGATTTATGGCTGTGATTATCCTTTTGCTTGCTGACGTAAAATAGTCTTCTGGGAAGTCCAAGTTATTTCTTAATAAGCTTTAATAATCTGTGAGTCAGAGTAGGTGCTGCTGACAATGAGTTTTGCAGGATTTACTGGATGGAAGGCAAGAAATTAATGGGCATGCCCATTGAGTGGCCTGTGGAAATAGTGTCTCAAAATATTTTCTGAGTAAGACCCTTTGCTCCAGTAGATTCCACCTATTTTTCAGTAAATGTGCTTTATCCAGGAAGATTTCCTAAAGTTACCTTACAGCTGGCTGAGATTCTCCATAACTATAAGTGCTTCTTATCGATGTAATGGGGTCACCCTCAGACTCATGTGAACAAAATCGGATAACTTGTATTTTTTCCAATTGATCTTGTTGGGATGACTCATAGGGGGAGGGGCTGCTCTAGATTCAGAGACTCTGAGGAGAAACAACAACCAAATGCATCATGTCATCCTTGATTAAATCCCAATTCGAACAAGCCACTAAAAACAGCAGTTTGACAGGAAAACATTTAAAATGGACTGCATATTAGACATTCCCTGAAATATCTTCTTAATTTCTTAAGATGTTTGTTAATTCTTACTAATTTCTTAAGATGTGATAATAGCACTGTGGTTAGAAATTGCCTGTATTTCTTGACACGCCTAACGAAGTCCATAGTAAGAAAATGACATTCTATCTGGGATTTGTTATATTTTTTCTTTCAGAAAAGAGGATTGATTATAGAGGAAAAAAAACTGACAGACAAAAAATCTATTATATGAGTGATAGATAGGTACGGGTTCACTACACTATTCTATTCTTGTGTATGTTTGAAAATACTCGTAGTTTAAAAAAAAAACAAAAAACAAAAAAAAAAAACTTCCTAACCTAAAGCAGTCTCTCTCCTCTTTTCCAAGATCACAGTCTATCCTCTTGAAGTAGGAGCTGGTACAGTGTCTCATCCTCTTGGTATTCTCTTCTCTGGATCTTCACTGGGTCTGCCTCTGAAGTGTCTGCGACCCATGTAAATTGAGCCCATCATAGTTGAAGCCCCATAGAGCCTCTTGCCCATTTGTCTCTTATTTCTGCTTTTGGTGGTGCTACTGATGCTTTGAGGCCTGGCTTTGATTACCAGTAGACCCCTGTTTTGGGTAACCCATGCTCTAGCTCTCAGTTACAGAGCCATATTTTCCCTTCCACAGTGACCCCTCTTGTCTGGCGAGTTCACCAGCTGACACCTTTAACTTTTTCCACATGCCATCCATCATGCCCAGACATGTAGAAACTTCTAGATCCCCTTTACTCCAGGAGAAAGCTATGGAGAATCAATAGAGTTGAAAGGACATCCCATACAATCTTTTAAGCCCTTTTCTCAGCCAATTTTATTCTTCTCCCAGTATCTTCTTGGGTATAGTGGATAGTCTTAACCGCTGGAATTCTGAGAAGCATGCAGTTTTTCCAGAATGGGTCTAGAGAAGGCAAAATCAAGGCTTTTGTTCTGAAATCAACCCACACTTATCCTTTTTCATTCCCTGAAGCTTGGCTCCAGATGAGGCAGGAAACACTATATAGTTCTGCACCTTCCTCTTGTCCCTCTCTTCCTTTTCTCCTAGCCTGGTTACTTGGCACAGAAAGGTTTGCCAAAAAGGAATGGCGCCTGCAACCACATGAAGCTATCTCATTTGAGTATGTCCTTACTGTCTCCCTCACTAGAAAATGAAAGCTACATGAGGACAGAGATCTTACCACTTGTTTACCACTGTATCCCTAGCACCTAAAGCCATGTTTGGCACACATAGGTGCTCAATAAATACATACTGAATAAATAGTCAACAATAACTGTATATTGTTCTCTATAGCACCTACTTTGTAAATTACACATGTATTAGTGTACATACTTGATTAATGTCTCTATCTCCCTCTAAAACTCTTTCTGAAACTTGCCTGATAGAAATGAAATTCAATGCTTGGTAAACATGTGATTCCCAATTCTTTGTCTGAGAGTCTGATTCTGTACTTCTAGGTTGGAAATTGGGAATCAGCATTTTTACAAGTATCTCCCACCCCCAAGGAGACTATTCCCATTAGGGACCCTTGAAAAACACAAGTCTAGAACATTAGCTCTACAAGGCAAGAACCTTATCTGGTTTTAGCTCCTAAAGAGATCTGGCACCTAGTAGAACCTCATTACATTGCTGCTGAATGAGTGAATGATTAATAGGTAGTGGTGAATACATGGTAGCCTCTTTTTGACTTGGTGATCTTTTCAACAACTAGACTGAACTTTTCTATAAAAGTTAGATGTGTTAATGAAAAATCATCATTTGACTTTCTAGCATATTATATTGCAAACTTTGTGGGTGGAATGTAGTTTTGTGGGGGGGGGGTTGTTTTGTTTTGTTTTTTAACTATGTCAACAAGACATACAGAATATAGCTATCAAGAAATTGGTTGCATATTGAATTTGGCAGAAAAGCAGATCAGTGGAACAGAGTGCCCAAAAATAAACTATACATATATGGTCAATTAATTTACAACAAAGGAGCAAAGAATGTACAATGCAGAAAAGAATGGCATTGGGAAAACTTAGGAAGTTACATGCAAAGAATAAAACTTGACCACCATCTCACTCCATTTATAAAAATTTACTCAAGATTAATAAATCTTGGTGAGGAAGTGGGAAAAAAAAGAACCCTTCTGGACTATTGGTGGGAATGTAAATTGGTGGGATCATTATGGAGAAGAGGTTCCTCAAAAACTCAAAAATAGAACTATCATATGGACTATCAATTCCATTTCTGGGTATATATCCAAGCAAAACAAAACCATTAATTCAAAAAGATATATGCACCAATATGTTTATCACAGCATTATCTACAGTAGCCAAAATATAAAAACAACCTAAGTATCCAACAATAAAAGGATAGAGAAGATATGGAATACACACACACACGCGCGCGCACACACACACACACACACACACACACGCTGGAATACTACTCAGCTATAAAAAAGAATGAAATCTTGCCATTTGTGACAACATGACAATGTGGATGGACCTTGAGGGTATCATGCCATGTGGAATAAGTCCGACAGAGGAGGAGAAATACGCCATGATTCACTTACAAGTGGAATCTAAAAAAAACAAAACAAACAAAATAAGATAAAACCCAGACTCATAGATACAGAAAATAGAGTTGTAGCTGCCAGAGGAAAAGAGGAAGAGGGGGTGGGCAAAATGGGATCAAGAGCTACAAATTTTCAGTTATAAAATAATAATTCATGGTGATGTGCAGCACAGGGAATACTGCCAGTACTATTGTACTAAGTCTGTGTAGTGGTAGATGGTGCCTAGACTTATTGTGGTGATCAGTTTGAAATACATACAAATGTTGAATCACTACATTGTGCACATGAGACTAATAGAATATTGTGTGTCAGTAACATTTCCATAAAAAAGAAAATTAGTTGCATTCTCTTCTAAAACTGAATTTTTTTTTTAAAGTATTTGCTGGGACACCTGGGTGGCTCAGTCAGTTAAGCATCTGCCTTCAGCTCAGGTCACAATCCCAGGGTCCTGTGATCCAGTCCCACATTAGGTTCTTTGCTCAGTGGAGAGCCTGCTTCTCCCTTTGACTGCCACTCCCCCTACTTGTGCTCTCTCTCTCTCTTTCTCTGACAAATAAATAAAATCTTTAAAATATATATATAAAAAATAAAAAAGCATTTGCTAAACCATAACAATTAAATCTTCAGTACTAATTATCATGAAAGAGGCAGTAAATCTCCTATCACCTTTTCAGGTATGAGGAACATAAACCAAGATTTTTTTTTATTTTGTTCAGAAAGCATTTAGCAGATGAATAATTAGATAGAATACATTAAAGCTATCATTTCTCTCTTATCATTTTGATGTACCAGTACTCAAGATCCAAATTCCACAACTATGTGAACAGGGAGGCCGCCAGATTAGCGGTGGAGATGGGGGGAACCTGCTCTTAATCTGACTCAATCAGCTACTAATCAATTGTATGACCTTTGTCAAATCACATCCCCTCTCTGCCTGCCTAGTTTCCTGGAAGGCTAAAAAAGCGGGTGTTCAAAAAAGTGGAGGTTCAATGAGTTGATTTCTGGGATTTTTTTCCAGCTTTTGTATCTCACGGTTTCTTAGTTCTTAGGCAAGGCACGGCTGTAGGCATTGAAGTTGCCACAGTGAACAAAACAAATCCCTGCCCTCAAGGAACTTACATTCTGGCCAGAAGGATCAAGATGGTAAGAAGTAGGGGCGCCTGGGTGGCTCAGTGGGTTGAGCCTCTGCCTTCGGCTCAGGTCATGATCTCCGGGTCCTGGGATGAGTCCCATATCGGGCTCCTTGCTCGGCAGGGAGCCTGCTTCCTCCCTCTCTCTCTGCCTGCCTCTCTGCCTACTTGTGATCTCTCTCTGTCAAATAAATAAAATCTTAAAAAAAAAAAAAAAGATGGTAAGAAGTAAAGAAGCTAAAATGGATAGGCAGGTAAGTAGGTAGGTAGGTAGATAGATGCTATGGAATAGAGTATGATGCAGTAAATTAAATAGGATGGGCAGAGAAATCGCCACTGAGATTTGGGTGAAGGCCTCTTGCCCTTTGGCAACACAGAATTCAGTAAGCAAGTCTATCAGGTAAGGCTGTGGCCAGAAGCAGAAAATAAAGCTGGAGATGGTGGGGTGCAAATACAAATTCCTGGAAGAGCCATAGAAAAGTAAACCCACTGACTCATGTAAGTGGAGAATGTGGCAGTTACTCAACTCCGCCATGTTGTCATCTAAGGTCGGGTCATGGGTTGTCACATTGGCTCTCTTCCAAGAGAAACTGGAAATCTGAATGTTTATGTAGAATATCCTGGGTTTTTTTTTTTAAAGTTTTAGTTATTATATTAGTTTCCTAGGGCTGCCATTAGAAAGTGCAACAAACGGGTGACTTCAAAAACCAGAAATTGATTCTAATGCCATTCTATGGGCTAGAAGTTGGAAATCCAAATATCAGCAGAGCCATGCATCCTCTGAGACTGGATAGAATCCTTTTCTTCCTCTTCTTAGCTTCTGGTAGAGGACAACAACCCTTGCCATTCCTTGGCATGCAGCTGCATTGCTCCAAGTTGAGCCTCCGTAGTTGCGCCGTACTCTCCCTTTGTGGGTCTGTGTCTCTTCTTGGAAGGACACCAGTCATAGTGAATTCAGGGCCCATGCTACCAGTTCACCTACTCTTAACTAACTTCAGGTGTAGTCATGTTGTAAGGTTTGGGGGTTTTGACTGCAACATATATTTTGCAGGTGGGACAGAATTTAAGTTATAACAGTTATCAATTAGTATGCATTTTTGACAATACTGCATTACTTTGCACTCTGTAGGGTAAATAAGACCTATATGTAACTCATGGATTATTCATGTGTGAGCTCTGGGCCAGAGATTAAGGACCCTACCAAAAGGGCCTTAAGCTTGATGCATAGTGTAGTGCCTGCCCAGGGATTTGCTGAATAAGTGAATGCATAAATGTATGAATGAATGAATGGTTGTAATTCTTTTATGTTCACAAATAACTGGAAACTATCTGGAGAAGGTATTCTATTATCAGAGAGAGAAGCCAGCTAGTCAAAACTATACTGAATGTTCAATACTTTCCGCAAGTTTCTACTCAAATTTGAACAGAGCTGTATAGAATAGTAACTCCCACTCATACCATCAGCTCTTCCCCTACTCTTTCCTCTGCAGTGATTTCTCTGTATCAGGAGACTTTTTTTTTTAAGATTTTATTTATTTATCTGACAGAGCCACAGTGAGAGAGGGAATGCAAGCAGGGGGAGTGGGAGAGGAATAACAGGCTTCCCTCAGAGTAGGGAGCCCACTGCGGGGCTTGATCTCAGGACCCTGGGATCATACCTGAGCTGAAGACAGACACTTAATGACTGAGCCACCCAGGCATACCTGTATCAGGAGACTTGGGCTTGTGTCTATAGCTGGGCTACATTATCTGTTTTTTGTTTGTTTGTTTTTAAATTTAATTTAATTTTTTTCAGTGTTCCAAAATTCATCATTTATACACCATACCCAGTACTCCATATAATACATGCCCTCCATAATACCCACCATCAAACTCAACCCCACTCTCCACCCCCCTCCAAAACCCTCAGTTTGTTTCTCAGAGTCCACAGTCTCTCATGGCTTGTCTCCCCCTCTGATTTCCCCCAACTCACTTCTCCTCTCCATCTCCCAAAGTCTTCTGTGTTATTCCTTATGCTCGACAAGTAAGTAAAACCATATGATAATTAACTCTCTCTGCTTGACTTAGTTCACTCAGCATAATCTTCTCCAGTCCCGTCCATGTTGATACAAAAGTTGGGTATTCATCCTTTCTGAATGAGACATAATACTCCATTGTATATATGGACCACATCTTCCTTATCCATTCATCCATTAAAGGGCATCTTGGTTCTTTCCACAGTTTGGTGACTGTGGCCATTGCTGCTATGAACACTGGGGTACAGATGGCCCTTCTTTTCACTTCATCTGTATCTTTGGGGTAAATACCCAGTAGTGCAATTTCAGGGTCATAGGATAGCTCTATTTTTAATTTCTTAAGGAATCTCCACACTGTCTTGGCTCCACACTGTTGGCTGCACCAACTTGCATTCCCACCAACAGTGTAAGAGGGTTCCCCTTTCTCTACGTCCTCTCCAACACACGTTGTTTACTATCCTATTACTTTTGGCCACTCTAACTGGTGTAATGTGGTATCTCAATGTGGTTTTGATTTGAATCTCCCTCATGGCTAATGATGATGAACACTTTTTCATGTGTCTGTTAGCCATTTGTATGTCTTCTTTGGAGAAGTGTCTGTTCATGTCTTCTGCCCATTTTTTGATGTGATTATCTGTTTTGTGTGTGTCGAATTAGAGGCATTCTTTATAGATTTTGGATATCAGCCCTTTGTCTGTAGTGTCATTTTCAAATATCTTCTCCCATTCCATGGGTTGCCTCTTTATTTTGTTGAATGTTTCCTTTGCTGTGCAGAAGCTTTTGATCTTGATGAAGTCCCAAAAGTTCATTTTTGCTTTTGTTTCCTTTGCCTTTGGGGACATGTCTTGAAAGACGTTGCTGTGGCTGATGTTGAAGAGGTTACTGCCTATGTCCTCCTCTAGGATTTTGATAGATTCCTGCCTCACACTGAGGCCTTTTATCAATTTCGAGTTTATCTTTGTGTATGGTGTAAGAGAATGGTTGGGTTTCATTCTTCTACACATAGCTGTCCAATTTTCCCAGCAGGATTTATTGAAGAGACTGTCTTTTTTCCACTGTATATTTTTTCCTACTTTGTTGAAGATTATTTGGCCATAGAGTTGAGGGTCCATATCTGGGCTCTCTACTCTGCTGCATTGGTCTATGTGTCTGCCAAGATTCTCAACAAGATCCTAGCTAAAAGGATCCAACAGTACATTAAAAAGATTATCCACCATGACCAGGTGGGATTTATCCATGGGATGCAAGGATGGTTCAACAATCACAAATCAATCAACGTGATAGAACAAATCAATAAGAGAAGAGAGAAGAACCACATGGTCCTCTCAATTGATGCAGAAAAAGCATTTGACAAGATACAGCATCCATTCCTAATTAAAACAATTCAAAGTATAGGGATAGAAGGAACATTCTTCAACTTCACAAAATCTATCTATGAAAAACCCACAGCGAATATCATCCTCAATGGGGAAAACCTGACAGCCTTCCCTTTGAGATCAGGAACATGACAAGGATGCCCACTCTCACCACTGTTATTCAACATAGTACTAGAAGTCCTAACAACAATAATCAGAAAACAAAAATAAATAAAAGGTATTCACATTGGCAAAGAAGAAGTCCAACTCTCTCTCATCGCAGATGACATGATACTTTCTATGGAAAACCCAAAAGACTCCACCCCCAAACTACTAGAACTCATATAATTCAGTAATGTGGCAGGATACAAAATCACTGTACAGAAATCAGTTGCTTTTTTATACACTAACAATGAAAAAATAGAAAGGGAAATCAGAGAATCGATTCCATTTACTATAGTACCAAGAACCATAAGATACCTGGGAATAAACCTAACCAAAGAGGTAAAGGATCTGTACTCGAGGAACTACAGAACACTCATGAAAGGAATTGAAGAAGACCCAAAAAGGTGGAAGACCACTCCATGCTCATGGATCAGGAGAATAAACATTGTCAAAGGGTCTATACTGCCTAGAGCTATCTATACTTTCAATGCCATCCCAATCAAAATTCCACCAGCATTTTTCAAAGAGCTGGAACAAACAATCCTAAAATTTGTATGGAACCAGAAGAAACCCCAAATTGCTAAGGAAATGTTGAAAAAGAAAAGCAAAACTGGGGCCATCGTGTTGCCTGATGTCAAGCTTTACTACAAAGCTGTGATCACCAAGACAGCATGGTACTGGCATGCTATCTGTTTTTTTGCTCATAGTTAAATGCCAGTTTTTCTTTTTCTGTGACAGAGATTGCCTGTGGTTTTCCTGATATCCAATCTTCCCCTTCCTTAAAGGCAGAATGCTACAGCAAATGTGCTCAACTGGAAAACATTTTAAAGCCTAGTTAGCCAACAGGAATAGCTAAATAGATGTAAGTGGTAGTCTTGGGGCAAGACTTCTGGAAAGATCTTTATGTTGTGTCCAACTTTCCTCCTTGAAAGGTGAGACTGTGATAACTGCAGCAGTAGCAGTCATTTGGGGCAAAGCGATGTTAACAGTGAAAGCTACATACTAAGAATGGGAGAGTGAAAGACTCAGTGTGGCTTCCTGCTAATGTCCTGAACCACCCGACCAGTATGGGATAGCTTCCTTCCAGACTTCCTTTATGTGAGAAGAAAACCAAACCCCCTGTAAATCATAGTGCAGGTAATATTTCTGTTTCTAAACCCACTCCTCCCTTTTCATTTCTGCTCTGTATTTTGTGGAATGGCATTTCCCAGGCTCCCTCTCCTTCTGCTGTCTGGAGTGAGTCAGCCCATGAGAGGATCTGGTTGAATGCCAGCGGACAAAAGGTGGGGAAAAGCCAGAGAATGTCTCCTCCTTTCTCTCTGATTCAGGAGACACTCTGGCAGTGGGTGAGTGACTAACATGCACCAGACAACCATCTCACTAGAGAGAAACCTCCTCCTCTTCCAAGTGGTCCCAGCTCCTGGGATCCAGGATCACCATGTTCTTCCTTCATCTCTTCCTCTAGCTGCTAAGCAGCAGGTTTCCTCACTGAATCCTGTTGGCTTCTCAGCTCTCTCATCAACTGTGTGAGAAATTCCTGTCTAAAATGTCCTCTTTTTTAAATACGTGGACTGCTTTCTCTTTTCTGAGTGGATCCTTCCTGATCCAACCACTCCGTTTTGTAGAAGCGAGGGAATCTTTGTTTCTCCCAGCGGAGCACAATGTTCAACTGCCATGTCTCCCTCCGGAGTTCACGGAGACAGCAGAGAGAAACCACCAAGTCCTAGAATTTTATCAGCATGCCTGTTAGGACAGCAGATCCCAGGCATTTATGGCTATGGGCAGCCAGATTTCACCCTTTCCTGAGTTTTCAGAACCCATTTAAGAAACACAACTGAAAGGCATCTCATCTTATCTTTGCTGGCCAGTGCTTCACATGTGCCCTTGGGAATCATCTCTCTGTTAAAGACTTGCCTTGGAGCAAGCAGACAATCCAAAGCACATTCTTCTTCTTGGGTTTTGCCCCAGCGACTAAGTGGAGGGTGGGACCCTCTGATCTTACCACAGTCTTCCTGTTTTCTGCTCTTGAAGACCCTTCATTCCTAGAGCATTTCCTAAATGTATCCAATTAGCAGTTCAGAATCTTTCTCTGGCACTTGATATAGAGCATCCACAAATGTCCTCAGCTTGTGCTCTCTGGGACCTGCTCCCCTGGAGCATAAGTGTCATTGCTTTCCTGCTTCTGTGTGCTCAAGGTGGGGGCCAGATCTTATGGTTATGGGTTCTTTCACAGATTCCAGTCTTTCACTTGTATACTTTGCATCCTACCAAGAACTAACTCACCCCTCTTTAAATCCTGGCTTGGATGACACATGGGTCTAGAGCACCCACTCCTCCACCTTATGTAGGAGATCCGTGGAATCGTACTAAGAAGCCTTCACATTAAAGCCTAGTTCCAGATTTTTATTAAGACATTATCCATTCTCTCGTCTTATAGCCCCACATAGGGAATTTCAGTGCTTGATCACACCTACCTCTTGATGTTCCTCTTCAAGAGAGGACACACCAAGAACACCAACAGCTCAAGCTGGGTCTGCAGAAGATTGGTCAGCAGTGGTATAGTGGCCCTGGTTTATCCCATTTAGATGGCCTGTTCCTGTATGCTGCCCCCTCCCATACTCACGAGATATGATCCACCATGAGAATGAACCCAAATTAATTTGTAGGTGATCACAAACATGCAGCATGTTCAGAGGGTGGTTATTATTGCCATAGGGGTTGCCTTTCAGACCATATAGAAGGGACCATGATTTTACAGTGGAAAGTTCTTTTTCCTTTTGTACTCTCTTCCCTGTCCTCAGAGTATCTTTGCAGCCCTGTGATCAGGGCAGCAAGATATGATCCTATTTCTAGTACAATAAAACAAACTTAGATGCTTAAATTCTTCAGTGTGCAGCATCTAGATAAGGTAAACAAAATTTTTGCTAATATTGGTTACTTCTCGAAACATAACTTCAGTGTCTCCATGTTCTAGAAGAATTCCCCTCCCCTTCAAGGGCAAAAATGGGTGACAGAAGACACCATCCTGGTATGGAAAAGAATAAGCAATGGATTAACTTTATAATAATGAAGAAAAACCAATAAAGTTTACTTTTGGAAATTTTTTAGGGAAAATAGAATGGAATAGACCCAGATGGGTATGTTCAAAAGGTTTCTAAGAAAGATCCTTATAATGAAGGGGTCTTTCTTCCTTTAATCTTTTTTCTCTCTAATTGTTTTGTAAATAATATTCTTCAAGAAAAACAAAGATAGACAGAATAAATGTTCAGGATATACCCAAGCCTGTCAATGATGAAACTGTGCTAGTGAGAAAGGCTTCACATAAGAGTCATCAAGTTACAAAAGAATTATCTATGAAGAAAGAAGCCTCTTCTAACATGGTAAATGTGCATTTTAGGGGGAAAAACAATCTTGTACATATTCTTTCTACAAAAGCAATTATATTTTTTCACATAGAAATTGTTGCAAGGGACATGCAAATGCTGTGAACTGAAATGGAAACACCAATATTCTGTTCCAAACATCTCTGCCTACCTCCCCAATCTCCCACATTCCTAAATAACATGATGAAACCTTCCAGTTACATGAAAATAAAAGATGAGATTTGTTCTGAATAACTCTTTATAGCTGGGGCATGTTGTTTTTTCACTTGTTATGAAGCAAAGAGATATGTTGGCCTGGCATCTTTTATCATCCATTCTCCCTTCTCAAGCAGAATGGGGAAGGTGCAGAGTTCTGGTGGTTTCTCACTGGGGTTAAAGGTGTTTTGCAATAGTAGGATGGTGGGCCCTCAACAATACTGTTGCTTTGAAAAATAAAAAATAAATAAATTTAGTTTGCCTACTTTCCAAAACAGAATTCCTTCTTTAGTGAAAATGTCAGGGAAAACACCCAAGTAAGACGAATGCGTATGATTTTGTGTCATTTGGCCAGAGTTTACAATGTGACCAGTTGCTTGATGATCACATCTAAGCACACTCAACTCTAAAAGAAATACACTTTTACTTCCAATATATGTTTGTAATTGGGAAATGAAGCATGATATACCATCCTCACCGTGAACTTGGATGCTTCTGGGAAAAACAACCAGCTCTACTTTGTAGAATCCTAAAACATTCAAGCTGGAAGTAACCACAGCAGTGATTCTCTCCAGCCCCTCAATAACGAAGAAAATTAGGACACTGGGGGTTGTCTTGACTTTAACATTAAAAGTCTCATGTGCAGGAAATCCCTCGGGCTTGAGATGGTTGGTCATCCTAACAGTAGATCTAGATTTCAGGTCTTCTGATTACTGACTCAGTGACGTTTTTCTTACACATCTTTGTTTTTACCGAGATCCTAGTTGTTCTACCATTAAGGACAGCTTGTAAATAAGTTTAAGTGCTAATTATGCATTCTTTATAGATTTAAGGAATGAAATAAAAATGTTGGTTTTGGTTTTCCTCATACAGTTTTTAAAGGATCATTTCCCTAGGAGACACACCCTAAATACTATTTCACTTGGTTCTCTCTCCTGTCTCTCTTTTTATTCCTGGAAAGATGTAGATTTGTGTTGTTATGCATGGCTTAGGCTGATAAATCACATCAGTAGACATTTCAAATAAACAAACAAAATGAATTTGAGAGGTTATAAGTGTTTGCAAGTGTCACCGTGGAGACCAGAGAATGGATTGTCACCATGGAGACTTGCATAAACACTGCCTGTAATAATTTCCATGTGGAATCAGATATAGAAGAGATTTGGGAAGGAGGGTATATAAATGGAGCTGGTGATAAGTATGGCTAGAGTGAATTGTGTAAGAAGACTGGGGGGGATGCTAACGTAAGTGGACAGTTTGAAATGTTTCTGCACTCAGAAACATTGCTCCATCAGTGAACAAAAAAAAAACCTGCAGGGAAAAATCCCCACATTCTGCAATACTACAGAATTAGAGGTGATTTCCATCCACTCTTTGACTCTTTTTTCCCCACTGGCTATCTGTCACTGTCATTGTGACTAGTTATATACAGGTGTGATGTCATCATAATGACAGGTAGTCTCTATTAAGTCTTGCCACATCGGTGGGACTGTGATAAACCTTTTATGGTTATTATCACATTGAATCTGAACATTTATAAGGAAATGTAAATATTCCCATTTTACCAGTGAAGATAATGAGGCATAGAAAAGGTCATACGGCTAAAAAAAAAATAGGGAAGATGGAATTCATATGAGGCAGTCTGATGGCAGAGCCCCTGTTCTTAAATACTGATCTTCTCTGATGAGAGAACATAATGTCTTTGAGGCACTTTAAATCTAAATAAGAAAATAAATATAGTAATAAAGAATAACACAAGGGCCACAATATGTATTACCAGTACCTACACATATTTTAGTAATTATTTAATTACAGGGTCCTCTCCAACATGAATCTTACCACTTTTCCTCTTTTCTTCTCTGCAGTTATTATAACACTGTGGCTCTTAGTTGCAGAGAACAGAATCCACATTAGCTAGCTAAAAGAGAAAAAGGATATAATAAAGGGTATCCATTTACTTGTGAGATATCTGGGAGGGTCAGAAGAGTCAAACTTGAAAACTACAGAACTCAAATTATACCATCTTCCTACCTCAGAGTTACCACTTTTTTATTTTTTGCTTTTTTAAAGTTTCTATTTAAATTCCAGTTAGTGAACAGACAATATAATATTAGTTTCAGGCATATAATATAGTGATTCAACAGTTCCATACATCACCTTGTACTCATCACGACAATACCCTCCTTAATCCCCATCACATATTTCACCCATCCCCCAGAAAATCCCCCTCTGGTAACCATCAGTTTGTTCTCTATAGTTAAGAGTCTGTTTCTTGGTTTGTCACTCTCTCTCTCTTTTTCTTTCCCCCTTTGCTCACTTGTTTTGTTTCTTAAATTCCACATGAGTGAAATCATACGGTGTTTGTCTTTGACTGACTTATGTATGTTAGTATAATACTCTCTAGCTCCATCCGTATCATTGCCAGTGGCAAGATCTCATTCTTTTTTATGGCTGAGTAATATCCCATTGTGTATATATACCACATCTTCTGTATCCATTCATGAGTCCGTGTATACTTCAGGTGTTTCCATACTTTGGCCATTGTAAACAGCGCTGCTATAAACATAGGGATGCATGTATCCCTTTGAATTAGTATGTTTGTGTTCTTTGGGCCAATACCTAGTAGTGCAGTTTGCTGGATGATAGGGTAGCTCTATTTTTAACTTCTTGAAGAAATTCCATATTGTTTTCCAGAATGGCTGTTCCACTTTATATTCTCACCAACAGAGTAAGAGCGTTCCCCTTTCTCCACATCCTCACCAACACTTGTTGGTTCTTGTGTTGTTGCTTTTAGCCATTCAGACAGGTATGAGGTAATATCTCATTGTACTTTTGATTTGTGTTTCCTTGATGATGGGTGATGCTGAACATCTTTTCATGTGTCTATCGGCCATCTGATATCTTCTTTGGAAAAATGTCTATTCATGTCTTCTGCCCATTTTTAATTGGATTATTTGTTTTTTGGGTGTTGAGTTGTAGAGGTTCTTTATGTTTTTTGAATACTAACCCTTTTGGATATGTCATTTGCAAATAATTTCATCTATTCCATAGGTTGCTGATTGGTTTTCTTGTTTCCTTTGCTGTGCAGTGTTACAAGGCATTTAAATCAAATTTATCTTCAGATGCGCATTTAAGCTTTCAAATGAATTGACTCAAGGGCAGGACTCAGTTGGTGTGACGCTGGCTTCTATCTTTAAGCTCTAGTTCTTAACAGAACACCTATGGACAGCATCCCATGGCCCAGGTGTTCTAATTGTAACAAAGCATTGGATCAGGGATTCCTACTGATCCTGGGAAGCTTTGTGTTGGGCCAATCAACCATCCCTGAGATAGAGAGACTGTAAGGCTTGCCTGACAGCAAGGATCAACAGAATTTATTATAATCTTAAAGGATGGCTGGGTCAATAATCTTGGATAAAGTCCTCTGATTCAAATATCATGAAAGATTCCTTTACAAATCATTCATAGACAACATGAGAATTAATCTTTATTTTGCACTGATAGGTACTCAGCAGACAGCAAAGTATACAGGACGTTCTTTTTCTGAGGGGAAGCAGAGGACAATGTAAACCCCACTGAATTTGGACTAAGAACAAAGTTGTTTGGAATATTCTATTTAAAAATATGGGTGTGGGTGGCTGGGTGGCCCAGTCGGTTAAGCATCTGACTCTTAGTTTCCTCTAAGGTCATGATCTCAAGTTCCTGAGATTAAGCCCAGTCTTGGGCTCCTCTCTCACTGGGGAGTCTGCTTCTCTCCCTCTTCCTCTCTCTCTGCCACTCCCTCCACTCATGTTCTAGAATAAATGGATAAATCATCAAAAAAAAAAAAAACCAAGTAGGTAATTTGTTTTTAGCCCTTTGGATGTTGTCAGTTAAAAAGAAACTGTAAAGAAACTGTTTCCCTTTTCTCATTGATTGAAAATGTATAGCCAAATTTAAGACCCACCTCTTTTTAGCAAGTGCTTAGGATTTCATGGCATGATTCTTAATATACTACACACCAAGCCTCATCTCACTTTTTAATCAGTATTTTCTCTTTCTCTCTTTTAAAAACTATTTGTATCTTATCTCACCATGTTCTATGCATCCTTTGTACTTAAATCCATTTGGGGGGGTGACAAAATCACTTGGTTAGTCCTGTGATATACCCCCAGTCATTCTTATATGGCTCTTAAAGCCCCTCTTAGTGCCCTTCTTTGAAGGTTCTCTTCTCAAGGCTCCTAAAACCCATCCTCACTTTGACCCAAGTTTTAGGTGGGCTATGATATTTTTTTCTTCAATGTAATCCATCTGCTTTCATCTTTCAGAGATTTCTCATGATTTCTGGTCCCTAAGAGTATCCCATTCTATCTCCCAGCACTGATTGTGGGCTTATTTTACTTTCTGTTTTCTTCTGCTATTTCTAGAGGTGAGAAAGGGAGGATGGAGCATGTGCTCAGTGTGCCATCTTCCCACGGAGTCCCCTATTCCCTTTTTCATTCCAGATTACATTTCCAATAGGCTTCTGCACATGCACACTCCAACATGCTACAGGAACCTCAGCTCACAGTGTCTGAAATAAATACTTCACCTCAACCAACTTCTGTGTGTGTGCACGTGCACATCCCTGTATAACCAAGAAAGCAAATGGATTGTTTCCTTCCTCCTCTCCCTCTCTCTTCCTTATCCCCCAATGAATGTCCAAGCATCTAGTTATTTCATCTCCTAAATACCCAAATCCATCCATCCCTTGCCATCCTTTTATTATTGTAGCATAACAGAATCTGGTTTTGTTCCTTCAGCCCAATCTCCAAACTCTCTCCAAAATGAGATATCTAAAGGGCATCACCTTCCTAAAAATCCTTCTGGCTTCCAGGGACCTACAAGGTAAATCTCAATCCTTTACACAGTACCTCCTTTAGCACAGTACCTCACTTACCTCAGTAACTCACTGCTCCTCAGTATTCGCTCCTTTTTATTCAACTGTACATCCTCTGTTCTTTCATGCCTCCATGTTTTTGTGTATATCATTCTACCTAGAATACTCTTCCTCACCTCAGCCTGTCCTTCCTTCTTGCCTTCTTTCATTCTTCAGCAAAAATCTGATGCACATACTGTGTGCAGGCACTATTTCAGGCACTGAGCAAAAGAATCATTGCCGTCATTTTAAAAATGTACTGTACTTAACAAACACTTCTGTAATACTTACTATGTGCCAGAACCCCTTCAAAAAGTCCATGAGATTCCATTCGAGTAGGAGACACACATTAGCCAGATCAGTTGTTCAAGACTCAATTTAGATCCTCTTGGACTCTCCTCTAAATCTCCCAGTGCGTCCTGCGTGGACAATTACCCAAGCATGTTGACATGGTTGTCTCTGCCATGGGACTGCAAGTTTCCTCAGTGGACTCTTCCTTTGATCCCATGGACAGTGTTGGGCACCTAATAAAAACTCAGTAAGTACAGATGAAACAATTGACAAACTAACCAAATTTGACCATGTCATTCTGCTGCTTAAAACTCTGACAAGTCACCACTAAAACCAAACAAACCACTAAAACTTGTGTCCAAATTGCTTAGCTTGACACACAATGCTTTGCAAGGTGGCCCCAATCTATCCTGGCCCTCACCTTCCCCAGTCCCCAATCATGCTCCTTTTGCCCTAGCCACACCAACTCTTTCTCATGCTTCCAAAACAATATTCTCTATAATTTCTCAATGAAATGCTCTACCTGACTTGTCAACCTTTAATGAAGTTTCAGTTGTCGTTCATGACCAACTCAAAGACCACCATATCCACTTGTGTCACATATTCACCCATGTGACTTGTCACTCCTGCAGCCATAGTCACGTAGTTTCATTTGTATTGTGTGTCATGATCTGTTTATGTATGTCTATCTCCCCGCCCCATACACATGTATTCCATGGGCTTTGGGTTCTTCAAGGGCAAGAATTATATTTTATTAATCTTTGAATTTTCTCCAATTTCATTTGAAACATATCGCAGCTCCTAAAACATAACAGATGATCAGATAATGTTTGATGGAAGGAATTAATGAATGGATAGCCTTCAGCAAGCTTCCCTGCACTGTGTAACACAACTGGAGAAGGACAAAACCTTGGGTTATACAATATTTTTACAGAACGTAGAATTCAAAGTCTTATTCTCAAACCAAATTAGAAACCTTTATATTCAAATGCCTTATTGTCTGATCACCTATTCTCCATTTGTCTGATATTTTTTCTTCTCTTTTTCAAATGTAATAGATTATTTGTCCTTGATGTGTTTTGTCCCATCTAGAAGAACAGTAGGTCAGTCCTGTCACCTACTTATTATTTTGTACACATTCCATACATAAGACAGTATTAGTTTCCTGAAGGCAAATCTCTCTCATCCAATTTAAAATGCCTTTAGGTAGTTGTTGGAAAGAACCATTTTACCCTCTCACAAGACTATACATCGGTAAAAGGGTGTTGCCCAATGAAAAACAGCAGTAGGGGTGCCTAGGTGGCTCAGTGGGTTAAGCCGCTGCCTTCAGCTTAGGTCATGGTCTCAGGGTCCTGGTATTGAGCCCCGCATCAGGCTCTCTGCTTGGCAGGGAGCCTGCTTCTCCCTCTCTCTCTGCCTGCCTCTCTGCCTACTTGTGATCTCTGTCTGTCAAATAAATAAAATCTTTAAAAAAAAAAAAAAGAAAAGAAAAACATCAATAGTCTGCTGTAAAAAAAAAAAAAAACCCTTTTAAAAAATGTAACCTTTGTTTTCCCCAGACCACATGAACCTCAAGGTAAACTGGGGTCTGATTAATAGTAATAAAAAGTGTTGATCTACTCTGACCACCACTTAATATAATAGGATCTCAAACTTTTGGCAAAACTTTCTCTTCCATCCTTAGATATTTTGAGGGGCCCAAGAAATACTTCAAATATTTCAGAACTCTGAGTCCTGTCAGCATCCATGGGGTATCCACCATGCTTTCCCTGGCCTCTTCTCTCAATTTCTGCAAGGAGCTGTTGCTGACGATGCCTGGTTTTTGCTGTCCCAGTTGCTAATCAAAGAGTAGCTCAAACACCTTCCATGGTTGCCAATGCCCCTGTCCAACCTCTAACCCTTGGCACCATTTCCTGCTGCCTTCCAAGCCATCCTCCTGTGAGAGTTAGTGGTGCTGTGTGATGACTCCTTATCTGCTTACATTCTGCATCGCTGTTGCTCCCACTCCTCCTTCTACCACCTACGACCACCAACTGCCACCCACCAGGCTTGTTAGCACCCGCTGCCATGTGCTACCAACCATCACCACCACTTGCCACCACCATTATCACTTCTCCTTAACACCCATGGTGATGCTCTCTGGGCCCCAAAACTGGGTGGGAAGTGTTTCCAACCTCACCAAATATTTGAACCTCACCGTCATTGTCTCAGGTTTAACTTTCAGACCCTTCTTTCTTCATTGCTCAAGTATAAATCCAAGCAAGTTCTATTGTGGAAACAAGCTGAGCTTCATATTTTCAATATCCCCAGACTCACCCCTCTAATTCAGTGACCATGTGACCGTACCCAGCTTATGTACCTGAACTCATCTTTGCTTCAGATGAGCTCAACCCCAGAGAAGTCACAGCTCCTTGTGCACATACACGTGCTGGTTCAGGCGATGGCTGCATCTGAGACACTCAAGCCAGCTCCCCTTCCACAAATACATGCAAATACAATCATATATACATACAGGTTCTTACTGAAAATACCAAAGAAAACTTAAAACTTACATGTTTTCTCTTGTATTTTGGAGTTGCTCTCTATTTCTCCAGTATTATGAAATTGCTGGTGGTATGGAATTCTTCTGAAAGGATAAAACCTAGTATTCCTTCATGTACCTTGAGGAGCATCCATTGGGATATTCAAAATAATAGTTATGTCTTTGAAGACAGGAGGTTATGTCATTGTAGGGAGGCAAAAACCTGCAGGGAGGGAGTCAAGGGCTGGTGATGAAGCTCTGTGAGGTCTCCAGAGCCCATTTCTCTGCTCCCCTACCCTCAGTACACACAGGACACCACAGGACCCCAGATTGCTACAGGAGCCTCAGACACTAACTGTACTCCAGCCAGCAGGAAAGGGACCAACAGAGAAGGTTGCTCCCTGAGGACACTTTACAGACATAGAAGTTCCATACGACATTTCCACTTACCTTCTACAGGCCAGAACTTGGCCACCATGCCCCACTTAGCTGCAAAAGAAGCTAAGATATGTGGTCTCTGTTACAAGTATCCAGGTCCTCATCTCAATCAGCAGTACTCTCCCAAGGAAGAGGTCAGGCATATGTATTTGGGGATAGCTGGAAGACTCTGTAACAAAGATATGGGTTTCTTCTGTCTCCCCTATTTATGGATTTAAAACCGGTACCTGGAATAGGAAGATATCATTGAATTGCTTACGCCATCCACACCAGTGCGTGGCAGGACCACTTACTGATAATTTAATTCATGTTCCTTTCTCACTGCTGTTGATACAGTTTCCTTTCCCACCCTGAAAAGGTAGCTCAGCCTTTTGTCTCCATGCCCAACAGACTCTTGTGCTGAAGAGCCAAGAGCAGAAGTGGCGGGTAAACTCAGCCTCAATTTTTGTTTTCAACATGTCAACTCACAGAAACAATGGCAACAAAATATCTGAAAGAGGAAGGTGGTTCCAAAGCTCAGGGAAAGCAAAACGGGATCAATTTGAGGAGGAGAGAGGCATTAAAATGTCCTTGGAGCTGAAGGGGTCAGGGCTTTAGCCAATCAACAGTGGGTACCAGAGGCTACTTATTTATAGCTCTCTGGGACACACATGCACACATCCTAATTGGGCATGACCATGAGCTGTGGTGGCCCAGGCAGTCAGATGTGGGTTCTGAAGCACCTCCCCACCTTAGAAATATTTCCTGTGCTCAAGCTGCCCATTTTCCAGAGAACATGACCAAGGTGAACCCAACAGTAGGGCATCCTTCCCCTATATTCTGAACTCATGTCAACTGAGACTATAATTTAACCCTAGAGAGGGAGAGACTGTTCCCCAAAATGAGACCAAGGATGAATTTCCCCCCACCACAGGCAGATTTAAGCTTGGGGAGATTCTTCTTATTTTCCAACATAGTGTTTTCTCAACCCGTGTATTACTAATATTTATTCCTGCTGCAAAGGGTAGAGCTAGAGGTAGAATTCAGCCTTCCCTGGGCATTAACCTTGTCGTATTCTTGTGTAACTTAGCTGTCTCTGAGGGCCAAGGTTAGAAATAAGTTGGAACAATATTGATCACTGAAGAGTGATTCATCCTGAATCCTCATCTGGCTTCCTTGGCTCCACATTTGCTGTGTTCTTACATTGATTTAATCCTACATAGTCACTTCCGAGCCTATACACTCCTTGGGGGCAGGTACTCAGTCTGTTCTATGATGGATCACATGTATGTTACATTGCTCACGCAGCCTGTCGTTTTATCCACCTTTGTCAGCTCATCATTAGTGAGATAAATGAGCCAGTTTTTGTTTTGTTTTGTTTTGTTTTCCCTCAGCTGGATCACTCAGAAATCAGACCCAGGGAGGAGATCTCCCCTGGACAAAGTTATGGGTGGTGGTGGGGGTTTCTTTCTACTGGTACTTACCATGGTTCTTTTCCCAAATCTAAGGCTTGTACAGATTTATATGCCAGAACCGAGTCTCCAAGAGAGACTCAAGGTGCTATAACCAGCGATGTTGATGATTTAGTAGATAACGTTCTTTTTTCTGAACTTCAAATGAAACCAGAGGGTTATGAGGAACTATCCTTCAGCTGAGTCATAAAGACAAGCTCCCGCCCTCTTGCAGTTAAAAATTCATGAAGCATTTCAAAAGGCTGCTGAGAATCAGGCTGGGTTACCTGCTTTCCCTTCCCTTACTTGTTATTTATATGATTAAATGCCTCTGGCAGACTTCACTTTTGCTGGTGAATTATAATCTGATGTTTCTGATTAGTCAAGAATAAATCTTGGGCCTGGTTACCACCTGATTAAGCTAAAGAAAAATATAAGCATTACAGGAAGCCAAGCGACAAAACAAAATATAAATGTCAGTTAGTTTTACTCTGCTTTGCTACAAAGATTGGCAAGCTTTGACTATTTGCATGCCAAGGTTGTCTCCCAAAGATAGATAAACATAACTGCTAACATGAGGCTGGTGACATTTGTCAGCTACTGTTTTTACTTCCCTATGGTAAAGTTCTCTCAACCAGAGGGAATTTTGGTTCCAGGGGAAAGGGTGAGAAAGTGGCAAGGGACCCTGACAATGAAAACTGTCTGAGCTCACAAGCCACAGGTTGCTGGGGTCTCCATTAGTACCTTGTAACTGGGTTTCAACTAGTGAGTTTTGCAACTGCCAAATTCTCTAAAATGGCATTGCTTTTGCTACTAGGAATTTGAAAAAATAATCCATCAAAATACTTTCCTGTTCCTTGTTATTGGAAGTACGACGAGAAGCTCGCTTTTTCAGGATTGTTGTTATTACATGACTTTCTGCCTTATTTGCAGTAAAAAAAAAAATCATGAAGCATTTTCAAAATGTCTTGAGACAACACTCTAGACCCCAAGTTTCTTAGCTTTTTGGCCCTGATTCAGAGAATCTATCCTATGGGGAGTCCTGTGGGTATTCTAACCTTCTCCCTGCTCCCAATGCTCATGGAAAAGTTCGGTAAATCCCTTTGGTCTGTTTTGTACTCAGTGTCTCCTGCCTCCATGGAGGCTCACAAGTGGTAACAGGCAAATGTCAGAACCTTCCAGAAAGCCTAGAGTTGTCATTCACAATGATAATAACAGTAATAGCGATCATGATGATGAGATGATGATGATGTTACCACCTCCCTTCTGTAACCTCTCTCAGGAAAGCATGGGAGCTTTTTTTCCCAGAAGTCCCTGGTGATCATCTCAAGACTCAATACACAGAATTAGATCACAAACCTCCCTTAGAACCAGAAACCATATCCGGGTGGTGAGACAGTACTGATTAGATTAAGCCCAAGCCAGGAACCCCACATCTAGAGCCAAAGAGATATTGAGCCAGATGTGGGTAGAACTTCACCCAAAGCAGGCAGGCCTTGCAGGGGTGAGTACACAAACCCAAACAAGATGGGGCAGTCCCCAAGGGAAGGGAAATGAATGATACAAGTCAGCCACAACAGCCCCAGCAACTAACCAACTAACAATAGTCATTTACTAAGCCCTTATTTCATGTGGTTACAAATCTAAGAACATTTTCCTTTAATCCACACACACACACACACACACACACACACATCCATAGAGGGAGGTTCCAATTTTATGCACATTTTCAGATGAGAAAATGGAAACTCACAGAGGCTAAGTGACTTGTTAAAGTCACACAGCCAGGAAGTGGCAGAGCTGGTATTCAAATATAGGTGGTCAGATCTTCAAAGCTCAAACTGATTCATTCTCCTCATCAGAAAGCCAGGAGACACTGAGAGAGGCAGGTGTCAGCCTGGGCTTCAGAGACCAATGAAGCTGTAGAGCCTGAGCCAGCTAATTAGCACAGCTTCCTCCCCAGTGTGGGCTTTGTGCTCATCCCCTCTCCCAGCAACTGTGGATCCCCTCTGCTGGGCCTTCCTGCTTCTGTTTGCACCTCCCCTGAGACCAGAAGAATCACTACACTGGATATGTACTTTACTTCAAACACTGGGTAAAATGATGGTTTCTAAGAATTGTTCCCTTAAAACAAATCACTATAGCAAATTAAGATAGCCTTTTCCTGTGATAGCTAATAGTATCTGTAAGGTTAGCCCAGGGAATTATTTCTAGTACCAAAAGGTAAGAGAAGGCGCTTGTGCTGATGACTAGACCAGGGAAAATATCGTATCCATAGTCAGTTAATAATCTCTTCTTCCATCTGTCAGTTCTTGGGGCTTCATTCTCTGTATAACCAGTTTCATGTTTCTCTTTCTTCCCAGAAGTGGGTGTTGGGAATCAAGCCAACCATTTGTGGCAGGACAATTACAAACCTCCTGATGCATATGGCTCTTCCTGTCAGTAAGATTCTCTAGATCCGTCTGATCTATTTCGTGGCATTTTACTTGGCAGGTTTAAAGGAGTGAAATATAGAAATCTGTCTGGGTTTAGCAGGTCAAGTCTTACCTCTTTATTATTCCTCTGTTCTCGTGGTGTCACGATCCATATAATTCATTTTGAACCGAACCTTAACAGCCTATATTGAAAAAAAGCCATGTTAACTTCATAAGGTTGGGTCAAGTAAGGGTAAAAGGAGAAGATTGAAAAAAATTTATTGGGAATAATAAACCTATAGATGAATGAGAGTCCTTCAGGAAATGATGTATGCTGGTTGAAAGGCCCTCATATTGTTTTCTGGACTAAACTCTGTTCATAAGTGTTACAGTCATATATTTTATTTTTTAAAAGATTTTATTTAAGGGACGCCTGGGTGGCTCAGTTGGTTAAGTGGCTGCCTTCGGCTCAGGTCATGATCCCAGCAGTCTGGGATCGAGTCCCACATCGGGCTCCTTGCTCGGCAGGGAGCCTGCTTCTCCCTCTGCCTCTGCCTGCCTCTCTGGCTGCCTGTGCTCGCTTGCTCTCTCTCTAACAAATAGATAAATAAAATCTTTTTAACAGAGAGAGGAGAGAGATCACAAGTAGGCAGAGAGGCAGGCAGAGAGAGAGGAAGGGAGGCAGGCTCCCTGCTGAGTAGAGAGCCTGATACAGGGCTCAGTCCCAGGACCCTGAGAGCATGGCCTGAGCTGAAGGCAGAGGCTTAACCCACTGAGCAACCCAGGTGCCCCTACAGTCATATATTTTAATTGAACATTTTTAGGTTTCCATTAAGTTTGAAAAATGAAATAAACAATGAGGAGTTGCTACAGTACTTTTGAGATCCTTTAAGGTAATCTTCAGATGATTATAAATAAAAAAGCTTTTTGAGATTTTAGTATTTGTTTGAAACTGTATCTACCCATTCTACACATACTTATTATGTTCCTCCTGTGAATTGAGCACTATCTTAGCGCTGGAAAAGCAGTGATAAATATACAACACAGCTCCTACCCCTGTGGGCCTCACCATCTAATAAGAAAGATTTTTAAAAAAAAGAACATAATAATGTCAAATTTTAAAAATTCCATGAGGATTGATAACAATGTACTTAGAAACAAAATAACAATGTGGGAAGGAGGCAGCAGCGTTATGCAGGGTAATTACAGAAGGCTTCTCCGGGGAAACATATGAGGCCAGGTGTAAGAATGAAAAAGAAAGTAGGCATGCAGAAAAAGAGAACTGTCCTTCTTCCAGGAAGAGGACATGAAAAAGTCCTGAGGATGGAAAGAGCCCTCTACCAAGATAGGGAAGAGGAGAAATACTCGAAACCAACATTTGAAGTATCTGAGAAATATTAGAGAGTTCCAGCAGGAAATTGGATAAAGAGCCTGGAAGCAAGGTCAGGGAGAGAAATACGAATTAGGGAACGATCTGCATACAGATAAACATTTTCAAATGACACCATGGATAAGATTGCCTAGAAAGAGAGTGTAGAGCAAAGAGAAACTCTATTGTTTTGTTGTCCGTACAGGAAATGAGCCTGCAGAAGGGTAGGGCCAGCAGGAGGAGAACTGAGAAATCGCATATCATAGAAGCCAAAAGAAAGGAGGGAGTGACTAGTTAAGGATGGTGGAATGATGAGCACATACCTTTCTTCCTTTCTATACCAAGAACGCAGGAAATGATAGTCCCTAAATTTTTTTAAAGCTATAGGCCCACAACAACAAAGAAACCAGGAAGAGCCATCTCTGCTTGATTTCAATTATTTCTTGAGAACGAAGGCAGGTGGAGGAGTGACTGAGTGTGACCAAGGAAGACACAGCTTGGAGAATACACGGAGGTAAAGGGTTAAAGAGAGACTCAATCTGGTGTGCAGATCCTGGAACAGCCTGGGATCTACCAGGGATGGCAGAGAGTTGAAGTGAGACCGGGGACTGAGCACAGAGTGACTGAAAGGAAGTATACATAGTTGTCGCTGTCTACCACAGTCACTCCTGCATTCTCAATCTCTGAAGGAAAAACACAAAAGCACCTCTATAGAGATCAAAGGCCTATATTCTGCAGCTTCTCGAAATTACCTATATAAATAACGTCTGGGACATGAAAAAGTGCTCCATATCACTGGGCATCAGGGAAATACAAATCAAAACCACAATGAGATACCACCTCACACCAGTCAGAATGGCTAAAATGAACAAGTCAGGAAATGACAGATGCTGGCGAGGATGTGGAGAAAGGGGAACCCTCCTACACTGTTGGTGGGAATACAAGCTGGTGCAACCACTCTGGAAAACAGCATGGAGGTTCCTCAAAAAATTGAAAATAGAGCTACCTTATGACCCAGCAATTGCACTACTGGGTATTTACCCTAAAGATACAAACGTAGTGATCCGAAGGGGCACGTGTACCCGAATGTTTATAGCAGCAATGTCCACAATAGCTAAGTTATGAAAAGAACCTAGATGTCCATCAACAGATGAATGGATAAAGAAAATGTGGTATATATCATATACAATGGAATACTATGCAGCCATCAAAAGAAATGAAATCTTACCATTTGCGACGACATGGATGAAACTAGAGCGTATTATGCTTAGCGAAATAAGTCAACTGGAGAAAGACAACTATCACATGATCTCCCTGATATGAGGAAGTGGAGATGCAACGGGGGTGGGAGTTAAGGTGGTAGGAAGAGTAAAAATGAAACAAGATGGGATCGGGAGGGAGACAAACCAAAAGAGACTCTTAATGTCATAAAACAAACTGAGGGGGGTGGGGGGGAGAGGGGTTGGGAGAGGATGGTGGGGTTACATTATATGTTTAAATAAAGCTTAAATTAAAAAAAATCCTTAAAAATACAATACCAATAGTATTCAGATGAGGGGGTTTCTTCTTATAAATAAATAAATAAATAAAGAAAGAAAGAAAGAAAGAAAGAAAGTCTGGGGGGCACCTGGGTGGCTCAGTGGGTTAAAGCCTCTGCCTTCGGCTCAGGTCATGATCTCAGGGTCCTGGGATAGAGCCCCACATCGGGCTCTCTGCTCAGTGGGAAGCCTGCTTCCTCCTCTCTCTCTGCCTGCCTCTCTGCCTACTTGTGATCTCTGTCTGTCAAATAAACAAATAAAATCTTAAAAAAAAAATAATGTCTGCTTTCCTAATAAGCACCTTCGTCTTAATCTATATCTGAACCTGTAAGCTGATAAGGCTTGCCCATGCATCCAGAGCACCCCATGAACTTTTTATTCTTAAATAAGAATTTACCCCATTCTTAAATAGGAATAGACTATTAAAGTTAGGAATTTTTTAAAGAAAGTCTCTAACATGAAAAAAAAAGAGAGATCAAGATGACTCAATGGTAAAAACAACACTGGAGGAAATGAAAATTTAATATATGGGATAGAAAGCAGGTTCAAAAACTTTATATCATATCAGAGAGATTTGAGAAAACATTATAGCCTAACACAAGAAAAGGTTGCTATGGGAAAAGGAACAACCAAAACATAGGAAAGATGTCTTAAAGAAATAAGTACCGAAATAAAAAGATTCAGTAGGAGGATTACAAATCAAAATAGGAAAAACAGAAGTCAGAACAAAAGGTCAAAAAGATGGAAAATAGTATTTACAAATAAAATTAGGAACATAAAAATAAAACAAGAGAATGCATCAGGTGTTTCAACAACTGACTAATGGAAGTCCCAGAAAACAAGTGATAGGAGATAAATTATCAAAGAAATAATGCAAGAATAATTCAAACAAACTGAGGGACACGACTACAGATTTAAAGAGTCTTCTGCGGCCTTAGTACCATGGGTGAAATTTAGGGGGGAAAAAAAAGACCTCGAGTGAGGCACAGCTTGTTGAAGCTTAGAAACACCAAGGACACAAACATGACCTTAGATGCTCTTTTAATGGGGGTGCAGAGGAGACAACTTATTTAAAAAAAATAAAAAACAAGAATCTCCTTTCTCACCGGACTTTGCAGTAGCAACACTAATTACTAGAAGACAATGGAGCAACGTGAAGTTCTGAGGGGAAATGATTGTTAAACTATAACTCTGCCTCTAACAAAACCATCATGTGAGAAGATAGAATTAAGGCACTTTATACATGCAAGGACTCAGGAAAAAACTTATCTCCCATATAACTATCTTTGCATTGTCATAAAACAAGGGGGTTGGCAACACCACAAGATAACATGGGATCCAGAAAACAGGAGCTCTAACCCCCAGCTGTGAAAAGAAATATCAGGATTTTTGCCCACAGAGAATTAAGTCCCAGGATCCTCAGAGGAAAGTCTCCAGGACAAGACCAGATTAATGAGGCTCAAATTGTGCCCTGCACATCCCCGGGGAACACAGAAACCTTTTCAGGGAGTCTATGAAATCACAGCTATTTTCAAAGTAATCCTAAAATATAATATGCCTTTCTCATGTCTTTGACATTTACACTGATTATGCATAAGCAGTGGTAGTTAAAATTGCTGACACTTTATAGAAAACTATTCTGCCTTGAATTCAGCAGTCAGGCATAAAACTCTACATTTCAACAGCACTTTTTTTTCTGAATACAGTAAATAGAACTCACCTAACTGTTGCATCTTAATTGTCCTAAAGGGCTTGCTGAAATAAGAAGATAAGAATGTCTTCTACATTGACTTGTAGCAATGCCTTTACAAATAAAAGCTTATAAATTTAAAAAAAATTGTTCACACTTAAGCCCGTGAATTAACATAGTGGTACAAGAGCTGTACTTTGTACCTGCTGGGCACTAAATTCTTCTCTGTCTTTAACTCTGTCCCCAAAAAAGGAGAAAAAAAGCACTTTTTATTGAAGAATGTCATTGATGAGCAGCAAAATTCATTTTATTGACCTTGATCACAAGTACATGTCTTTTTAATATTCTGTGATTCAGAACAAGGGTGCATAATCCTCTGTCTACCTCAGCATAAAGGTGTTCTTGGTGTGAAACCCCTGTGTGCCTGTTTCAGTTGTGAGCCGAATTAGATGTGCTTGCTATGGACACCATTTTTACTTGATTGAACAACCAACACACGAACTATGGTTATTCAACCTTAGAGTTTGGGCAGACATTTCCCAAAAATAAATGAAATGAGTCTGTCCCTTCAAAGAAAACAACAGACAGTTTGTATTGCTACTGGCAAGATACAAACTTTCAAGGAGAAATGAGATTTTGGTAAACTTGTATCTACTACTATGAACCTGACAGATCTCCAGGACTTCAAGACTTTCCTAATGAGATCAGTGGTGATATAAACAAATGTTATTTTTTGACATTATAACATCAAATGTGTCAACATTTGAAAGATCTTCATAATTCTTTGAATCAACATTTTCTAAATAACTAATGCATGATGTTACAACATCAAACATGAGCAAAAGAGCTCTTCAAAGTATAGCTGCATCAATAGATATTAAAGTAACAGAATAAAAAAACTTCAATTATATGATGTCAGTTCCACATTACAATTAACTTTTAAGAAATGCTGTTTGCCCTTTTCTGGTGAAGTATAAAAGAAAATATTCACAATGGGAATTATTAGTTCTTCAAGTGAGCAAATATTTACAAAGCCACAGTAATGTAAGCACTGTATTGATCTGCAATTTTTAGAAGCAACTTATTGGCTTAATTATTGTTACAGAACAAATGGAAAATAGTATCAGCCTTGTCAATTCAACAGAGCAAATATAGAAGGCAGAAAATGAGAGGCAGAAGTGAGAAGAGGAGATAAAAGAATAAGGCAGGAACACTAATTTCCTTGCCTTACAGAATGTCAAAAGATAGTGTCTATAGTTCATGGGATAAGGACTTGAAAGGGTTGGATTTTACTAACCCACATAAGAAAATAACAATTAAAACAGCAAGTATAGTTCTTTTTAAATTTTATTTTATTTTGTTTTATTTCTTTTCAGTGTCCCAGAATTCATTGTTTATGCACCACACCTAGTGCTCCATGCAATTACGTGCCCTCCACAATACCCACCAATACTATTGAAAGAATGAGGGAGGGAGGAATAGGAATAACTCAAGAGAAGTAAATTCTCCTTTATTATCACAGAAACAGAGATGCCAAAAATTAAGAAATTTTAAAATGCCATTTAGAAATGAGCTAACTACCATAAGAAATGGCTTTTTTTTTTTTAGATTTTATTTATTTATTTTAGAGAGAGAGAGCGAGAGCATGGGGTTGGGGGGGGGGGTCCAAGGGAGAAGCAGATTCCCTGCTGAACAGGAAGCCTCATACAGGACTTCTCAATCCTCGGACTCGGGGATCATGACCAGAGCTGAAGACATTTACTTTACCAACTGGGCCACCCAGGCACCCAAGAAACAGCTTTTTAAAATTAAAACTTATGGGATACCTGGGTGGTTCAATGGGTTAAGCCGCTGCCTTCAGTTCAGGTCATGAGAGTCCTGGGATCGAGCCCCGCATGCAGGGAGCCTCCTTCTCCCTCTGCCTACTTGTGTACTCATTGTCTCCCCCCCAGCTCTGACAAATAAATAAATAAGCAAAATCTTTTAAAATTAAAACTTATTGCCTCTGGGGAGCAGGACAAGGCATAGGGTATGGTGGCATGTGTTGCCCGATAAAATACAGGACACTCAAATATAAATAACAAAAACATTTTTTAGTAAAAATATGTCCTCAATATTGGATGGGATATATTTATACTGAAAAAGTGTGCATTGTTTTTCTGAAATTCAAATTTAACTAGATTTTTAAAATTCTTTTATTTTTTTTTAAGATTTTGTTTATTTATTTATTAGAGAGAGAGAGAGAGAGAGAGTGCGAGCTCAGGCAGACAGAGTGGTAGGCAGAGGCAGAAGGAGAAGCAGGCTCCCCGCCGAGCAAGGAGCCCGATGTGGGACTGGATCCCAGGATGCCGGGATCATGACCCGAGCCGAAAGCAGCCGCCCAACCAACTGAGCCACCCAGGGGTCCCAGATTTTTTAAATTTTTTAATGTTTTTATTTTTATTTTCATATTTTATTTATTTAATTTGGGGGATTAAATTAATTTATTTAATTTTTATTTATTTAATCTGGCAACTGTATACACTCTTTTTAGGTTTTGTTTTTAACAATGGACTCTTTTGCATGTTTAGATCTTTTAGGCATATGGTAAGTAACCCTACATTTTAAAAAAGAAGACAAAGGAGGAGGAAGAGGGTGGACCAACAGTGTCCAATGTCAGTGAAAATTGAATACATGAAGTTGGAGACATATTTATTATATCTGGCCATGCAGAGAGCAATGGTGTCTTCTTGATAAGAAGAGATTCCATAGAGTTAGGGAACTACAAGTGGACTGTTGTGGATTAATAAATGAATTAAGGAAAAGTAATTATAGAAGAGGAATGTAAGGCATGAGGTTTGAAGAAAACCCATGGATTACAGGACTGATGATACATTTTTCTTGCTGTATATCCATTGAATATCTCATAGTAATTCTTTTTTGAGTTGTCATATCCAATCTGTATAATATTAGAAGAAAATGAAATTCTAACAATAATTTGGGATAATGCCACAGGAAGTGCCCCACCCACCCACCAGGAAATAGCAGCTTGAGTAAGGGTCTAGCCTTCTGGTGGAGGGATGTTTGTAACAATGTGAACATTCTTTATAAAAAGGAGGACGTGTAAAAGATAGTGGTTTACCATATACTTAAGTCAAATATGGGGCTGAAATGGGAATTTACAATCCTCATTGATTGTAATCAATGAGAATCAATCAATTCTCATTGATAAAAGTTACTAAATTAACCAGTCTTCTTTCATGAGAACTGGAAGTCTCATACAGTTTAAGCCCACTCACAACTCTAATTTAGCACATAGTATGTAAAAGGATTTAGGGGAATATAAATATGACTGAGGAATGGAGCCTGCTTCCAAGGAAGAGTAGATTTCAAGATAGTGGCTAGACTAGTCAAATTTCCCCTAACTACCAACTGGCTTGTTGGCCTCATGTCAGATTGAAAGCTACCTTTGCTGAGCTCTGTCCCACATACTCTTAACCCAACTCAGTCATCACGCTTCCCTTCTCCCAAAAGGTTGTCTCAGAACTGGATTTGAATGGGCTTCTTTAATAAAAGACATAAAACCAGTCTCTTTTTCAGCAGATTATATAAAAATGTCTCACCACATTTTTCTCTAGTTGGAACAATATGCAAGCCATCCTCCCCCCCCCCCCCCCATTTAGGCTTTCCAAGTACTCTCTGTTCCCCTTCAGTTGTGCTACAGTTTCAAAAAGCCATCTAGTTTGTACTACTGGAGTCACATATGTGTATGATGAGCCATTGATGGCCTTGAGATGACAACTTATTAAAACACTTCGTTTATTTCTGTGAGCAGCACAGGAAGAATAAACACACACACACACACACACACACACACACACACACACACACTCCTTTTCAACTCTCATAGCAAATGACTCATTTCCTTTCTAAAGAGGTTAACTTCTTTCTCTTTCTTCCATGTTACCTATAGACTCTGCCATCTTGGAAGTAGCAGGGAAACAAAAGACTAGCAGCAACAGGTAGATGACATTCTCTTCCTTCATTTTGGAGGTGTCACTTCCAGAAGTAATCTGATTGTCACTAACCTTCCGTTAAGTCCACCCTGATCATCTTTGCTCTTCCTCTAAAATATCTCCATGTAGCAGCTTTCACTCTTTTAGCCCTACCTCCCATTAGATCTCTCTCTTCTCAGCCCTTCTAGCAAACAGAAGTTCTCTCTGTCCTTTCCCTCATCCCTCTGCAAACCCCATTCAGATCATAGAGCCTACACACAAGGCAAGCACTGATTAAACAACAGTCAGCTAGAGAAAAATATTTCACAAGACAAACTAGGGTCACCTGATATCCTTCAAGCCCTCCAGTGAGTAGCTTCCTTTCAACCACAGAGGTTAGGAAGAATGGTGTTGGGTTATAGGGATGGACTTTAACTCTTTGAAGGGACAATTACCAGTTGATTTGAAGCATTTAGGAAAGTAGATCAGTGAAGGGTAATTGATACAAACATGAAATTACATAAGGATATATGGATATGGTTCTTATATTATGCCAATTTATAGAAGGAGAATTATTCTTCTCCTATATTCATCTGCTATAAGGTAATCATTGAAGTCTTTTGGAAACCTACTTGCTTTGGAACTCACTTAAAAACATGTAGATTAATAATAGAAAACACTGGACCAGCAAATTATTAAACTTTATTAAACTAAAATATTAAACTTTGGAACATCTCTTGAATTTCTGAATTGATAATATGATCAGAATCATTGGACAAACCAGGAGATGTTCCAATAGTTAAAGGATCCTGGATTAACGTCTGCCTGAAATTTTGCAACATGGGTCTTTTAAAATCAAAAGGAACAAAAAAAATGTAATATTGAATTACTAATCATCAGTCACATGTAAGACCTCCCATATCTCCCTCAGCTACAAGGTCTTCTGGTCAGAAATGGGCTGACCTTTGAGATATTGTCTCTGATTCCCACCACTGGACAGAAATATCAGGTTACTGCACTCTGGCAGTTTGGAGTCTTTGAAAGTCCTCAGGAAGTGAAGACGAAAAATCAATATCAAGTGACTCACAGAGGCATTGTTTTTAATGGTTCTGCTGCTGTCATGTCACCCTAAGAGGAAGCTCTTCATATTTGGTCAATATGGTGACACCGCATCATTCTGAATTTTATATGAAAAAGACCACAGAACTTTCATTATAATGATCCTGCCTGATTGGTCCCATTAACCACTAACTTTTGCAGTTAAAGTAAATGTAGGCTCTGTTTTCTGTTATTTGTATTTCCTCATAAAATATGCATGAAGACAATCACAGTAAATGTCAAAAATACCACCGTTTTAAAAATTCAGCAGTATTACTCATGGTGTTCAAAACTGAATAATATATTGAATGGCTGAAAAAGTAAAACTTAACAAATTCTTGACACAACACACAAGCCTGTTTGAATGGATGGTGCAATCTTCATATCATGCCAATTGGTTGAAAATGTAGGGTGGTGATAGCTTATATTCTGTTATTTGGTTCTGAAATGTTTGGAATTGTATATATTGTTGATTCATTGACCCCCTTATCATTATGAAGTGATATTCTTTATCCTGAGTTATAGTCCTTGCTCGGAAATCTGCCTTGATATGAATATAGCCATTCCAACTTTCTTTTGATTAATGTTAACATATCATTTTCCACCTTTTCACTTTTAACCTGTTTATGTTTTTATATTAAGAGTTTGGTCTTCCTTTTTTATACAATCTGATAATCTCTGCCTTTATTTAGTGTATTTACACCATTTACACTTAGTGTGAATATTGATATCATTGGATTTATCTACCACTTTGCTTTCTATTTTGACCCATCTGTATTGTGTTCCTTTTTCTTTAATTTTTTTCTGACTATTCATGAATAAATTGAACATTTTTTAATTTAAGTTCTTTTTTGGCTCGTTAGTTATAACTTCTGTTATTTTAATGGTTGTTTTAGGATTAATAGTATGCATCTTTACCTTACCACAGTGTACTTTTAAATATATGTAGAATAAAAATCTTAAAACAATTTATTCCCATTTTTCCCCTCCTGGCCTTTATGTAGTTGTTGGCATAAAATTTATATATATATATTACAAACTCCACCACATATTTTTTTGTTGTTGTTGTCATTGTTTCAAGAAGCCAATTATTTTTAAATGAAACTTAAATAACAAGGAAAAATTCAACCCACTTGAGTTACCATTTCCAATGCTTTTCATTCCTTTGTATGAATCTTGATTTCCATCTGTTATCATTCTCCTTCTGCCTAAAAGATTTTCTTTGACATGTTTTGTAATGCGTGTCTAATGTTGGATTCTTTTGGATTTTTAAGTCTCAAAAAGTATTTATTCCATGCTCATTGTTTTCTCCCAATATTTTTTATTAATTGACTTTTAGAATTATTTTATATTTACAAAAAATAAGCATATAGTACAGAAAGTTCTCTTATATCTTCCCCTACACTCGGTTTCCCCTATAATTGATCTCTTACATTCATACAACAGATGTGTTATAATTAATGAAACCATATTGGTATGTCCTTATTAACTAAAGTCCATAGTTTATCCAGGTTTCCTGAGATTTTCCCTAATGTCCTTATCCTATTTCAGGATCTTATCCAGGATAATACATAACAACATTTTCAGGTTTCCTTAAACACCTGATAGCTTAGTGACATTTCTCACACTGTCCTATTTCTTATGAACTTGACAGTTCTGAAGAGTACTGGTCATGTATATTGTTGGGTGCCCCTCTCCTGGAAATTGATGCTTTCTCATGACTCGACTGAGGTTATGAATTTTGGGGAAAAAGAGCATAAAGGTAAAGTGACATTTTTTTCATCACATTATACCAAGGTTGTATGCTGTCAATATTATTTATCACTAATGATATTGTTCTGGATCACCTGGCTGAAGTAACATTTGTCAGGTTTCTCCACTGTAAGGTTACTCTTTTTGTCCCCTTTCCATACTGTACTCTTGGGGAGGAAGTCACCATGCAGGGAACACACATAAAGAGGGGCAGTTTCACTGCTCCATCTATTTTAGAAAGCAGCATCTACATAATTCATCTGAAAATTCTCTATATGAGAGATTGATCTCTTCTCCCTCATTTATTTATTTAATCACCTATTTGTATCAGTATGGGCTCAATAATACCTATTCTATATTTGGGGTTATAATTCAATACTACTTTACTTATTTTGTAGCTTGAATTGTTCCAACTTTGGCTATTGTGAGCTGTTTCACTTGGCTTGTGTGCCCCTTTACCATATATCACTGTAGTTATTTGGTTTTGAACAATTCCTTATTTTTGGCACTAGAAGCTACCAAGCTGTTCTAAGCTCACCTCATATGCTTCCTGACCCAGTCCTAGGAACAGCATTTTCTGCAAGAAGCTCTGTTTCCTCTTAACAGAGAATGGCATTGGAAACCAAGATCTGGGTAGTAAGTGTACTCATATTAATGGGCTGGTCATTTCATTTAGATCCTCTCAGCTGACAGAGCAAAGAAATTATGTGTGTATACTAATGTGTGTGTCTATACACATATCTATAAATGTTTTATATGTAATCATCTGCATCTGTATTAAATTAAACATGAGTTCTTACTGATATCTCCCTAACTAAATGGGTTATTCTAGTCTATTCCTCTTGTTTATCTGTATATTTCTAGTCTGACAGTGAAATCCCACCATCCATCTTTCACTTACTTAATCTTTAATTCCAGTACACACACATAGTAGTAACAGAATTCTTAACCCATACCCCCATGGAGAAAATTTTGACTCAAGTCAGTTATGATTCATGTGCAGTTCTTTTCACCTTTAGTCTTTAAAACACCATTCATTTCCAAAGTTACGTAGGTCAGCAGCTTTTCCTCCAACCCTCCCTTTGAGGTTGTCTCATATATTTGCAATACATCTAGATCTATTTTCTTGTCACAGTCTCTGCATTCTATCTTGGGATCCTCTGTCCTTCTAAATGATTTTTTTCCTTTATAAATTAAGGTTTGCTCTTTATGTTGTAAAATTCTATAGGATTTAACAAACACATAATGCCACATAACCACCAGTAGAGCATCATAAAGAATAGTTTCACTGCCCTAAAAATCCCTGCCTTCCACCTATTCAATCCTCTCTCTTCCTCCAAACCCCTGGCAGCCCATGATTTTTTTTATTATCTATATAGTTTTTGACTTTCTGGAATGTCATAAAATTGGAATCATAGAGCACATGGCCATTTCAGACTGGTTTCTTTCAGTTGGTGGTATGACTTATGGTTCTTTTGTGTCTTTTTGTGGCTTGGTGGATCATTTTTCAATTACATTATAGAATAATATTCAATGGTATGGGTATACCAAAGTTTATCCATTTATCTATTAAAGGACATCTTGGTTGCTTCCAGTTTTGAGCAATTTTGAATCCAGTTGCTATAAACATTCATATGTGGACATGTTTTAAACTCAGCTAGGTAAATACCTGGGAGTGTAACTGATAGAAAATATGTTAAGTGAAGACTATGTTTAGTTTTGCATTAAACTGTCAAACTTACTTCCAAAGTAGACTGCATTTTGCATTCCCACCAGCCATGAATGAGAGTTCTCGTTGTTGTGTATCATCCCCATTATTTGATATTGTCAGTTTTGGAATTCTTGCCATTCTAATAGGTGTGTAATGGTATCTAATAGCTATTTTAATTTGCAGTTCTCAAATGACAAATGATGCTGAACATCTTTTCACATGGTTACTTGCCAACTATATATCGCAACCACAGTCAGTAGTAGTGTTAGTAGTGTTGGCCTTAGTAAGGGGGAGTCCATATTGCTAAGTCTGTATGCGCAGCTTCTATCCACACCACTATGCCACTTACCTCATAGGCCTATTGAGCAAGCACTGTCATGGCTGGGGAAAGAGGCTGACTGGCAGGCAGCGTGTGTCATTTTTTCCACCTGATTATTAAGGGCCTCCTCTTATGACCATTGCTTGGGAAATTTTATCCTCACTGTTTTGGCCCATTCACTATTTTTAGTTCAGCTATGTGAAGAAGTCCATAGACTTCTTTGTCACCAATCTGCCAATATTGTTCCTTCCAAGTTGCTGACGATCAACCAAAAAGCTAATGACTGCCAGTGAATACATCCATTTCTCTGGCCATTTCTTACTACTGGCAATTTACTGCTTATAGTTCTGCCCATTATTACTGATTTTCCTTCACTACTGTCCTATAAGGCTACTCCTGAGAGTGACTGTGTTACTCCCCCTGTCCATTTAGGGTAATAACCAAAAGATAGTTGGTCATGAGGAACATCCCAGGTGACTGAAGTCATGAATTGAGAGAAAGGAAACCATGCAGCAGTAGCCATTGTTAAATGTTTCTGAGCCACCTGTTCAGCTTACCTGGCTCTTCCCAAGCTTGGTCTCTTACATTTCATTTACATTTGATGATATATTGCTTCACTACACACTCAACCTTGTGGCTGGGTGAGTCAGAAACCCAGTTCATGATGGACAACTCAGGACACACGATCTCCTGATGTCTGATGGTAGGGATTCAGTCTCTCTACCAAAGCTTAGAAGAAAGCCAGAAGTTGTTTCTCAAAATGAAAATAGTTATCTGGGGGCGCCTGGGCGGCTCAGTGGGCTAAAGCCTCTGCCTTCGGCTCAGGTCATGTTCCCAGGGTCTTGGGATCAAGTCCCATGTCGGGCTCTCTGCTGGGTAGGGAGCCTGCTTCCCCATCTCTCTCTCTGCCTGCCTCTCTGCCTGCCTGTGATCTGTCAAATAAATAAATAAAATCTTTAAAAAAAATAGTTACTCTGAAAAAAATTTTTGCTCTAAAATCTGAGTCTTCAGATTTTACTGATTTTACTGATTCTCTATGTCTAGGGCTTGCTAGATGGTCCATATGGCATCTCCATTTGCTACATATACTGTAAGTATTGGTGGATCTGATAGATCGATGGCTCAAGGGTCAGAGCAGATGGCCTTCTCTTACTCTGATCCCTTCTTGAAACTGGAAGCCTTATATGTGACTCTGGATTGATCAAAGCAGCATATATTGCTTCCAAAATCCAGAAAGACCATAGAGAATCATACCTCTTTTTAGGAGCGGGGGCATCAGATGCAGCAACTTGTATTTCATCATTGCATACATATCCGAACACTCTCAAGATCACTGGACTCAGAAATTTCAATGAAGTAGTGGGCTCCTGAATTGTTGTGTGGTTTCTCTCCCACTCTCTACTTTTCATGTGTTTTCCTAAGTCATCTGAAATGCTTGCTATTACCTGCTTATCAGATCCAATTAGCATAGTGTCACCAACAGGGTAGACCAGTGTATTTTGTTTAATCACGATCTCTCTGGGCTGCATTATATAGCAAGGAGCAGGAGAACTGAAATAGCTCTAAGGCAAGGCTATGAAATTGATCTATGCCATACCAGGTAAATGAAACTGCTTCATGAGGTCCTTGCAGATTACTATGGAGAAGGGGATTTTCCAGGTGGAAGCTGGGAATCAAGTGCCACAGACCATATTGATTTTATTTAGTGATGATATTACGTCCAGGACAGCAGTTATAATTGGAGTCATTCCCCAATTAGGTTTACAATGGTCCATAGTCATTCTCCAAAATCCATCTGACTTCATAAGTAAAACAGGTGAGTCAAATGGGTTTATGATAGGGTTACCACCCTACTCCTTCCAAGTCTCTGATGGTCTTAATGTTAGCAGTTTCCCTGGGGATGCCGTATAGGCTTGGGTTCACTATCTTGGTAGGAAGTGTAAGGAAATTCCAAGGTCTGAGATTCAATGTGGTGATTTTACTAGTTGCCCTGTATGTCTGTTCCCATGACACATCCAGAAACTGAGTAAATAAACACAAGGGGACACCTTGGACCAACTTCATACAGAGTTAATCAACTTGAGCTAAGATTCCACTTATTACCTGCAACCACAGCCTCACTTTAACCGATGGTCAAAGTGGCATTTTGGGACCCCAGGAATTTGCCAATTCAGAGCCAGTGTCTAGGATTCTCCCCAAGTCTGGGTATCTCCTTTTATCCAATATACAATAATTTCAGGTTCTTTGGTAAAGTCTTGGAAAAAGATTTATATTATGTATTTCTAATCTTCAGTAAGACGATACCCAGAATCCTCTACAATGAAGAACTTTGGGGTTTATGAATCAACTTAGGTCAGAAATTGAGTGAGAGGCTATGATTCTCCCCTTTGGTAACCATCCTGACCTTGGACTTTGCTTGGACTTTAAATATCCATTGTTCATAATGGAAAGCAAAGTCTGTGATGGACTAAGACAATGTACATTAAGATAGAATTGGTTAAATGCTGAAGTTACCTCCATTCAATGGAGTACTATTTGAGTCATTTAAAAAATGAGTTAGCTAGCTCATTTGGGATATGAAATGATGTCCAAGAGAGATCTTTAGGTGAAAAAATTAAAGAGCAGAAAATGTGCATAGTCATATACTATTTCCACAAATGTTTGTATCTGTGTGAAAACATGGGGTTCCCTGGAAGGAGACACAAGAAACTGGTAATGCTGGTTTTTTCCAAGATCCTGAACTGTTGAACTATTGGAAATGGGAGTGAAGCATACTTGCTACTGTGTTACAGTTAGATACTATTGAATTTGGTAGCATGTTAATGTACTACCTACACAGATGGGTAAATTTTATTTTTTTCATTTTTTTAAGTTAACCCTGTGTCCAACCTGGGGCTTGAACTCAGAACCCTGAGACCAAGGATCATGGGATCTACTGACTGAGCCACCCAGGAGATCATATATTTATTTTTTTTTAAGATTTTATTTATTTTTCAGAGAGAAAGAGAGAGCTCAAACAGGGGAGTGGCAGGCAGAGGGAGAGGGAGAAGAAGGCTCCCCACCGAGCAAGGAGCCTCCTGTGGGACTCAATCCCAGAACCTGGGATCATGACCTGAGCTGAAGGCAGCTGCTTAACTGACTGAGCCACCCAGGTGTCCTGGGCAACCCATATATATTTTTAAAGACTGCAGTATACTGCAGCAGTGATGCTCACTGCTGCAATTACGGGAGCCTATTGTTAATTGAATTTTAAGGCATGCCATTTGGCAAGGAGCCTCTCCCTTGCACCAGCCCTGCCCTGCCTGTTCCAGGGTCTGGGCAGAAGACACTGGTGAGACCCTTTGAGCCTACACAGACTTGTGTCATGATCTGATCCGTAATATGGAGACATATATTTCCTGTGTTTTACTGGTCATGTCAGCAGCACTGTTTGCCATCAGCGGGCTGTGGAGAATATTCAACATAGAAGGTGCTGCTTGAATTTCTGAGCTCTGTAATGATGCAGTCTTAGTAGGAGAGGACTTTCCCAGACCTTTATAAATATCAGTTTGGTTTCATCGGGAGGCTCCGTTTCGTGATACATTTCATAAAGACCGCTGTCTTCTACATAATGACTTCATTAGGTTCTCGCCTCTACTGCTGAACAATGATTAATATGCAAGAGAGCTATATGCTTTTATTAATCCCATGGGGTCACCAAATACCTTATTTTATAGGAACTATGTCCAGTGAGGTATCCTTTTATGCCTCACCAACTATAAAGAGCACAGCACACTTTTGTTCAGCATTTGTTTGTCTGTCTCCCCAGGGGGTAGAGTGGGTACCTCTCACAATGCATCAAGTCCAGGGAAAAGTTTAGCTGACAACAAGATCGTCACATTGACTTTTTCGCATGGATCTGCTCTGATTCCAAACACTTTGCTTAAGCTTTGCTTTGTTTTCCAGAATTTTTTTTTCTATTTTAAACAGAATCCCACCCTGATTGCTAGAAAATATTTTATGTTCAAGAGTATGAAGATACATTTAAAGAGCAAGCCAACATTTTTTTTTCCTTTTAAGAGCAAGCAGACTTTCAACAAAATAACATTTTGCTGCTTTGCTGTGACAAAAATCCTTCAGGGTAACCTTAGCTCTGAATTACTGAGGCATTCAACTAGAGAACACATTCATTAAGACTCCAACTTAAACATCACCTTTTCTGTGAAGCATCTGCCAACTCACCCAGGCAGAGTTACTCTCTCCCTTCCTCCAAGCTTTCAAAACCTGCCCCTACCTGGACTAAAACATGCACCATATGGGTTCCTAAGCATTTATTTCTTTTTTTTTTTTAAGATTTTATTTATTTATTTCACAGAGAGAGAGAGAGATCACAAGCAGGCAGGCAGAGAAGGGGGAGGGAAGCAGGCTCCCCGCCAAGCACAGAGCCCGATGCGGGGCTCGATCCCAGGACCCTGAGATCACGACCCGAGCCAAAGGCAGAGGCCCAACCCACTGAGCCACCCAGGTGCCCTCTAAGCATTTATTTCTAAAACTCGCTTCCCTCTCTGACCCTTGTGTCTGAATAGCTAGAGTGCAAACAGCAGCTTAATGTACTGGTTAACACAGTGCTTGGTCCCATTATAATTACTCCACAATGAATCAATGAATGAGTGAATAAATGAAGTGAGCCCACTCGGAAAAAAAGCATTTAAATAGATGAACCCCTGGGTGAGTCAGAAAGGGACATTGAAAATAGACTGCCTGGTTTTTCTGGAGCCAGCCTAGAGAACGTGCAGAACAAGTACATGAGAGGTCTGCAATCTCCCCACGAGTCAGGGCGGAAGGGAATACCTACCCACCTACAGGATAATTGGTGCACAAATCAAACCTAGAAATCCCATATTCACTCTCCCTTTTAGTGAGAAGCCTCTCTGCCTGGCTAGAATTTCAACAGACATATTTTCAACTGGCTTTATTATCGTGACCCAAATATAAATATCATGGCAGGAGCCCATGAGGTGGGAGCACAATTTATCCTAACTGAAAATAGAGGCAGAAAGCATCAGCCCTAGTATCCTTGAATCTAGAGTGGGGTTGCCATAGCAACCAGCTGAGTCACTAATGAAAAAAGCACAGTTGCACTATGACTAGGCTGACATTCTGTGACATTCTCTTATTTTACTGTAGCTCTAATGATGTCTTCAGTAGGAATGAAGAGAGAAAAGGGTCTGACCTCTCTATTAAACCTGCAACTGGTTTGACACGCTTTGCCTTTAGCCTAATGAATGTGAATTTCTGCGTGTAAATTCTGCCTGGGAAGAAAGCACTTTAGGAATTTGTCTGATACATATATCAGACTTGTTGATTTCATTGTTCCTTTAATGCAATCCCTTCTCTTTCAAATTAACATGGCAATGAAGCAGATGAGCCCCAAAAGCAAAACAGGAAGGGAAAAAAATTAATGAGGAGATGTGACAGGGGGATGCTAATCCATCACTGGTGACACAAAATTGGAGAAAACAACCAGAGCCCCTGCTTCTTTTTTTTTTCCCCTGCACTTGTTTTTTGTTTTGTTTTGTTTTGTTTTGTTTTGTTTTGTTTTAGTCGAAGTAGAGTTGACACACAATGTTACGCTGGTTTCAGGTGTACAAAGGGTGATTCAACAGCTCAAGTCCTTCTACTCTGCTCCCCTCAAGTACAGCTACCAGCTTCTGCCCCTTCTGCAAACAGGAGGATCCACAGGCAATTAAATGAGAAAGCTAGCAATCTCTGCAAAGTCAGAGGGGGACCTTCTGGAAATATGGCCTGAGGGTTTCATGATCCACATATTCTCATACTAGTCACTATATTCAGAGCCCTGAGCTAGGCGCTATGAGGTGTTAACAAAGAATATCCTTGATTCTTTTACATTTTAAAGCTGAAGGAGGGGCGCAAAAGGTGAGCAACTTAAAAAGTATACAGAATCAGGGCGCCTGGGTGGCTCAGTGGGTTGGAGCCGCTGCCTTCGGCTCGGGTCATGATCCCAGGGTCCTGGGATCGAGCTCCGCATCGGGCTCTCTGCTCTGTGGACAGCCTGCTTCCTCCTCTCTCTCTCTGCCTCTCTGCCTACTTGTGATCTCTGTCTATCAAATAGATAAATAAAATCTTTAAAAAAAAAAAGTATACAGAGTCCTCATGGTCCCTATTGCTGCCCCCAGAAGATGCAGAAACCAGCACATTTATATTTGCAAGGTTTAAAAATTAAAGCTGATAAAATGTAAGACTGCCATAACTTTAATTGAGTGTACAAACGGAATTCAAAAATAGCGTGAATCAAGACACTGTCATGGAGTTTGTGAAACAGTGGGAATGCTTTATTTATGTTTTTTTTTTTTCCACATGCGCTTGTTTGCAAACATATGAACTTGTTTTAAGCCCAACATTGGGTTGCTTTCATCTGCACAAGAAGGGCCAAGAGAACTGGTGTCAGCATTTGCTGCAAATTACGTGGGAGCTTCTGAAGTTGCGTGTAGGCATATACATTTCTTTATCAGCAAGAAAGAGGAGAGCTCATTCATTAGTAAAGCAGCCTTCTAGCTACTCTCATCAGCAGAACACTGCTAAACTCATTTTCTTAGCCTATGACTTAAATCACAGTATGCCTGTCCTCGAGATCTTCATTTGCCACTTTTATCATGTCACTGCCCTGTTTCTTATAGATGATGGTTCCCCACTGCAAATCAAATCTCACCGAATTCTGCTCCCTGACTTGCAATGCCCTCTACAGTTTTGCCCCAGCATTTCTGTCCACACTGGTTTCCCGGATCCTCCCAGTGCCAGCCCTCCCTTCCTGCCAGACCCTATACCCCGTAACCACAAAAATGGAATTACAGGTTCTCATCTCCACAGCCTTTCCCCTACCTACCCAGTCCTAACACATCCTTTGAGAAGCTGTAAGTGCCATTTCCTCCATAAATGGGATCCTCTGACTGGCTTTGGCTTTTGAAAATAGGTTCCACCCAGTTAGCTACTCACCATTTTCTTAACATGTTCATTTTTTTTCTTTTTTTCTTTCTTTCTTTCTTTTTTTTTTTTTTTTTAGAGAGAAAGAGAGCACAAGTAGGGGGACGAGAAGAGGGAGGGGGAGATGCAGACTTCCTGAAAAGCGGGGAGCCCAATAGGGGACTCCATCCGAGGACCCCTGGATCATGACCTGAGCTGAAGGCAGATGCTTAGTGGACTGAGCCACCCAGGAACCCATGTTCATATTTTTTCTATTGACTAAATTGTTTGCCCTCTGAGAGCAGGCTTCACACTGTGTCTTTCTTTTCATGTACCTACTCCCTTAGTTCATTCATCTACAGTCAGTCGCACCGTAATGCATTAATTCAATAAGTGCCTCTGCACGGCAGGCTGCCAGAGAGCTAACCACCTGTAGGCGGCTTCACATAGGACGTTCAGACTTCGCAGCATCAGGAACATAGAGCGAGGACGATTCAGACATGTCATTAGGACCCAGATAAGCCAGATGTTTTAGAGTAACCTAAGGATTTGGGTATTTTTATTGAATCCCGCTTTGGCAAAATCCGAAGTCCCATGGAGGGGAGGGGACAGCAGGGGTGGTGGGTGACATTCTTTTTCCTGATTTAACCATAGTAGCTTTGCTGCCATCCACTCTATGGGTGTAGATTTCTCCGAGTTTGGGTTAAAATTTCTTTTGAAGAAAGGGCACTTTAGGACTGAGCATTGTTTGGAAGCCTCCTCCCTGCACAGTGGAGAGTCATTAGTATTTTTTGTGGAAAGGGACAAGCAGATTCTGCCTCTGAGCCGAGGCCCAATCCACACCAAAAATTCAGGGACGACTTAGCCCTCTAGAAGCTAAGACTCTCACACCACCATACATCTTTGGCAGATGTGCTATCTCTATTCCTTTGCTAGAAAGAGGCAGAAGACAAAGCTGGTGGATTTATCCCCTTAATCCTAAGAGGGGATGCGGTGTATCCTGGCATTATATTTTGTCTTCATTTACCACGCAGTAAGGGGCTTCCTTCTTCACTCTTCTTTCTATGCCTAATTCTTTTGTTTTCATGGGACTCTTTACATTGTCCCACAAGGAGTATTGTCAAGGACTGGAGAAGACAACTAAAATGGATCTCTAGCAACATGTATCATAACTAAATCTATACCTCGATAGAATACTGTTAACCAAAACCAAGCAGAAGAGACAGTGGAAGTTGTATGCAAAGGTGATAATGTATGTAGGAGAAATCAGCACAGGAAATCAGCACAGCCTTTGATGCGGTGTCACAGCCAAAAATAGCACAGTGCTCCATGACAAAGCAGCAGCTCTGCTCTGGACAGACCCAGTCTCCAGCGGACCTGCCGTGCCAGAAACGCAAACCTCTGGCTGCCACCGCCCCAGCTGTTGCTGTTGCACATTTTAGGATAATGAGTGGAAGAAACTCCCCGCGGGCTTCTAGGTGCCCAACCAACAGAAACTAACTTCATTTTATAGAAAGAGATATTCTGAAAACATTCCTGACACTCTAGCTGCTGAAAGAAATAGCACAAGGAGAGACCTTCTCACTCAAATCTGCTTCTGCCACGAAAATGGGTCACGTGTGGCCATCAAGAAAACGCGTCTTGTTAGAGTGCAAAGTATTCTTGATTGGGAAGCCAGACAGTGCTGTGCACAAACTCTGGCTCAGCCCTTTGAAGATAAAGGAACAATATCTCAGTATCTGTAAAAGTACCTACGGTTACTGCCTTCTTCATTTGGACACCCCTCAGCCGTGTTTTACCATTCAAATAGAGCTGTCTACTGCCTGCCTACCACCTCATATGCACATGGAGCAGATTTCCCCTATGAGTCAGGGAATCAGACGTCTGATTATGCCTCACCTGTGCCATCCCCCCTAAGTGGCACCTGGCTCGCACTCATATTTCTTAGTCTAAGACCCTCTAAGTCTCATTCCATCTGACCGACATCACAGTGACAGGTTGTATCCCCAGATATAACAGAGATAAATGTATAGCTTGATCTGAAATCGGTAGCTCACTTGTGAATGTTGAACAGCACTATGCTTGAGGACCTCAAGTTTATGAACTTGTCTGCCTACCTTACAAGACAGTGAGATCCTTAAGATCCTTGTAAAAAGACTTTATGTTATGTTCACCACTGAATGTCCTGCGCTGAACAGAGTAGTCCCTCAAAAATTTTTGCAAAAGGAATTTCAAGACTAATAACATAGTATCTTTTGTGTATTCACAGCTTTTCCCCATCACACTACCTGGTGAAGAAGGCAATATTTATTCCTCACTGATCATGGAGTTGTGTGTGGCCTCAGTTACTGTTGTAGACATCAAGGTCATGGGAAGTGTGGCTGAATTAGAAGAGCCAGGGGCGCCTAGGTGGATCAGTGGGTTAAGAGTCTGCCTTTGGCCCAGGTCATGATCCCGGGGTCCTGGGATCCAGCCCTGAGTTGGGCTCTGGCTCTGTATGAAGTCTGCTTCAGATTCTCTTTCTCCCTTTTCCTCTGCCTCTGTCTCTTGCCTCACTCATGCACACACTCTCCCACTCTCTCAAAATAAATAAATAAAATTTTAAATAAAACTATTCCATATAGCTCTGGATGGGGATTGTGAAAGAATGAAATTGATAAAGAAACGTGTGTTTTGGTCTAGGACCATTCATATAGGGATGGTTATAATCATCTGCGCAGTATGTTGCCTGGAGTCTGCAAGCTTAGGAAGTTTTCCGCTATCAATAACCATTCTAGGAAGAAAGGGGAGAAGGAGTAACAGATTTCCAGTAGATTCTTCCCTTACATAAGTCAGGTTTCTATCATACTGTAACCTCCCCAGAAGGAGATGATAACAGATAGTGCATTGTGCCACCTTCTAAACCCCTGCTCTCATTTACTTTCCTTCATAGCTCTTGTTCCTCCCTGTTATTCCATTAACTGTTCACTTACTCGCTTATTGCCTGCCTGTCCAAATGGAATGTAAATTACATGAGGGCAGGAACTTTTTGTGTGTATTGATGTATCTTAAAACAGTGCCCAGCATATATTCAGTGCTCAATTTATATTGTTGATAATATTAATACAGGATCAATTAGTAAATGAATTGTTGAATGGAATGAATTAATTAATTAATACTTCTCAGGTACCAGCAATTGAAGCTAGATGCTTTATAAATATTTAACATTTAAGTCCAATGCCAACCCTGTCAGGTAAGTGTTGCTTTCTAGATTTGACGTATGTGGAAACTGAGGCCCAGAGGGGTTAAATAATTTGCCCAAAAAGCATGCATGAGTAAGCCTGCACAGCTAAGATTTGAACATGGTTCTTGCTGATTACACAGCTTGTGCCTTTTTTTTTTTAACAACGCTTCACTTTGTAGAAAAGCTATACTTCTTGTAGCTTAATATCCTTCAAAGGTACAACTGTGGAGAGGGTTTTTAAAGGAAACCATTCAATAATACTTTTGTGTTGGGCTTGAGAACTCCTGGTCTCCTCTTCCCCTACCCACTCAACTACATTTGACTTGGATGCCCAAACAAGCTTTGAATAAAGCTTACCTGGTGCTGGTCTCTCCACCTTGGGCATCTCTACTCTTTCCTCAGCATGTGCCAGCCAGGAGAACATGGAGAGCCCGTCAGAACCGAGGCAAGTATGTTCTTATCTATCAAGTGTTCCCAAACCTTGGGGCCACAGCTCACAGCACCATGCACAGCTTGCTGGGACTTAGTGTGACAACAGGAAGAAAGAGTAAATGAATAACAAATGTGTTCAGGACAGAATAGAAATAAACAAGGCAGGGAGTTGAGTGGTGACAGGAACAGGTTACTTGATGAGTAATTGGGAAGAAGGACAAAAGCTGTAATACTGAAGGACAACGAAGAACCACCCATGATGTGGGTAACTGCTGAGTCTATCCCATAGTGTGCTTTTTTTTTTCTTTAAACTTGTTCTTTTATGTCCTTGGGCTGTGCACTGGGTGTGATGACTCAACTAGTATGAGCCAGATGGTTTTCTACTATGTCTTTATGGGAGTCCCCAGAAGGACAAAAATTTGAACTTGAAGGCATCTTCAGTTACCTTGAAATTTAATTCTTTCTGGTTTTTTGTTTTGTCTTTTTATGCTTTCTTAATGAGGTATAATTTACATAAAATAACAAGCACAGATCATAAATGTACAGTCTGATGGATGTTGACAAAGGCACATTCCCATGCAACCCACACTGCAAACAAGATAGAGAATATTAATATTAGTTTAGAAAGTTCCCTTGTGCCCCTTTATGATAGATTTGTACACCATATAGATGAAATCATATATTATATACTCTTTGTTTCTGGCCTCTTTTGATCAACATGATGCTCTTGAGAGTTTTCCATGACTTGTGCTTTAGCATTTTATTTATTTTTATTGCTGAATAGTAGTCCATTGTAAGTACATACAATTATTACCCAAATCCTCATATACTTACCCATTTTCTAATTGGATTGATTGTTTCTGTCCTGTTGGGTTTTGATAATTCTTTATACATTCTAGGTACTAGAATTTATTGAATTTATCTAGTCATTTATTGAATATGTGGATTGCAAAAATTTTCCCCCGTTATGTAGCTTATCTTTTCATCTTTTTAATAAAGGCTTCCATATAGCAATAATTTTCATTTGGATGAGTCCAATGTATCAATTTTTTCTGCTGTGAATTATATTTCCTGTGTCAAATCTAGGAACTCTCCCTAGTCCTAGATTCCCAAAAATTTCTCCTATTTTTCTAAAACTTTCATAATTTTACATTTTAGACTTATGTCCATGATCCATTTTGGGTTAATTTTTGCATAAGGTGTGAAGTTTAGGTCAAGATTTGTCCTTTTGTCTATGGATTTCCAATTGTTCTAGCATCATTTGGTAAAAAGGCTGTACTTCCTCCATTAAGTTGTTTTTGCACATTTGTCAAAAACTAGGTCAGCATATTTGTGTAGGTCTATTTCTGGGTTCTCTATTATGTTCTATTGATATATGTGTCTATCTTTCTGCCTGTGCCTTTCCAAATAAATGGTCGAATAAGCTTGTCAGATAGATAGATAGACAGACAACCAACCAACTTTGCTGGTATTTTGACAGAAATTGCATTAAACCTATAGATCCCTTTAGGGAGAATTGGAATCTTTACTCTGTTGAGCCTTCCATCTAAAATCATGGTATATCTCTCCATTTATTTAGGTCTTTTTAAAATTTATTTTGCAGTATTTTGTAATTTTCAGCATATAGATCCTGTATATATTTTGTTTTGTGTACACTTAAGTATTTTATTTTTTGGTGAAATTGTATTGGCATTGTATTTTTAATTCCAGTTTCACGAGCTATTGTTAGTATATAAAAATGAGGTTGATTTTTGTGTGTTGATCGTGTAGGCTGTGACCTTACTGAACTCACTTATTAATTCCAGGAAGGTTGTTTGGTGGATTTCTTGGAATTTTTGACAAAGACAATTGTATCATCTGCAAGCAGAAACAGTTTCATTTATTCCTAATTTATGTTTTTATTTCTTTTTCTCAACTTATAGCAGTGGCTAGAAGTTCCACTACTATGTTGGATAAGAGTGGCAAGAGTGAACATCCTTGCCTTGTTCTTGATCTTAGGGAAAAAACCATTCAGTCCTTCAACATTAGCTGTGATGTAAGATTTTTACAGATACTACTTATCAAGGTGAGGTAGTACCTTAACCTAGTGAAAGTTTTTATCATGAGTGGGTATTGGATTTTGTCAAATCCTTTTTGAATGATAGGAATATATGATTTTTCTTGAGTCTTATCAACCATGTTGATACGATGGATTCCTTTGATTGATTTTGGAATAATGAACCAGCCTTGCATACCCAGGATAAAACCGCTTGGTCATTGTATATAATTCTTTTAAATAATTTTTAGATTTGATTTTCTAGGATTTTGTTAAGAGTTTTGTTTTTGTTTTGTTGTTGTTGTTTTGTCTAAAGTCACGAGAGACATTGGTCTCTAGTTTCTTTGTTTGTACTGTTTTTGTCTGGTTTTGGTATTAGGGTAATACTAGCCTGATAAAATGAGTTGGGAAGTGTTCCTTCTTCTATTTTCAGAAAAAAAGTTGTATAAAATTGGTGTTAATTCTTCTTTAAGTGTTTAGTAGAGATTTGAGCCTAGAAATTTATTTTCCATAAACTTTCACATTATGAATTCAATTTCTTTAATTATTATAGGGCTATTTGGAGTATCTATTGCATCTTGGTTGAATTTTGATAGTTTGTGTTTGTCAAGAGATCAATTTCTCCTAAGTTGTCAAATGTATGATCATAATACTGTTCACAGTATTCAATGATCTTTTTAATAATTGCAGGATTTGTAGTAATATCCTCTGTTGCATTCCTGATATTGTTATTTGTCCCCATGCCTTACAATGGAGAAGAGGAGTTTCAGAAATCTGAAGGTAGAGAGCTGCTTTCTTAGTCAGGCCCTTGTGGCAAGATCTCCCTACAGGTGCCCCCCCAGCTGCCATGGAGTTTCTGGGCGAGGTCAAAGAGGTTTTCTGGTTGTGCCACTCATTGTGGTGGGGTCCCTCTTGCCAGTTCCTCCTATTTGGGAGATAGGTGGTCTCCAGCCTGGCAGGTAAAGAAAGTTCTCCTTGACCACTTATTGTTAGCAGTTGTCTCTAGCTCTGTTCCTTCTGCTGATGATGTTTGGCTGGTTTCAGAAGGATGTTTTCACAGCAGATTACCTGGGTATCTTATAAAACTGAAGATTCTTATTCAGCAGACCTGAAGTAGGGCCTGAGGATCTACAGGCTAACCAGCCCCAGGACCTGCTGATTCTGTCAATCACTGGGTCACATTTTGAGAAGCCAGGCCTTGTACCATGTAGATCACTTGTAGGATGAGATACTCATGTCCAAGCAAGCAGTACATCTTCAGAGAATCTTTAGAAATGAATTTGTTCAGAGAAGATGAGGCAGGAGAATTAGAAATGAAGGTTCACGACTAACAGTAGAAATGTCAACCCTTGGGACGCCTGGGTGGCTCAGTTGGTTAAGCGGCTGCCTTTGGCTCAGGTCATGATCCCAGCGTCCTGGGATCGAGTCCCACATCAGGCTCCTTGCTCGGCAGGGAGCCTGCTTCTCTCTCTGCCTCTGCCTGCCTCTCTGTCTGCCTGTGCTCACTCTCTCTGACAAATAAATAAATAAAATCTTAAAAAAAAAAAAGAAATGTCAACCCTTAATCAACTACGAGCTCTTTCAAATCGCTAGTATAAACCATCCATAGACAAGCAGGCAAGCAACAATAACGGCAAAAACCCACAAATGACTAAACACAGACAACAAATTAACATTTGAAAAGATGTTTGGCCTCAGCAGTGATCATGGCATGCAAAATAAAACAATGATGAGAAATCATTTTTTCAGCTGGTGGGTAGACAATTTAAAAGCTTCATATTATCCACGGGGAAAATAGGGATTGTCATACACTGTTGATGAAATATGAATTACCACAACCTTTTTGAAAATAATCCTGCATTATTTACTAAAATAAAGAAAGTGCAGGGGCCTCTGGGTGGCACAGTTGGTTGAGAGATCGACTCTTGGCTTCCAGTCAGGTCATGATCTTGGGGTAATGGGAACAAGCCCCATGTTGGACTCTGCACTTAGCACGGAGTCTGCTTGAGATTCTCTCCCTCAGCTCCTACCTCAGCTTGCTCACTCTCTCTCTCTCTTTCTCCTTCAAATAAATAAATAAATTACATCTTAAAAAAAAAAAAAGAATGTGCACATATATTTTGACTCAGCAATTCAACTTGTGGGAGTCTATACTAATGAAATAAACCCAGAATTATAGATATACTTACCAAGATGCTTACTGCAACATTGTTGTGAAAAACACATGGAAACTACCTGAATGTCCTTGACTAGTGACTGGCCAAATTGTGGCATATGTGATGTAAGGGAGCATTTGCTCTAAGTTCCTACCTTCCAAGGGTGGAATGATGAGTTAGTAAGCAATCTGCACTGTAATGTTCAATCAGAGGCCATCAGAAGTGCTATTGGGGGAAGTTTTGTAGAGGCAAGACATCAATCTATATGATTTCTCAGTTTCCTTCTGACTCTCAAACTCTACGATTCTATAAATTGGGTACAGTGACCCTCAATAAAAGCAAGGAAGAAGAGGAAAGGAGACAAGGTTCCCATGCATGCTATTTTTATCTGCTTTCCTCAGTTTAGAATTGAGACCTTGGGAGCTGGTTTAAGGGGTGGAATATTTCATTTGCATGTGTAGAGGCCACAGACTGAAGCTGTTTTGTTTGGATACATGCTAAATGAAGAAAAAATGGTTATTGGTGTCTCTATCCCTAATTGTTAAAACAAGATCCATATTTTAGAAAAATGTCTCCTTTATATTCATAGTCACTAACGGAAAGTGACTAATATGTGACTGGGCAGAAACATAGCGTCAAACACCCTGAGCATATGGATAAGTGACTCTCTGTGTGTCTAAAATCAATGGAGCCTGATGCCTGCGTCTTTGCCAGGAGCGTGGACCAGCATAAATGCAGTCAGGAATGGGAGAACAGCATCTCATTATGTATTGGGACCGGGGTGAGCGGCTGGCTGGATGCCCACATTCCCTCCATCAGTGGCTTGCAAGTTGTGACACTTCCTCCTCAGAGGTGTTTGTGGGGCGCCACAAGCATTTGTTACAAGGGTCTAAAACATGTTTGAACAGGTATTTTTAAAACTATAATTAAAACCTAAATAGAAGGGGGTCTGGGTGGCTCAGTGGTTTAAGCCTCTGCCTTCCGCTCAGGTCATGATCTCAGGGTCCTGGGATTGAGCCCCGCATCAGGCTCTCTGCTCAGCGGGGAGCCTGTTTCCTCCTCTCTCTCTCCGCCTGCCTCTCTGCCTACTTGTGAGCTCTCTCTTTCTGTTGAATAAATAAATAAAATCTTAAAAAAAAAAAAACCTAACTAGAAAACACATTAAAATACGATACATGCCAAAATTTTAACACCCTGGCAAGCACCAAAATATTAATGTCCATTCTCATTGTCTTTTTAATAAGTAAGTACTATGAATGCCAGTGCCTAAGTTTGTATAAAAAAATGTTGTGCTTGTCTTCTGGTGCAGTATAATATTTCATTTGGAAAATGGGAAATTATACCACTAAAATTTTTGATAGTCACTGCCCCAATCACAAGTGAGAGAAGACAGAAAAGTAAATGTAGAATGAGTAAAGCCTCAGTAATTACCATCAAAATGGTTAATTCATTTAATTTTTCAAATCCTGAAATGGTCCTCGTCTCCTTCAGAATGCCCCACCTTAGACAAAAATCTCTTTATTATCCTTTACAGTATTTAAATCTTCTTTCATCTTTTCAGAACCTGGTGATCTTCTTCCCTCATTCTTATTTTTTACTCTCATCTTGTTGGGAGAGGAAGCTGATCCTGGGACCCGGAGCTGAATTGAATATTGGTGATAAGGGTTAATGTGATGACTTGTATGACAGTTTCTATTCAAGGGAGAGAGTCTTCTCATACATTCAATTCTTTTTCTATTGCCAACATATTTTGAGAAATTAAATGAGCCTGGAAGCTTGCCAGCACAGGATCTGGAGTTTGAGTGCCTAGGTTCAAATTCTAGGTCTACTATCTTCAATCCAAATCCAGTACTCTTTCTTCTACGGCATGCCTTCTGTCATAGCTGCAAGACAGAACGATGAAAGTTAGTAACAGTGGCTGATTTTTTTTCTCATCATTATTTTTGGTAGCTATGGAATTCCAATGTCCCCTAGAGGATAACACTCCCCATTCATTCACTCCCCTAATATTTATTGTGTAAATATATAAGATAGTTGGCAATACCCACCCTGTGTGAAGCACAAGAGGAAAGAAATTCACAAAGATGGCTGGCTGTTACATCAGGAAAACAAAAGAAAATCACCCAAATGTTTTAACAGACAAACCACACTAGCTCCTTGTAGACATACTTTTATGGTCCCGTTTGACAAGTGAGAAATTTCTGGCACAAAGAAGTTAGTTTTCTTGCCCAAGGTCACACAGCTACTAGGGGGTAATACTACTGACTCTGTAAAAACCAGTAAGAAGACAGGTTGGTAACTTCTCAAGAAGTACCTTTTGGGGGTGCTTGGGTGGCTCAGTGGGTTAAAGCCTCTGCCTTCGGCTCAGGTCATGATCCCAGGGTCCTGGGATCAAGCCCCGAATCAGGCTCTCTGCTCAGCAGGGAGCCTGCTTCCCCCTCTCTTTCTCTGCCTGCTTCTCTGCCTACTTGTGATCTGTCTGTCAAATAAATAAACAAAATCTTTAAAAAAAAAAAAAAGTACCTTTTGTTTTTCCCTGTGTTTGGAAATAATTGTTTATGTCCGCTCTAAAACTTTTTTTTTTTAAGGTCCCAGCAAAGAATCTTTTCTTTGTTGTTGTGTTGTGTCATACTATAACAATGGCAGGGGAGTTTTAAATTGAGTGGCTGACAAGAATTATTATAAAATGTGATTACACAAAAAAACAGTATAGCCACAATGTAGAAGAAGAAGTCACATCTCCTAGCCTGGGAGTTCAATGTGGGTTAGAACCCAGGTACTTAGGAGAATCAGGCACAAAATCTTGTTGCACCGACAATGTGGTGAGAGGAAGGCAGCTCATCTGAGTAAGTTGGGAATGTAGTAACCACTGGGCAGAAGACTGCAATCCATGAAAGCAACCATTTCTTAAAGGCAGCCACATCGCTGATTGCCCTGCCCCTTCACTAGGACCAAAGTGAAGGACAAAAGACTGCTGACCCAAAACAGTAGTTCCCGAATAAATTATGTACTGACTAGAGTTAATCAGGGGTTAATTCAGAAAAGGTGGAATAACAATATTACTATCCTTCAGGCACCTCCTAGGCATTAGCCAGTGACTCTGTTAAGCCCTAAGTTATTCCTTGAAAACTGCAAGTGAACACCCTGAGGCATTACCCCCATGCTGCAGATGATGAAATAGAAATACATTCGACTGCGTAACCCAGGCAAGACAACCAAGGTGGGAAAAAGTCCTACAAGCCCAGACTTAGGAGAGTTTGAGTCTGTGGTCTTTCTACTTCATTAAGTTTACTCAGCTATGGGGGCCTGGGTGGCTCAGGTCATGATCCCCAGGTCTTGGGATTGAGTCCCATGTCAGGCTCCCTGCTTGGCACAGAGTCTGGTTCTCCCACTCTCTCTCTCTTTCTCTGTCTCTTGTGAATAAATAAATCTTAAAAAAAAAAAAAAAGAGTACTCAGCTATTGCTGAACATAGTCTTATTTGTCTCTAGAAGTGCCCTGGTTACTTAAGCAATAGAGTTTTGTTTTCAGAAAATAAGACCTTCATGGCACTTGGGTGGCTCAGTTGGTTAAGTGACTGACTTTTAATTTTGGCTCAGGTCATGATCTCAGCATCGTGAGATCTAGCCCCACATGAGCATCCACGCTGGGCATGGAGCCTGCTTAAGATTCTCTCTCTCTGGGACACCTGGGTGGTTCAGTCAGTTAAGTGTCTGCCTTTGACTCAGGTCATGATCCCGGTGTCCTGGGATCAAGTCCCACATAGGGTGGGAGGCTCTGCTGAGCAGGGAGCCTCCTTCTCCCTCTCCCATTCCCCCTGCTTGTGCATGTGCTCTCTCTCTCTGTCAAATAAATAAATCTTTAAAAAAAAAAAAGATTCTCTCTATCCCTCTGCCCCTCCACAACCACCCACGCCCCTCCTCTCTCAATCGCATGTGCTGCTCTCCCTCTTTCTCAAAAAAAAAAAAAATAATAATAATAATAATAAGACCCTCGTTCTCAATTTACCACATCAGCTAGAAAAGTATGGAAAATAGCTGTGAAAAGCAAAAGTGGTCAAGAGCTTCCAGGGCTGTTGACTCCTAGAGCCCAGAAGGGTCTATAGCAGACTTGGGTTTGCAAATCCCATACAACTTCAGAATCATGCATGGATTATTCAACAGGTAAACAGCTAGGATTAAACCTGGCTCTCTAGAGAGAACAAAGACTTCCTGACTAGTGGAAGGGTAGTCATGCTGCTAAGTATGCGGAAAAAGTACAAGAAATATTATTTCTTGATTGGTTGCTACTCATGTAAGTAGGTGAATATTCTGAATGTCATCTTTGTGAGGGGAGAATTTTTGGAGCACCAAAAGAAAATGATTGTTTCTTTGGTATTTGTGTCTTAGGCAGAGAGATGGGTGGTAGAAAAATGGGTAACTAATAAGAATTTGAACATAATTGGGGCACCTGGGTGGCTCAGTCGTTAAGCGTCTGCCTTTGGCTCAGGTCATGATCCCGGCGTCCTGGGATCGGGCCCCACATCGGGCTGCTTGCTCAGCGGGAAGCCTGCTTCACCCTCTCTCACTCCCCCTGCTCGTGTTCCCTCTCTCGCTGTGCCTCTCTCTCTGATGAATAAATAAATAAAATATTTAAAAAAAAAAAAGAATTTGAACATAATTAATCATTATGAATTATAAAATTCAATTTCAGCTCTATGCACATGTTCCAAGAGATTTTAACTTCAAGAAATAATTATATTCAAGTCAGGAGGAAATTGAGAAGCACTGACGATAAATTCCCAGTACTACTAAGGTGAGAGCATTCTTCATTTTTGTTCTAATAATGTGTGGTATTTAAATAAGGAATGTTTCCGGAAGTTCTGCTTAGCTGTTTCAGATGAGTTATTTTGATGAAAAATAGTCCTTCTTACAGATACTCATTTGTATGAGACTATATATGCAAAGTGCCTAGCCCAGGGCCTGCAACAGAAATAGCTCGGCTTTTTTTCTTTTTTCCTTTACTGGAACTCTAGCAGTTCAGTCTGGTTCCAGGATTTGACCTCCACCTAGGCATGATTACCTGAACTGTAATCACTTCCAAGGAAATAGTAGCTTGTGGAATGTTATTATTTCTTTCATTAACCAAAACCTATACAATTAAAGTAGATATTATAACCCACGTTAATTTCATATTTTTTTTTCATAAAAATAAGGTATCAGTTCACCAGGCTTTGTCATTTGTTACCTATCATGGTCTAAGTCTAAGCCTTTTGATGTCGATAAGAAAAAAAAAAAGTGCTTTTCACCAACTGGATGAAATTACAGTAAGAGGGACGCCTGGGTGGCTCAGTTGGTTAAGCGGCTGCCTTCGGCTCAGGTCATGATCCCAGCATCCTGGAATCGAGTCCCACATCGGGCTCCTTGCTCGGCGGGGAGCCTGCTTCTCCCTCTGCCTCTGCCTGCCTCTCTTTCTGCCTGCGCTCGCTCTCTCTCTCTCTAAAACTAATAAATAAATAAAATCTTTTAAAAAATTACAGTAAGAAAGCCAGAAATATGATTTATGTTCTGATCCCAAGGGAGTAATCAATTTACACTCTGGAGCATGAAATCTGATTGCCTTTTTCTCTAATGTAAAACACCATGTACTACAATTTATTGACCATAAAACTACTCATCCAGAGTCAAAACATTTTGTTCCATGATTTCTCTATGCAATCTTCAAATAAAGGATTGATGTGAAATTAATCAACTATTGACTCCATCTAGAGAATCCCTGCCCACCTTTTAAATCGCTGCTTAGAAGGGGCACCTCCATAAATTGTTAATCAAATTCTGCAGTTCATGTCATAATTTATTTCCTTCAAATGTCTAGTAATTTTTTAGGCTCCCAGAATCATTAATTTGTCTTCCCACATATCATTTTTTCTTCGCTGGGTTACAAAGTTAGATAATTTTCCCAGTTTTTCAAGCTTATTACTGCAGCTTATCCTTCCTTCCAAAGTCATTTTCATTCAGAAAACAATTATTTCATTTACATTATCTTAAAGATAGTGGATTTCTATATAATGTCAAATTCGGTCTCTATTAATTTACGTTCAAAAGTCTCACTCCATGCTTATGTTACAGGATTCATAGACTAAATTGCTGAATGTTCCGTGAGCTTTTCAAAGAGATTGAAAGAAAGCATTTGGATCTTATATAAATAAATATTTTTGTAAACATGTCCCAAATTTTCATGATTTTAATTTGAATAGGAGTATGTTTCATTTGCAATCTCAGCTTCTTCACGGTTTCTCTTATTCAAAAACTGGTATGGATAAAAATAGAAAGCTTAAATTTTTATTTTCAAAATGTTTTGAATCTTGGGAATTCACTTACTCTTTCAAAGAAATTATAATGCCACTGAGTTTCTCTTAAATGCCACTTTCAGCTTTACGTGAAAGTCATTTTTACATTTGTCTTAAAAACATTTTTTTCCAGTAAGAAATGGGATATAACACCTAAGTCTCTGAGTCTGCATTTCTGACAATTAGAAAGAAACAGTAGCAATTTCAAAAGCAAAAAGTTTTAGACACAGGTGGAGGAAAAAAGGATATTTTATTTAAAGCCAGGTGATTCTTTTAATAGCACAACTTCTCTAGTCAAGGACCAAGAGAATATTGTAACGTTTAACATAACTATAGCTATTCTTTGAGTATGTTACATCTAGCACTAAAGTCTTGCTTAATAATCAGCTCTCACCTCTATTTACAAGAGCCTTTCTTTGATTACAAGGAAACCAAATATAGTAGTGCTCTCTCCTCCAGGCACGTGCTTCCTGTGAGAGGACCTGTCAGTTATAATCCCTTTAAAATGGGTTTTAGTCACCTATTTTTTTTATTTTATTATTTGTTTAAAGATTTTGTATTTATTCATTTAACAGAGAGATATCACAAGTAGGCAGAGAGGCAAGAGAGAAGGGGGCGGGGGGGGGTAGGAAGCAGGCTCCCCGCTGAGCAGAGAGCCTGATGCGGGACTTGATCCCAGAATCCTGAGATCATGATCTGAGCCGAAGGCAGAGGCTTAGCCCACTGAGCCACCCAGGTGTCCCTAGTCACCTATTTTAAAGCTTCACCTAATTTGAAGCTTCTAATATATTGGATGTGTAAAACTGAAACAAGACAGGTTTAGTCAAACAGGAATGTTGAGCTTTTCCTATAACTTGAAAGAGGCTGTTTAACACTGTTTCTGGTGTTCTGATAACCAATATTAAGAGTCGGGAAATTAAGAGTCAGATAATTATGAGCTTTGTAATTTTTCAAAATTACGTTTTGAAATTTTTAAAAATTTTTAAAAATTTTACAATTTTGGGATGCCTGGATGGCCCAGTCAGTTGTGTGTCCCACTCTTGATTTTGGCTCCGGTCATGGTCTAGGGGTTGTAGGTCTGAGACCCAAGTCGGGCTCCATGCTGAGCACTGTACATGGAGCCTACTTGAGATTCTATCTGCTGCTCCCCTGCTCCCAGATCACACACACTGTCTCTCTCAGAAAGAAAGAAAGAAAGAAAGAAAGAAAGAAAGAAAGAAAGAAAGAAAGAAAAGAAAGAAAAGAAAGAAAAGAAAGAAAAGAAAGAAAGAAAGAAAGAAAGAAAGAAGGGAAGAAAGAAAGAAACAAACAAAGAAAAAGAAAGAAAGGAAGAAAGGAGGAGGGAGGGAGGGAGGAAGGAAGAAAAAAATTATAATTTATCTAGAGCAAATTGAACTATCAAATCATCCAGTTCCTTACCAAAGTATGGTCCATGAACCACATTTCACTGGTCTGGGACCTTGTTGTAAATACTGAATCTCAGACCTGAAGCAGAATATGTTTTTTTGTGAATATGCGTTTTTAATGAGATCCCCAGGTGTTACATAAGCATATTAAGGTTTAAAAAGCAGTCAACTAGGGACAACTGGGTGGCTCAGTTGATTAAGCACTCACATTTGGCTCAGGTCATGATCCAGATCCCAGCATCCCAGGTAGGAGCTCCCTGCTCAGCGGGGAGTTTGCTTCTCCCTCTTTCTCTGTCCCTCCCCCCACTCGTGCTCTCTCTCTGTGTGTCTCTCTGTCTCACTCTCACTTGCTCGCTCACTCTCAAATAAACAAAATCGTAAAAAATAAAATAAAATTTAATTTCAAAAACTTAAAAAGCACTGAACTAGTTAACATTGCTACTTGGAAAGGTCAAAGATTCTTCATTCCAGTTTGCCGTGGATGGGCTGAGGTGCTCAGATGGATCGAAGGCGCACTCAGGGACAGCTCCCTCAGTCCTCTAAGCAGGTGGCTGGAGACTGACTCAGCCAGCACCCTCAGATCAGTTGCCACAGTTGCAAGTGGTCTTATCCATTAACCCCAGAGTGCCTCCCAATATCATCATTCTCTATGTGGGCTGTTACATGAAAAAAGGTAGCAATGCCCTACTCTGATGAATTACACTTAATGGGAAGGATTAAAGAGGGAAAATAAATAGAAAGGGGAGATCATGGCTTTTTGCATGCAGAAAAATCAAAAGTGAGGAAGCCAAGGGCACATGGGTGGTTCAGTCAGTTAAGCGGCTGCTTTTGGCTCAGGTCATGATCTCAGGAGCCCCAGGTCCGGGTCCTGCTCCCCAGGGAATGCTTCTGCCTTGCTCTCTGCCTGCTGCTCCCCCTTGTGCTTGTGCTCACTCACTCTCTCTGTCTCTGTCAAATACATAAATAAAATCTTAAAAAATAATAATAGTAAGACAAGGAAGCCAGAATGGTTTGGATATTTGCTTCGGTTTCCCAACTCCTTGCAAAGTTACATTAAGTAGAATTTATACAACAACCAAGCAATGGTGAAAGAATAGCTCCTGGCTCACAGGGTTGTTTTGTTGTGTTGTTGCATTTTGTTTGCATAGCTTTTGCCTTGAGATAAAACAGCATAGCCTAAAATATGCACAGAATTGTTCAGTAGTAAACCCTTGACAGTGGCAACAGAAGGATCACTGAATAATAATAGAATTTAGACCATATTAGAAAAAAACTCTTTTTTCTTATCCGTACTTGTCAAAGCACTTGTCCAGTTGCTTTGAAGAGAGTGACTTAGAGATTGATATGAGAACCCGCTCTATAACAATTGTTATTACTATAAATGGCATTGTGCTTTAGTTCATTTTTCGGTTATTATTTTAACTCTCATTCCTTAATATGGGTCTGACTTTGTCAATTAGCATTTTTTTAAGGACAAAATTAAAGAATCCCAGTCTTAGCTTCTCTCTTATAGCACAGCACTGGCGTCAAATGGGCTTCTCTTGTTGGTTTTCCTCTTTCAAGCCTATGATCCACATAATTATCATGGAGACCCCTTGAGAATGCAAATCCTTTTATGTCACTCTTCTGCTTAGACTATTCTGATGATATTGCATAGCTCTCTGGGTGGTTTAAATCCACATTCCTTTAGGACTCCTTGAGTCAGCTTCCTTTGTGATCCCATGCCCATCTGCATCGTAACCATATCAAACAGCTGTAGTTCCAAACACACAGTGCTTTATAACTCCTCTGTGTCTTGTACCTGCTGTTTCTCCTGTTACCATGCTCTTCTCCTTCGTTGTGGACGTGTCTCCACCTTTCTTATCCTTGAAGCTTTAACTCCATGCGTAGAAAGTATCCCCTTTCTTCTTCCATTCCCATGGAACCCTGTGTTGTCTCTATCATGGAATAGACAACAATATCATGAAATTTTCTCAGACTATTGTCATCAGGCCCAGGGTCATGGGTGTGTGAGCTGTACAGTTGCATAGAGCTCTGCTTTGAAGGACCCCATGCTTTCCTTAATATTCTGCAGTCACCATCTTGAAATTCTTGATTTTATCCTTGAATCTATGTTTCACAAACCAAGTCTAGTGGGACAAGGGACCATACTCCTGAGCAGAGGAGAGGCATCCAATAATTATGTCAGCTCTTTCTGACTAGCCTCTTCACATAAAATATTCCCAGTGCCCCAGGAGCACAGAATTCCAGTAGATCCACAAGCATGAGATTTCAAGAAGACTGAAGACAAATACAAGAGAAGCATATTACATCTCCTACTAAGAAGCAGCACTTAAAACTCCAAGAGACCATACTTCCTCTTCCAACTAGAATTTGCTTGGAACACAGGAAGAAGAAAATGATGTTCTTAAAAAAAATTAAAAAGTGATGTCCTAAGAATGAGCAAGGAACCCTACCATTCTTTCCTATTCTTATTACTTCCCTATGTTAGCCGAACACTTACACTGAAAATGGTAACAGAGGAGAAAGGGAAAGACAGGACAGTCATAGTCACTTTACTTTTATTCCTTCCTCTCTCACCTAAGCAAGCTACAGGTAGCAAGTGTTGGTAGAATGCATGCATATCAAGAAGTAAAATAAGAACAGTTGAGTTAGTTTTGTGCAACATTTCCACTGTCCTGGTAAAAATGATACACTACAATTATGTAATTTCAGTGATTCTGCCTATGAGTCAAATGCTTTCATATTTGAATTTAAAGCTGGCTCTGCACCATGTAAAGATGGATAATGAAATTTATGCTAACAATTTAAATTTTTAATTTTTCTTTACTTAGAATGATATTAAACATCACATTAAAAATGCTATGCCAAAGCAAGAGAATCTGTAGGAGAAGGAAAAAAGTTTATAATCTTTATACTGCTAAAGGTATTTTTTTCTGGTATGTTGACCAAGAGGCTCCACATTTTCATTTTGCAGTAGACCCTGAAAATGTTGTAGCTCGCCCTAATTATAATGTGTTTTTCTCCTCTGTGTACCATATTAGATTAGGAGTTTCTTGAAAGCAGGGACTTTGTTTTTTTATCTTGGTATCCGTACCGTTTATATATACCAGGCTCTCCAAAGATGAATTTCACATGGCAATTGCAGCTAATTTCAATATTTCCAGAAAGGGGAGACAAAAGAAGCAGCTCTCTTTCTAGAACGTGTCCCTAAAGAAGTGTATTTGTCTTGAATGGGCCATACAGAATAAGGAGAATAAAACTAATCATCTACCCAATTGATACTGGTTTTAATTGACACTGGACCTACTGCTAGGTCCCTGTCAGGCATTTGGGGACATTCACATTGTAACTTGGAGTAATTTGTGAGGTTGGGCTGCTTACTCACGGAAGCATAGGACAAAAGGTAAAGATGGTAGTGCTCATAGGAGACATGTACATTGAGACATAAGGAAGGCTGGAAAAGGGGACCCAGGTGGCTCAGTGGGTTAAGCCTCTGCCTTCAACTCAGGTCATGATCTCAGGGTCCTGGGATGGAGCCCCTTGTCGGGCTCTCTGCTCATCGGGGAGCTTGCTTCCTCCTCTCTCTCTGCCTGCCTGTCTGCCTACTGGTGATCTGTCTGTCAAATAAATAAATAGATAATAAAAAAAAAAAGAAAGAAAGAAAGGCTGGAAGAGTTGCATCAGATGCCAGGTGGATATTTATTTAGATAGTAAAAACCTAATTCCTGCAAGGACAACTCCAGTGGCTCAAGGTGAGGTAAGAGGGTCTTAATATTTGGGCCAGGTTTATCCACAAAGCCAGACAGTGGCCTAGGTCCCCAGATTCCTACCAAATAGGTATTGTCTGGAGAGTTTATGTGCACGGACCTAGGCCCTGGTCACCAGCGAAGTAGGAATCAGAAGCAGAACTCCGGGCTCCAGGGAAGGACAATCCAAAGGACAGGGAAGGACCCCAGTTCTGGACAGCATTAGAGTAAAAGAGGTCTTTCCCCCAAAAAAGACCTCAGAAAGGACCAGTGCAGGAACATGACCCACAACCAAGGCCAAGGGTGGAATGGGTACAAACAAGCAGGGACACAGAAGGGCTCAGTCATTTAGTTGAGGAGTGACCCCAAACTTGTGAGCATCAGTGAGTCCAAATAAGGAGGAGATAATCTAGAAAGCCAAAGAAATTATTTCAGGGGAATACAGAGGAAAATGCATAAGGCTTTGATAGGAAACATAATTTGCCATAAGACAAATCCATGTAAAACAAGTAGAATTGAATTTAGCATAACATATAAGAGGCAAATAATGGAGTTCATATTTCAAGTAATATGAGGAGTCAAGCAGATTGGAGAAATGAGAAAAAGCTTCCTGGATAAAATGGCATGAGAGCTGGATGTTCAAGGAGAGACTCAGTTCAGTGATAACGAGCCTATAGGAAACTGCAAATGGGGATTGTCTCCATAAGAAGTCTGTGCCTGGGTTGTAGGGAGAACAGTGTGATAGGCAGAATAATGCCCCCCAAAATATGTCCATGTCTTAATCCCCAGAACCTGTGAATAGTACCTTATATGGCAAAAGGAACTGCCCATGAGAGCAAATTACTGAGGTGTGGAGAGTATTCTGGATTATGGAGGCGGGCCCATTGTAGTCCCAGGGCCCTTACGCAAAAGATGCAGGCTGGGTCAGCAGAGGAGGGGGCCTGACGATGGAATCAGAGCCTCGAGTGACTTGCGCTAAGGATGGAGGAAGCCATCACAAGCCAAAGGAATACAGGTGAGCGCTAAAGCGGAAAAAGGCAAGAAAACGGGTTCTCCCCTCAGAGCCTCCACGGGCACGTCCCTGCCAACACCTGGACTTGATGGCATTCAGAATGATTTTGGACGTCTGACCTCCAAAATTCGAGGAGTGCAAACCATTACTTTAGACCACTGAGTGTGTGGTGATTCGTTACGGCAGCAGTAGGAAAGCAGCAGAGACCCGCTAGGGAGCGCGGATCAAGCTGCGGAGCTATTTGTGGGCACCGTGGCTATGCCAGTAAAAACCAACCGCAGCCAAGCAGGTGAGAGAACTTGCTTCGGGACACTGTCTCCTTCCTGTTCCCAACGCACCACAGGGGTGCGGTGAGATAAGCCCGGGAGAGTGCAAGCTCCACCCATCAGGTCATGGGGCAAGCTGAGAGCCCTCGGATGCCTGAAAGGTATGGGATATACCAAGGGGCAGGCAAGTTGGTTCTGGGTGAGACCTCTCTTCCTGGCTTACAGACAGCTGTCTTGTCACTGTGTCCTCACATGGCTCTTCCTCCATGTGTGCACATGGAGAGAGAGAAATCTCTGTAGTCTCTTCCACTTCTTATATGGACCCCAGTCCCATGGGGTCCAGGTACCACCCTTATGATCTCATTGAACTGAAATTACCTCCTTAAAGAACCTCTTTCCAAATACAGTCACATTAGGAGTTGGGGCTTCAGCGTACAAATTTGGGGGGTGGGACACACAATTCAGTCCAAGCTAGAGGATCATTAGGAATGCACCGTCTTTTACTTTGAGGGTCCATGACCTCATATTCATCTTGTTATAAGGACTGTCGGGAAGCATGACAAAAATACTTCCAGAGCACCTTTTAATTTTCTTGCATTTTCAAGATTCTCCTAATGTCACAATCTGCCCAGGAATTTGCCCATCTGCCCAAAGAGAGAGAAGGAAAGCAGGTTGCACGCTGTTGTCTCTTCCTCACTCACCGAAGTGAAATGCTAATTCAGAAAGGACAACGAAGAAAATATTATCTTTTTGTAAAAAGCCTGCAGCTGGGCGCCTGCTGTCAGGATATAATTAAACAAAGTGGAATTGGTCTCAAGACCCGAAGGTTACCAGCCCCGCTACCTAAAGTGCCTAGGAAGCTCCTCTAATTACCACCGACTGGAGACATAGTCTTCTGTCTCTCAAATAACGTCAGTGGCGGCAGCGACAGTCCACACCCCGCAACATCACACTTGTCTGCTCTGACTCACCCTCCTCACCTCCTGCCCCCCAGCAAAACTTCTATGGAGTGATTTCTCTTTCCATGTACTAGGCAGCACTTAAGCCCCTGCCTTCTCTCTGCCTTCTTTAGTTCCTACCAAATAATTACTGAGTGTCTCTGCTGTGCAAGGGTATTCACGTGTTCTGGTTTATTCGGGCCTCGTTGTAACCCTACCGAGTAGACATCCTCCCTCTCTAAGTGGGTAAAACAAGGATCAAAGTGGTTCTTGGGTTTGGCACTAGGACTGAGCCATCGCCGTGGGCATCTGGAGAGAAGGAAGGGGAAGGAAAGAGGAAAAGAGGGATGGAGGAAGCAGAGGGGGAGGAAGCTTCAGGAGTGGGGGATAGCAGTCCTCAAGTCAGATGAGCCTCCCCTCTGCCATCCTGGAGGATCAACATGGCCTTTTGCATGCCCCAGAGGCTCTAGACCAGGGACTCATTTTATGGGAATTTATTGTAATAGGAACTTGTATAACCTGCTTGAGTAGAATTGGTTGGACTTGCTGCCCAACCCAGCAACAGTGGAATGCAATTCTGTAAATAAGCCTAATGAGAGCTTACAGTCTGCCTGAAGGAAGATGTCATCTACCTCCACTGTTCATTCCTTTTTGTCCTGAGTGCATGAAAAGATACTTTTTAAGCCTTTTTTTCATAGGCGTCTCTCCATCCAAGTTGGGACAGGGTCCCAAATCTGCTCACCAGCCAGCTCATTCTCTGCACCCAGCCTCCACTATGGCCAAGCCCAGGAAGGACTGTCATGTTCCACCATCTACACACTGCAGGAGACAATCTCTTCCTTCAGCTGCCCCTTTTGTAGGGTTATAGCCTTGATTTCTTTGAGATAGCATGCAATGGCCTAGTTCTGCTTCCTTTCTTCCTCTCCGTGGCTTCTGAGCTGGGCTACATGGGCCGGATGTTAGGTGATGAACCAATGAACACTTCCCTGTTTCTGGTTTTCTCTGAGAAGAAATGGAGATGATCTCTGTTAGAGACTGAATAATTGTGCCTGCCCTCCGCCCCGGACTCATATGTTGAGACCTTACCCTGTGATGGTATTAGGAGGTGGTCATATAGAGGGGTGGGGCTTTTGAGATGCCTTAAATGGGTCATAGGATAGAGACCGCATGATGGGGTTAGTACCCTTTTAAGAGTCCTGAGAGAGCTTATTTCTTCTCTCTGCTCTCTGTCACATGAGAATACCATAAGTCGACTGTCTGCAACTTAAAAGAGTGCCCCCATCAGAACCTGACTGTGCTCGAACCCTGATCTTGGACTTCAAGCCTCTAGTATTGTGCAAGATAAATTTCTGTTGTTTAAAAACTACCCAGTCTATAGTATCTCCCTTAGAGCTGTCTGAGATGATTAAGACAACCACTGATAGACAACTTCAGTGAGACTTGTCAAGCTGTGGTTATGTTTATAGAAAAATTTGAAGTTGTTAGAAAAAATATAACATGAAAACCATAACTTGATCAAATAGGTAACTTAATTGATGAGGCTTAAGAAAAGGGGGATCCGATGTCTAGGGTCTCAATATGCCCTTGGCCTACAACGTTCACTGTTACTTCCAGGGCTCACACCAGTGCAAGTGTATGATTTACAGTCTGTAAACTCGGGGTGTAAGAAATACCTGTTTCTATTACTTAGATGAAATATATATTAAGCATACATCTAACCAAGTTATCAGGAAGATCTGAGGTAATATTGAAACTCCTTATCCATGTCCAGTAAGAATCTGGAAGTCTTACTGGTTTGGAAACTTGGAACTTGTATAATTTGTCCGGGAAACACCTCTGTCCTCCCCCTGCCTCTCTGGCACATGCTTTCTTCCATCCATCATGGACACCACTGACATTGCCTAAGGCCCAACAGTGGTCCCCTGAAGTCTGATAACTTTAAAACAGGTCATATGGGAGGTCCGTAAAAGTTTGTAGAGGTTGGAAATACCCTTCCCCAGGTGCCTCACCATCATCTCTTTGCTATCTTGCCACTCACTTGGAGTTCAGAGTTGGGTGCATGTCTATCCCCTGCCCACAGACCTCTCTCCCTTTCTTGCCACAGGGAAATCTTTTTTGCCTTTCCTTCTCCTCCTCTCCTTTCCCTCAAAGAGTTCATTCATTCCCTGCATTTCCCCTTCTTCTCTACCTAAAAAATATCGCACATTAGTGCTTTATTGGGCTTGGGTTAAAAAAAAAATTCGAAGGCCATTGACTTTGGACTGCAAATTTGAAGTGATTGATATCATTTCTTCTGGATGTAGTGACTAACTTCAGCTTCAGGTAGGTGAGCATACATGTGGCAGTTTAACTAGGTTGTGTGGTTATTCCTGAAACATACGTCCAAGACAAAAAGACGGGAAGATCTGAAGGGCAAGGGTGGGATACATTGGTCCCACCAACGAATGAGCCTTTCAGTTTAATTCTCTCCTTTTCTGGATACCCACCATATACACAGTCTAATACAGAAAGGTCTCATGTACGCATTGCACTCCTTGGTCCTTCCACCCTAAAGAGACCTAACCCAAGGCTAGCAGATCACTCATGTGGCCTCAGGCAAGAGCTCTGTCCTGTAAGAGTGGGAATGACGATCCACCAAGCATGGAACCTCTATCTTACCAAGTATGAGTTCAGAAGCAGGAAGAAAATCACTGATGACTGGAGGATCAGCAGAAGCTGGGATGAAAAGGTAAAGTAACAGGAATGGAGAAAAACCAAAGGAAGAACAATAGATTTCTGGCACTGACCTAGTGACAGGACACCTCATGCTTGGGGCTGTGTTCTCACCTAAAAGGTCTTCCAGGTCCCATTTTTCTGGAAAGGCCTGGCCATATGTGGCTCCTATTTTCCTTCTTTCTCTGCATGTCTTCTCCACACAATCTAATCATCTGAGCAAACCTGAGCCTCACTCTGGTCCTCAGGATCAGAAAAGGCTTACTCACATTTATTTGAAAAAAGCCTTCCAAGGTTTAAGTATTAGATCAGTTAAAGAGCAGTAAACAGTGACTCACAGATTAATAAATATTTCAAAGGGCAGCAAATAGCAGGTGCTTTCATTCTGAAGTCTGAAGGTGAAGCAGGCCCAGATATATAGCCACCAATGAAAACATCTTAAACTGCTAACCCTCTGTCTCTGCTCCTCCTTCCCTAGATTTTGGTCCCCCTGTGTTCCTTCTGCTTTTCTTTGTGTACTTACTTCCCATCTCCCCTGCTACCATTATCTTTGTGCGATATCCTCTGGATTTCCTCTCTGCCTCTTCCCTTTCCTTTGTTTCTCTGGTCTCTCCATTCCAAGTGAATGTCTCTCTTCCATTCCCCTTCAATATCTCATTTCCTTACTCTTCCTTTTCCCCTTTTTCCCCCTCTTTTCCTTCTCTAGTTGCCTCTCCTCCCATCTTCCTCGTATTACCTTTCTTACTACCACTCTTTAAAGACCACAAAATGGGGGCGCCTCAGTGGGTTGGGCCTCTGCCTTCAGCTTGGGTCATGGTCTTGGGGTCCTGGGATCAAACCCCGCATCGGGATCTCTGCTCAGCAGGGGAGCCTGCTTCCCCTTCTCTCTCTGCCTGCCTCTCTGCCTACTTGTGATCTCTCTCTCTCTCTCTCTCTCTGTCAAATAAATAAAAAATCTTAAAATCTTTAAAATCTTTAAAAATCTTTAAAATCTTTAAAAAAAATACAAATAAAGACCACAAAATGGAAAGGAATATATATTCATTAAAATTTATTGTGCTTATCTCATTTTGTATTCTATTTTCTTTGTTTCGTAGCAGGTCACTTTTACAACAGATAAATTTTATTAAACAAAAAGAGAATACCTAAACAATCTGTTTTTGTATATTTCCATCAGTTTATTGTTTTCTCTAATATTCTGTGGCCTCAGCAGAAAATAAAGGCTGTCCAAGCCCAGAACTCTGCCTAGAAGGTTACCAAGGAAATAATAGATTCTCTGATCAGTTTCTACTTGTAAGAATTTTTTTAAACTCTCCCTGATGTTTAAGTTGAAAAGAGAAAAGAAAGTTACAATCAATTATTCACTGAATTAGATTATTAATCCAAAAGGCATAGAGCTGTTATTGCAGTGAAAATAGTGATTTTAGTTTCATTGTATAGAAGTTATCTCTCCTTGCGGTACCTTGGAGCTGCCATTAATTTTTTCTACTAGATTAGTTTTTTAATGTTCCCACGTTGCCCATATCCTTTGTGAACCTGAAAGGAAAGTTTCAAAATACCTCTTACTCTTCATAGACCAAGTGCAAAGCCCTTATCACAGTTCTCACCCTATTGTCAAGTGATTAAAATCCCTGTTGACATTTAATGTCAACAGAGAAAGTTATCCAACATCAGGTAAGCACTGCAGTGCCAAGGAGTCCTGTTTGTCTCCAAAAGCATGGTCACCTGCCACCTAGTGTCTTAATAAAAAAATAGCAGCAAATGCTGCATTTGGCCAAAGTCTTCCCCGCTCCCTTTGAAATCCTCTGAACTCTTAGGGTTTAGCTTTGAGCTCTTCAGGATGGCAGGCAGATTTCTCTATGAGAGCCTACTGACCTGACCTCTCCATTCTGAACAGCAGAATCCCACCTGTCCCAGTTGGGTAGGGTCCCTGTGGTCTACGTGTGAGGCTATCCAAAGGAAAACTCTGACTCGGAACTTTACGGGAGAACAAAGGGTGATTGAGAACAGCTGAAGCATTCCATGGCATAAAAAGCATATAAAGGGCATACAATTAATGTTATATTGTTAATGATAAATATATGTAGCAATCGCAATGACACTTTATTTTCATATTTCACAAACATTTAAGTGTCTCCTATGAGCTGGGCAACATGCCAGGCACTGGGAAGGAGGCAGTGAGTGTTAGAGATTGGTCCTGCTATCATAAAGCTTGTGTGCTGTGAAGCAAGAAGGATGACAAACAAGAGTAATACAGGGTACGTACTACAAACAAAACAAACAGGACCGTGATATCAGCTTATTGGAGAAGAGGGCTTGTTAAAGGGAGTCAGGGACAGGGTTTCTGAGAAAATGGCACCGAATGACACTCACATACTGAAACTGTACCGGGTGTCCAAGTAGCAAGGGAAGGTGATTTCAGGAAGCAGCAGGTGCAAGGGCATGGAAGAAGAAAGGGGCCTGGCGTGTCTCAGGGCGGGGCTGGAGGACAAGGTTGCTGGAGTGGGGTGAATGAGGCAGAGCTGGATTTGTACTTAAAACATTGCTGATTCAGGACATAAAAAGAATAAAATTGTTTTCTGAGATTTAAATTTTGAAATCAATGCATAACATAACATATATTTATTGGGACTCTTTATATCAAACCAAGTTAAGAGGAAATCAAGTTGTATTGTGGGAGAGGGAGAGAAATTTGGTGGTTTGTGTAACCAGAAAGGACACTGGACCATCTGGGGGTTATGAAACAGCAGACTCTGCTTATCTTTGAGTATTGAACTCAGTCTCTCCTACGGTTAGAACCATGGATGCTGACAGTTCTGAGCTTACCTACAGCATTGTGATCTAAAGCTTCTTTTCTCCTACCTCTGAAAAGCCCAGGGAAGGACTCTGATCCTCTCGACTTTGCTCTCACTCCCCCTCGGATCAATACCAACCAAGGGAAGTGAGGAACTGTGACCCACGTAGCTTGTGATCATGTGCGCCCCACTATGGTCAGGTCAGTTATTACAAATGGAGGGGAAGTTTATGAGATAACACAGATAGGGCCCCTGGGTTCTCCATGTCATCAGAGATGAGAAAAAAAGATACACTAAATTGTATCAAGCCTAACCTGCCAGTAAGATGTTTCTTTGGCTTAAAAGGAAAAGGAAAAACAAGCTACTGAAGGACACTGATACTATCCAAAGAAAGAATGTGTCCTTCTGGGGGCGCCTGGGTGACTCACTCAGTTAAGCATCTAACTTCTGCTTAGGTCGTGATCCCACCAGCCTGGGATTGAGTCCCACGTCAGGCTCCCTGCTCAGGAGGGAGTCTGCTTCTCCCTCTCCCTCTGCCCCTCCCCCCTGCTCTCTCTCTCTCAAATAAATAAACAAAATCTTAAAAAAAAAAAAAAAAGAAAGAAAGAAAAGAGAATGAATGTGTCCTTCTGAAGACTTGATCAGCCATTAAAATATAGAAAAAGGAAAGTCAATGAGATGAGGTTTGGTGGGCGAGAGGGAGCCTTACCCAGTGGTTTCCATGGTAAGGTATATTGTTGAGCTAGCAGATATCTCTGAGCCTCTGTGGCCCATCCCATCTTAATTTGACATTATTGAATTTCTGATACTAATTTGAAGTATGTCCTCACTGAAGACCTTAGGAAGCTTTACCAGGGCCAGGAATAATCTTTTTTTTTCCCCTTCTTTCATGATTCAGTTTCTGTTCATGTGCTTCTCTGTCCCACACCAGTTCACATGAGATTTTTCTTTCTTGTACTACTGTTAACAGGAAATTCTAAGTCTCTGCATCAACTATCACTGTCAGCTCACATAAAATTTCCGATCTTTTTTTGCTAAGAAAACTTCACTTCTCTCTGAAGCATTCTACAAAATGCTGTCCTGCTAGTCACTTGTTATAGGAAAATAGCTTCTCCTTCAATTTGTATGATACCACAGCTCAGCTGTGTGTGTGTGTGTGTATGTTTCCCTCTGGCTCTTCACTGAGTGATCATCATTCCACTTCTTGGAGAAGGGTTTTATATTCCATTGCTTTTGACATAAAAGGTAACATTAACTCTGCTGAAAACAGATTCGATGTTGCACAAAATTAGGAATTACAATAAAAATCAAATGCAACATATTAGCTACCATTCTAGATTGTATAAAGTTTCTTTCTAACCATTTTCCCCATTTATTTCCTCACTCAACAAATGTTTTTGAACACTTACAATGTGCTATGCACTGCAAATCCAAGGGTAAATCAGAGAGAATCCCAGTTCTCCTGCCATCACCTGATTTTCTGGAATAGGGTGATAGACAACCCTAGGTCTTGGTCTTCAAAATCTTTTAGAAATTTGGGTTGGGAAGAGATAAATGAGTGCAGATAATGATCATGCTAGGCACCATATGGCAATTTTTAAACAATGTGGCAAAGATGTTATTAGGGAGGGAACAATTCACTGTGATTGGAAATCTGTGGGAAGAAGATACCAAGGTCATAGTAATAGAACTGACCTTTGTAGGACTTGAATAAGCTGAATAGGTGAAGATGGAAAAATATCCCAAGTATGTAAAAGGACTGGAGCAGAGTGCTAAAGGGTCCACTGAGAGAATATGGGCTTGCTTTTTAGACTGAATCACTAAGTCTGTTTGGATGGTTGGAGGACAAAGAACATGGGATTGCTGAGAAATTAGGCTAAAAGTCAGAGAAGGCAGACAGTAGGCTATTCAATTTCCACGCATAAGATTTAGATTTTATTGTGTAGCAATGACAATCCATCAAAGATGTGTGTTCAAAAAAATATATCTTGGTCAGCAGCTCATAGGATGGGCTCAGTAAGCAAAAGGCAAAGAAGGCTGGAGAAAAAGTATCCCTTAGCTACTGCCTTGCCATTTATCCAGGTAAAAAAAGATGGTGAAAACCTGCCTTCTGTTGGTGTCTGTGGAACCAGAAGAGAGATGGGTTTAGGAGGCCAAAGAAACAGGAGGGTGATGCACAGAGGGGGGTGCAGTGGGGAGACAGCACTGAAATTGACTCCAAGCTCTCTCTCTACCAAGGGGGTCAAGTGATGGTGTTGCCGCACACTGAGGTAAAACAGTAAAGGGAAGGGTAGATCTATGTCTCCAACATACAGTATGAAATTCCGGAGAAACATGCAGGTGAAGCCTTGAACTTCAAATGTGAGTCCCCAGCACATTATTACCCTCACCAATAACTGCCTTCCATAGACGGTCTGCTATATCCTCTGTGCCAAGCTTCATAACAACCGGCCCAAGAAGATATCAACAGCCACACAGAGGAGAAATGACAACTCGGGACATTAGACTTGCCCACGTTCACACAGCTAACAAGCAGCAAAGCCAGATTTTAACTCGGTTTTGCCTGATTCTAAGCCCTCATGTTTTCAAATACCTTTGCTTTAAGTTTTTTTAGTTAATTGCATTCATTAGATGAATAAAATCATTATCAGCCTGAAAAGAAAATCAGAGGTCATTCACTTCATTCTCACCCATGGTCAAATGAGACATAACAAGAATACTCGGCATACCTCATGCTCAAAGGCATATAGCTGAAGTCTCGTGGGCGGGGGGGGGGTGGCGGGGGGATAGGGGCTTCCAAACACGCAGAACATGGTTTTTTGAGCTGGGCCTTAGAAACAATTATATCATCCAACAAGGTAAAGTGGAGGTTTTATTTTATTTTTTTAAAGATTTTATTTTATTCATTTTAACAGACAGAGATCACAAGTAGAGAGGCAGGCAGAGAGAGAGAGGAAGAGGAGCAGGCTTCCTGCTGAGCAGAGAGCCCAATGCGGGGCTCGATCCCAGGACCCTGGGATCATGACCTGAGCCGAAGGCAGAGGCTTTAACCCACTGAGCCACCCAGGCCCCCAAAGTGGAGGTTTTATTAATAAGAAACCATTATTTACCGAAAATTGAGTAACCACCATCAGTTCCGTGTAAATAGCAGACTCGGTTTAGAGACTGATACTCTACTTCTGCTATTAAATCTAGTTACTGTGTTGTGAAAATTTAGTATTTCAAAATCATAATCTCCCTACCTGTTAATACAGTTTGTGGAAACTGTGTTTTCAAGAAACTTTTGGATGTCCTAGACAAAGCTACTCCTGATGGTTAGATTTTAAATTATCTTTCAAATATGGGATCATTCCTCCATTGGGGGGGGAGGGTCAAAGTGTTGTAGAGACAGAATTATTAAAATATATACATACTTAAAATATGTATTAATAATACTGTATATCTCATGTAGATAAATATAAAATATATGTTATATGTAAACATTTTTGAAATAGTATTATCTATATTTAATACACACATACACACATACACACATACCTAATAGAGTCACAAAGATACTCATAAAGCAGTGGTTCTCAATCCTGACAGCACATTTCAATCACCTGGGGAGGTTTTCAAAAAAATACCACCACCCTGGGCCCAGACCTCAGTATGATCCTAATAGGCAGGCTATATGGACAACCACTGTCCCTGAGTGAGCAGCGCAGAGCAATGAAAAAGAGCTTTGGCGATATATGAACCTGAATTTGAACCCCACTTCACTATCTCCTGGCTTCATCATTTTTGATAAATGATCTGACTTCATTAAGGCTCAGTTTTTCCATCTGTACCATAAGAATAATACCTACTTTCTGAGTTACTAGAGATAAGATGAGCCAGGTGTGCAATGCAGGAGGTGCTGGGGGAATGGCTGGGAGCCAGGGTGAGGCCTGACAGAGGGAAGGCCTGGGGGAGGCAGAGAAGCCAGAGCTGAGAAGAGAGGCCAGAAAGAGCCCTACAAAGCCTACTGAGGCCTGCCTCAACCTTATAAAGATTCATGTTTCTCATATGTTTCTTGAAATCCAGCTAAAAGCAAGAGGTTGGCTCAGAAAGAATGAGAAATTTTACCCCAAGGAAGGCCCACAGTGTGAGAAAACCGATGCTCCCGATCACCCTTCTTTATTTTCTCTGACCACAGGAAGGTTTACCTGTGCACAACTGGAAACGTAGCTCGAGGGGTCTAACACGTATCTCGAACATTATGTGATCTAGTGTTCCTCAAGATGTAGTTTCCGGGCCAACAACAGCAGGATCACATGGAAATGTATTAGAAATGCAAAATCTTGGGGCTCTTCCCCAGATCTACTGAATTGGACTTTGGGGATAGGGCCCAGAGATCTGTGTTATAAGCTCCTCGGGTGGTTCTGATGCAATCACTTTTTTTCTTTTTAAGATTTTATGTATTTATTTGAGAGAGAGTGAGCAAGCAAGAGAGAAAGAAGGAGCCAGGGGAACAGCAGAGGCAGAGGGAAAAGCAGACCCCCTGCTGAGCTGGGAGCCCAATGTGGGGCTCAATCCCAGGACCCTAGGATCATGACCTGAGTCGAAGGAAGCCGCTTAACTGACTGAGCCAACCAGACGCCCCATGATGCAATCACTTTTGAGAAGCACTGTGATAAAGTATTACAGCAGGTCCTCTCAGCAATAAAACTGGTTAGTGGTAAGTCAAACCACAGCACTTTCCATCTTGGTCACCATTGGATCCTATTAAAATCAACTCCTAATTTTTATCCTCTTGACTGAATAAATTTAATAAATGAGGAGATATCCAAATAATTGAATTCTCCCTCGGAAAGAAACACAAAATCAACTTTTAGACTTGACCTGCGAAAGTTCTCTGGCAACACTTCGAATGACACTGTTACATATTAATACTGGTATGTCTGTGTGTGAATGGGTGTTCTTGCATGTGCTTAAATGTGCATTTATTCATCTGTTCACCGTTGCAAAGATTTCCTTTCCCAGTTGCTTTTCCAGATGTCTCAGGTTACTGGGCCACACTCCCCAATTAAGTATTCCTCAGATCAGATTGGTTGTCACTGATGAGCCTAATTTCTGGCCACAAAGCTCTCCACAGCGCAAGGAGAGACCACTAGGGTAGGAAGTAAAAGCTTAGATTCTGGAGTTAGCTGGGCAGAGGTTTAATCCCACCCCCACAGATGATATTTAATACTGGCTTGTGTTTGGGAGATAAATTACTTAATCTCTGAGAACCTTATTTCCTATCTACTGGAATGGGGTTAATAATAATACCTGTGCCTGCCTCATAGAATTTTTGACGAACAATTAATAAATATCACCTATTGGTATTATGACTTCTAGAAGTGTCTTTGCTTTTAATGATGATATGAAATCCTTGGAGACGTTTGAAGTAAGATAACATAAGGTTTTGTCATAAAGCATTCGAAGCAGTGTTTCTCGGACCTTAGCGTGTATATAAATCAGCCAAGGATCTTGTTAGAATGCAGGTGTGGATCCAGTATGTCCAAGGTGGAGTCTGATATTCTGTATTTCTAGGAAGCTCCCGGGGAACACTAATGAGGCCTGTTCCAGTTTAAAGCACTGAGCTCATGTCCTGCAACATGTAAAATATGTAGTAAACATCAGTTATTGGTATTGTGACTACCAGAAGCCTCTCTGTCTTGAATGACAATTTGAAACGTTCTCAGAGTTTTGAGGTACAGGGACGGACATTAAGTAGAATCTGTATATGTCAAAACCAGCAGATGATTACATGATCCAACTGTTCTTAGGTACTTTGTGTGGGCTAAAAAGTAGGGAGGTAATATCTTTTCCTCTTTTTTAATAAGTTGCTTCTAACTCCCCACACTCACTCAGAGACTTCTCTTCCTGCGTTTCCATTTCCCTTCTGCTTGAAATGCCCTACTTTCTCTTTCTTACCCATTCAAATCCTAACCTGACCTCAAGGTCCAGCTCTTTCAGGAGAAATGTACCTCTCAGCACACGTATGTATTTCCCATAAACATTGCCTCACGTGACTCTAAAATGATAATACTATGTTTCAAGTAAAACCACTAGCACCGATGTCCTTGACAATGAATGTTGTCCTTCAGTACCAATTTAAGAGACTCTGGGTTTATGATACTGCTCCCACTGCTTAGAATAGTTTTGGAAATTGTTCTTTGAAATTACCTCTGCATCAGTCACGATGCACTAGGCTATGTTGCATGACCAAAATATCCCAAAATCTTATTGGCTTACTGTTATAATAAAAGTTTATTTCAATAATAAAAGTTTATTTCAAACTCATCATATTCTAATGTAGGTCAGGGAGCTCTAGTGGAGGCTCTGTTCCAAATCATGATTCAGGAACTAAGGCTCTTTCCATTGTGTGAGTCTGCCATCTTGGATTGGTTGGCTATGAGCTGAGAAAGACCACAGATAATTGTTCAGCAGGTGTATGGTCAGGACTGGAAGGGGCTTCCCTATGCTACTGGGCAAAATCCAATCAAGTGACCCCAAAGCTAACTTTGAGTGGGACCCAACAAATCTCTATGCCCAACTAGAGGAAACAGTACTGGTGAGCAACAGCCAGTTTCTGCCACACACAGTCATGGGGCAGGATGTGAGGAAGATCAGTTGCCCTGTATTAAGAGCTCTCAGCCAATATTGGGGCAAAGTTGTGTGCAGTGGTCAAGGATGCTGATTCCTCAGCTCTCAGAGTAGCTGGACAGAGATAATGGCAGCTGGGAGGATTCCCCACATCAACTACTCTGGTCATAAACAGCTTCATTCTTTTTATGCACTAGCGTGCCATTTTATGTTAGGGAAAACAGAGAGAAGCCCTACGAGGAGGTCACATGCAGTTATTGACCAAAAGCCATATCCCCTGACTTGACCACTGTTCTTGGCTCTTCTTCAAAATGGAATTTGCCTCCCAGATATCATTCCCACTCTATAAACTAAAACTAGAGTGCTGTATACTCTGAAAGTACTTCTAAAAGAAGTTCCAAAAATGTTTTCATTATTAGTGGCATTTCCAGGATCAATATTACAAGTTGGGGGAATACTTTGAAAGGGATAGCCTTCATTTTTATGTTTTAAATAGTGTGCTTGTTAAAACAGAAGTATCACCTAGCATAATATTCTCTAGGTCCATCCATGTTGTCTCAATGGCAGGATGTCATCCTTTTTTATGGTTGCATAATATTCGTGTGTGTGTGTGTATGTACACATCTTGAAGTGTGTTGTACACCTGAAACTAATGTAACATTGAATGTCAACTGTACTCAAATAAATATAAAAAAAAAATAGCAGTTATCATCCTATTATGCAGATTAACTCTATTCAGCCTAGAATAATTATCTTTCTCGGGGTGCCTGGGTGGCACCCGTTAAGCGTCTGCCTTCCGCTCAGGTCATGATCCCGGGGTCCTGGGATGGAGCCCCGCGTCGGGCTCCCTGCTCGGCGGGAAGCCTGCTTCTGACTTTCCCACTCCTCCTACCTGTGTTCCCTCTCTCACTGTGTCTCTCCCTATCAAAAAAAAAAAAAAAAAATCTTTAAAACTAATTATCTTTCTCTTCCTCCTTCTCCTGTTCTTTTCTCCTTCTCTTTCTCTTTCTCCTTTTTCTTCCTTATTTCAAAGTTTAGAGGCTAAGTATTCTTCTCCCATTATGTCCCCCACCCCACAAACACACAGTAAGTAGCTTGCTAGCCAGTCACCTGATACATGCCTAGGAAAAAAAGTTACTGGTTGATTAATTTTCTCTGCAGAAACGTTGATTATAAAAAATAGATTTAAGCTGGTACTGGAGATCTTTTAAAGTGTGCTATTTTATGGGACGCCTGGGTGGCTCAGTGGATTAAGGCCTCTGCCTTCGGCTCAAGTCATGGTCTCGGGGTCCTGGGATCGAGCCCCGAATCGGGCTCTCTGCTCAGCAGGGAGCCTGCTTCCTCCTCTCTTCCTGCCTGCCTCTCTGACTACTTATAATCTCTGTCTATCAAATAAATAAATAAAAATCTTTTTAAAAATAAATAAATAAATAAAGTGTGCTATTTAAAAAAAAAAATTTCCTCCCAAAGATAATATTTAATATCATAATCATTTATTTATGAGAATTTCCATCTTCCTTAACAGTCACAGCCATATGTTAATATGTACCACTCACTTTGCATACACTATTTTTCTTTCTAAACCGTTTCAAGCGTATAAAAATTCCAGAAATTATAAAAAATGTTTCCACCACTGACCTTAAATTATTAAACATTACAGATCATATTGAAACTGTGTACTAGAATGCCATCCTTACTAGAATGCCATGATCTCTCCCTTTATAAAAGGAGCTACTATCCTAAATTTGGTTTTTATTATTCATATGCCTATATTATTTTTTTAGTTCCTATGAACATATACAGAAACACTTTTAATAATGTTTTACACATTTGAAAATTTTATAAATGATATTATATTGTTCATATATATTTGACAGTTGCTTATTTTTTTGGTCTAAATCATACTCAGAGGTATGTATTATATCATGTGCAGCTCTAATCCATTTGTTTTAACTCCTGTATAGTATTCAGTACCATGAGAAAATGTATTCATTTATTCTGTTGTGTTAGTATACTTCTAGTTGTTTTCATATTTTTGCTTTTACAAGGAGAGCTTCAATAAAGTCCTTGTAAATGTCTCCTTGGGCACTTGTGCTAAGGCATTTTCAGGACAAATGCATAGGGGTGAGAGTGGTGGCTTTATAAGGTGGTGCATTTAACTTTACAGAGTCATGCCCAATCGTCCTCAAAGGGAGTGACTCTCTCAAATTGTTCTGGGCTGGTTTTTAGCCCCTGCCAACAGTAACAGAGAGTCTCTACTGCTTCTTCACTTGGTATCATCATACTGAAACTGGTTATTACAAAAACAATCTCATTTTTCCTATTTTATTTTTTTAAATTCTATTTATTTATTTGTCAGAGAGTGAGAGAGAGCAAGCACAGGCAGACAAAATGGCAGGCAGAGGCAGAGCGAGAAGCAGGCTCCCTGCCAAGCAAGGAGCCTGATGTGGGACTCGATCCCGGAACACTGAGATCATGACCTGAGCTGAAGGCAACCGCTTAACCAACTGAGCCACCCAGGGATCCCTCATTTCTCCTTTTTTAAAAAAAAATTTGTATTGAGGTATAATTCACATGTAAAATTATATTAGTTTCAAGTGTATAACAGAATGGTTTGATATTTGTATATGTTGAGAAATTATTACCAAAATAGGCCTAGCTAACATCTGTCACTATGGATAGTTACACATTTTTTTCTTGGGATGAGGACTTTTAAGATCTATTCTCCCAGCAACTTTAAAATATACAATACAGTATTATTAATCGTGATCATCATGTTATATAGTACATCCCTGTGACTAATTTATTTTATAACTGGAAGTTTGTATGTTGACCTTTTTTTCTTTCAGAGAAACCGTCTTTTTTATTTATTGTATGTTTATTTATTTGTATTATGTTCGATTAGTTAACATATAGTACATCATTAGTTTTTGACGTCGTGTTTAATGATGCATTATGTGCATATAACACCAAGTGCTCATCACCACACGTGCCCTCCTTAATATGCATCACTTGATTACCACATTGCCCCATCCCTCAACCTTCTGTAACCTTCAGTTTGTTTCCCAGAGTCCAGAGTCTCTTGTGGTTTGTCTCCCTTTCTGATTTCTTCCCATTCAGTTTTCCCTCCCTTCCCCTATGGTCCTCTGCACTATTCCTTATGTTCCACATATGAATGAAACCATATGATAATTGTCTTTCTCTGCTCAGCTTACTTCACTTAGCATAATTCCTTCCAGTTTCATCCATGTAGATGCAAATGTTGGGTATTCATCCTTTCTGATGGCTGAGTAATATTCCATTGTATATATGGACCACATCTTCTTTATCCATTCATCTGTTGAAGGACATCTTGGCTCCTTCCACAGTTTGGCTATTGTGGGCTTTGGTGCCATGAACTTTGGGGTGCATGTGCCCCTTCTTTTCACTACATCTGTATCTTTGGGGTAAATACCTAGTAGTGCAATTGCTGGGTTGTAGTGTATCTCTGTTTTTAACATCTTGAGGAACATCTGTACTGTTTTCCAGAGTAGCTGCACCAGCTTGCATTCCCACCAACAGTGTAAAGAGGGTTCCCCTTTCCTACATCCTCACCAACATTTTATGTTTCCTGTTTTGTTAATTATTGCCATCCTGACTAGTGTGCGGTGGTATCTCATATATGTGTAAGGTGGTATCTCATATATCTCAATATGAGTGGTAAACTCATATTGTGGTTCTGATTTGAATCTCCCTGATGGCTAGTGATGTTGAACATTTTTCATGTGTCTGTTACCATTTGTATGTCTTCTTTGGAGAAGTATCTGTTTATGTCTTCTGCCCATTTCTTGACTGGATTATTTGTTTTCTGGGTGTTGAGTTTGATAAGCTCTTTATAGATCTTGGATACCAGCCCTTTATCATAATGCCATTTGTAGATATCTTCTCCCATTCAGTGGGTTGCCTCTTAGTTTTGATGACTATTTCCTTTGCTATGCAGAAGCTTTTTATCTTGATAAAGTCCCAAAAGTTAATTTTTGCTTTTTGTTTCCTTTGCCTTTAGAGATGTGTCTTGAAAGAAGTTGCTGTGGCCAATGTTGAAGAGGTTACTGCCTATGTTTGCTCTAGGATTTGGATGGAGTTCTGTCTCACATTGAGGTCTTTCATCTATTTTGAGTTTATCTTTGTGTAAGGTATAAGAGAATGGTCTAATTTCATTCTTCTGCATGTGGCTGTCCAATTTTCCCAGCACAATTTATTGAAGAGACTGCCTTTTTTTTATTCGATCTTCTTTTGAACAACCTGTTTTGTTGAAAATTAGTTGACCGTAGAGTTGAGGGTCCATTTCTGGACTCTCTGTTCTGTTTCACTGATCTATGTGTCTGTTTTTGTGCCAGTATCATATTGTCGTCATGATGACAGCTCTGCAGTAGTAATAGCTTGAAGTCCAGATTGTGATGTCACCAGCTTTGGTTTTCTTTTTCAACATTCCCCTGGTGATTTGGGTTTTTTTCTGGTTCCATACAAACTTTAGGATTCTTTGTTACAGCTCTGTGGAAAATGTCAATGATATTTTGATAGGGATTTCACTGAATGCATAGATTGCTCTGGGCAGCATAGACATTTCACAGTGTTTATTCTCCCGATCCATGAACATGGAATGTTTTTCCATCTCTTTGTGTCTTCCTCAATTTCTTTCATAAGTGTCCTGTATTTTCTAGAGTATAAATACTTTACCTCTTTGGTTAGGTTTAATCCTAGGAATCTTATGGCTTTGGATGCTATTGTAAATGGAATTGATTCCTTAATTTCTCTTTCTTCAGTCATGTTGTTAATGTATAGAAATGCAACTGATTTCTCTACATTGCTTTTGTATCCTGCCATGTTGCTGAATTGCTGTATGAGTTCTGTTAATTTGGGGGTGGAATACTTTGGGTCTTCCACATAAAGTATCACATCGTCTTCCAAGAGAGAGAATTTGAGGTTTTTTGGTTTTTTGTTTTTTGGGTTTTTTTTTTTGCAAACTTGAATGCCTTTTATTTCTTTTTGTTGTCTGGTTGCTGAGGCTAGGAATTCTAGTACTTTGTTGAACAATAGTGATGAGAGTGGGCATCCGTGGTGTGTTCCTGACCTTAAGGGAAAAGCTCTCAGTTTTTCCCCATTGAGAATGAATTTGCTGTGGGCTTTTCATAGATGGCTTTTATGATATTGATTTATATTCTTTCTATCCCTATACTTTGAAGAGTTTTAATCAAGAAATGATACTATATTTTGTCAAATGTTTTCCCTACATCAGTTGAGAGGATCATATATTTCTTGTCTCTTCTTTTGTTCATGTGTGTCAATTGATTTGAGAATGTTAAACCACCCTTGCATGCCAGGAATAAACCCCACCTGGTCATGGTGAATAATCCTTTTAATGTACTGTTGGATACTATTGACTAGGATTTTGTTGAGATTTTGGCATCCATGTTCATCAGGGACATTTGTCTGTAATTCTCCTTTTGATGGGGTCTTTACCTAGTTTGGGGATCAGGATAGTGCTGGCCTCATAGAACAAGCTTGGAAGTTTTCCTTCCATTGCTACTTTTTGAAATAGCTTCAGTAGAATAGTTATCATTTCTTCTTTAAATGTTTGGTAGAATTCTCCTGGGAAGCCATCTGGTCCTGGACTCTTGTTTTTTGGAAGATTTTTGATGACTTTTTCCATTTCCTTGGTCTGTTCAGATTTTTTTACATTTTCCTATTTCAGTCTTGGTAGTTTATAAGTTTCCAGGAATGCATCCATTTCTCCCAGATTGCCTAATTTGTTGGCATAAAGCTGCTGATAGTAAGCTGATAGTCTAATAATTGTCTCTATTTTCTTTGGTATTGGTCATGATCTCTCCCCTTTCATTCATGATTTTATTAATTTGGGTCCTTTCTCTTTTCTTTTGCATAAGTCTGACCAGAGGTTTATTGATCTAATTAATTTTCACAATGTTTATTCTTCCAATCCATAAGCATTTGGAATTTTCTTATTTTCTGAGAGAGGCTTGGATGGCTTTGTACTTCCCTCTTAGAACTGCCTTTGCAGTATTCCATAGGTTTTGAACTGATGTGTTTTCATTTTCATTGGTTTCAATGAATTGTTCAAGTTATTCTTTAATTTCCTGATTGACCCATTCTTTCTTTAGCAGGATGCTCTTTAACCTCCAAGAGTTTGAGTTCCTTCCAAATTTCTTCTTTTGATTGAGTTCCAGTTTCAAAGCATTGTGGTTTGAAAATATGTAGGAAATAATGTGAATATTTTGTTATTGGTTGAGACCTGATTTATGCCCCAGTATGTGATCTATTCTGGAGAATATTCCATGTGCAGTCAAGAACAATAAGTATTCTGTTGTTTTATGATGGGATGTTCTGTATACATCTATGGAGTCCGTCCAGTCCAATGTGTCATTCAAAGCTCTTGTTTCTTTTTTGATCTTCTGCTTAGAAGATCTGTCCATTGCTGTGAGTTGAGTGTTGAAGTCACCCAGTATTAATGTATTATTATCAATATGTTTCTTCATTTTGGTTATTAACTGGTTTATAAAATTGGCTGCTCCCATGTTGGGGGGCACAGATATTTACACTTGTCAGATCTTCTTGTTGGGTAAACCCTTTAAGTATGATATAGTGTCCCTCTACATCTCTTAACTACAATCGTTAGTTTAAAATCTAATTTGTTGGGACGCCTGGGTGGCTCAGTCGGTTGAGCAGCTGCCTTCGGCTCGGGTCATGATCCCATCTTCTTGGGATCGAGTCCCGCATCAGGCTCCTTGCTCGGTGGGGAGCCTGCTTCTCTCTCTGCCTCTGCCTGTCACTCTGTCTGCCTGTGCTCATTCTCTCTGACAAATAAATAAAATCTTAAAAAAAAAAAATTAATTTGTCTGATATGAGGATTGCCACCCCAGCTTTCTTTTGAGGTCCATTGGCGTGGTAAATGTTTCTCTATCCCCTCACTTTTGATCTGGAGGTGTCTTTAGATTCAAAATGAGCCTTTTGTAGACAGCATATGGATAGGTCCTGTTTTTTTATCCAATCTGATATCCTGTGTCTTTTGGTTGGCGCATTTAGCCCATTTACAGTCTGAGTAACTATTGAAAGATATCAATTTGGTGCTATTGTATTGCCTATAAAGTCCCTGTTTCTGTAGATTGTCTCTGTTACTGGTCTATATTGACTTTGCAAGAGGCACCAAAAAACCTTTAAGGGTGCTCCAAATCATTAAGATTGATTCTTTCACTCACTCATTAATTTTATTAACAAGTATTTATTGAGCACCCACTGTATTTTAGACACTCCCTCTTGGGGTCTCTCTTCACTTACAGAATCCCCCTTAATATTTCTTGCAGGGCTGGCTTGGCGCTCACATATTCTTTCACTTTCTGCCTGTCCTGGAAGCTCTTTATCATCTTTACATCCATTCTGAATGACAGCCTTGCTGGATAAAGTATTCTCAGCTGCATATTCTTTTCATTATTACCCTGAATGTCTTGCCACCTCTTTCTGGATTGCCATGTTCCTGTGGATAGGTCTGATGTTTTCTGATGTTCCTCCATCCATATGTGAGTAACCTCTTCTCCCTAGCTACTTACAGGATAGTTTCTTTGACTGTAAGATTTGAAAGCTTCACTATTATATGTCATAATGTTGATCTATTTTTTTCTTTTTTATTTTGTGAGGGGCTCTCTCTGCCTCTTGGACACAAATGCTTTTTCCTTCCCCAGATTAAGAAAGTTCTCAGCTATGATTTGCTTAAATATACCTTCTAGCTCGCTCTCTCTCCACCCCCTCAAGGATCCTAATAATTCTCACACTGGAACTTTTAATGGCATCATTAATCTCTCTAAGTCTTTTTTCATGGGCTACTAGCTCCTATCTCTGTTTTCCTCAACTTTCTTTCTTTCCATCACCTAATCTTCTGGATCACTTATTCTCTCTTCTGCCTCATTGATTCTAGCTGTTAGAGTATCCAGTTTAGACTGCATCTCATTTATAGCATTTTTAAGTTTGGCCTGATTAGATCTCGTTTCTGCCCTTTGAGATTCTATATTGTCATTATGTTTTTTTCAAGCTTAGCTATTAACTTTATGATTGCTATACTGAATTCTTTCTCTGACATCTTACTTTTAGCCGTATTTATTAGCTCTGTGTCAGAGAACACTGCATCTGATTATTTGTGTGTGAGTTCCTCCTTCTTGTCATTCTGTCCAGAGAATGATGGGTGGGTGAATGAGCAGAGTCCAAAATATCAACTATGACCCAAGAAAGATGCACTCTAGCAAAACCCCAAGTGGTTAGAAACCACCAAAGAAAAACAAAGCCAAAATGAAACAAAAGAATAGCATTTAAAAAAGAAAAAAGTGGGGGAGGGGAAGAGGGACTATAATCTCACAGTGTGGACAAAGCTGGGAGTTCCACTTGTTCCTGGGTGAATTTTGGTCTGTGTGTTAGAAGACAGTACATCCCAAAATTGCAAGGAAAGTAAAACCAAATATATGTATACACATATAAATTTATATATATATGTATATATATTAAGTTTTACTTTATATATAAAATAAAATACATATAAATTTTTATATAATAATATACATATTATATATGTTATATATAATATAAAATACATATAAATTTATATATCTGTATATATATAAAGTTTTACTTTCATTGCAATTTATATATAGATATATATTTATATACATAAATACATAATTTATATACATACATACATACATGTATACATACATAAGTACACATATGTATGTATATAAATATATATATAAATATAGAGAGAGATAAAATTGAATAGTGTGAAAAAAGGACTAAGATGAAACATGTATCTATAAAATATGTAGATGTGAAAAAATGTAACTTAAAAAGTGACTATGAAATATAAGTTGGTATAATAAGCATCTAGTTGAAATGAGAAGAAAGTAAAAAGAAAAAAAAATGAGAAAAGCATAAGAAAAAGAAAACAAAATAGAAAAGGAGAATTTTATCTGAAAAATAAATGAGTTGTGAGGCAACACCTGGAGCTCTATATACTATTTCCCCTGAAGTGAGAATTTTACAGTCTGTGGGGTCTATAGTCTTGTCATTCACCTGTTCTTCCAGACTGTCTTCTGGAGGAGGGGACTGCCTCGCTCTTTCTCAGGTTACCCTGCCTGGGTGAGGTTGCCCCACCCCCTGTCAGGACGATGGGCTGAGTGGAAACCAGTCTTCTGTTGGCTTTTGTTCCCCTATAGAAAGGCTTCTGTACCTCTTCAGAGGATCAGAGAAAAATGGCCACACCCAAACCTCTGGCCCAGAGCAGAAAATTCACAGCCTGCCCTTTAGTAAACCCTCCGAGACAAACAGTCTCATCTTCTGTATGTGCCCCTGAAAACTGCAGCCTCCCATGGTACACACTCACAGCAACTCTCTCAGGTCATCCCAGGGGCCGGGGAGTGCCACTAACTTTTATGACTCTAAAACCACAAGCACAATGGAATACTATGCAGCCATCAAAAAATGGAACCTTGCCATTTGCAACAATGTGGATGGAACTAAAAGGTATTATGCTAAGCAAAATAAGTCAATCAGAGAAAGACAATTATCATATGATCTCACTGATATGAGGAATTTGAGAAACAAGGCAGAGGATCATGGGGGAAAGAGAGGAAAAAATGAAATGGGACAAAACCAGAGAGGAAGACAAACCATAAGAGACTATTAATCTCAGGAATCAAACTGAGAGCTGCTGCATGGAAGGTGGGTGAAAGAGACAGGGTGGCCGGGTGATGGACACTGGGGAGGGCGTGTGCTATGGTGAGTGTTGTGAACTGTGTAAGACTGATGAATCACAGACTGTACCCCTGAAACAAATAATACTTTATACGTTAATTTTTTTAAAAAGAAAATATCCTTGTCACACAAAAAATTTAAAAGTTTAAAAAAAAATAAAACCACAAGCAGCCTCAGTCTCAGACACACACCCAAAGGTCCTGGATCATGTCCTTTCTGGGCCACTACCACCCTCCAAGCTGTTGCCCAGTGGTGGGCCCAGGTTCCAGTCTCTTTCGGGCTGCTCAAGAAAAGAGCGATTACCAACCCACCTGGCTCAAGGTTTGTGGTAATCCGAGCTGAGAGCCCCCTCCCAGGCCCACTGACCACAACCTGCTTCCTGGCTCCATTGCTCAGGCACTCGACCAGTTCAGGCACTCCCTCACGCTCTGTGGCTCTCTGTATCCTGAGACCACAATGCCCTACCTAGAATTCTGCCTTTTCATCTCTAGACTCCCCTATCAGAGAGGGACGTCTCTCACTAGAGCAGATGTCTAAAGGTCCTGATTTTGTGCTCTGGTGTTCTATCACTCTCCAGGAGCCAGCTTATGGAGGCTCCCCCACCTTCTGCTTATCTTCTGATATCTCCCTGCAGATTCACGGCTCCACATGTCCTACCTTGCAGGAAGCAGTCACTTTTCTGCTTGTAGAGATCCAAATATATATTTATTCTCACATCTCAGGCTGATTTTGTGTTCAAAATGGTTTGAATGATGTCCAGCTAAATTCAAGGGACCAATTGAAATGGGTTGCCTTACACCTCCTCCATCTCGCCTTCCTTGAGAAACCATTTGGCTTCTTACCCATTTTACTCACCTGCCCCACCTCTGCAACTACCAGTCTGTTCTGCCTATGAGTGTTTTTGCTTGTTTGTTTGTTTTAGATTCCACATGTACGTGAGATCATATGATATTTGTTTTTGTCTGATTTATTTCACTTAGCATAACATCTTCAAGGGCCATACATATTTTTGCAAATGGCAAGAATTCATTTGTTTTTATGTCTGAATAATCCTCCACTATGTATGTATGTGTGTGTGTGTGTGTATCTCACCTTTTTTTAATCCATTCATTCATTGATGGGCACTTAGGTTGTTCCATATCTTGGAATCTGTAAATAATGATGCAGTGAATACAGGAAGGTAGATATCTTTTCAAGTTAGTGTTTTCCTTTTCTTTGGATAAATACCCAGAAGTGGAATTTCTGGATCATATGGCAGTTCTATTTTGTAATTGTTTATTCCATTTCACCTGTCAATTTGCATTTCACTGTTAAGTGCTGAGGCTTAACACTTTGCTATATATCTAAGAGATACCAGTATTTTTTCTTTGGGGCCGTGTATGTTCATATATTTTGTCCATTTGTTTTCTTCATTCATGGGATTATTTTACATATTCTGATACAAATCTTTTGTCTATTATGTATGAAAATTTCTCCCCCCAAAGGGTGTCTGTTCTTTTCACTTTGTTTATGGTGCACAGAAGTTTCTAATTTTAATGTAGTCAAATGTATCAGAATCTTTCACTTTATAGTTTTGGCACAGGGAGTTTTGCTTAATATGTTCTTTCCTGTACTAAGATCATAAAGAAATTATTTTGTATTCTCTTCAAAATTCTTAAGTTTTGCTGTGTACCTTTAGACAGTCAATCAATCTGGAAATAATTTAATTTAGTGTGCACTTTAAAGAAGAGATCTCTGTGTCTGTATGGTGGGAGGGGTATTTTTTTCATATAGTCAATTATTGTAGAGTCATTTATCAAGTAGCTCAGGCATTCCCACTGATTGGTAAAACCACCACTCTCATATATCAAATTCCCAAATCTGAACTCTGGTCTTTTCCACTAATTCATCCATGTGTCTCACCACACCACCTTAACTGTTATGGTTTTATAGTTAGTCTTGGCATGTGGGAGAGGGACTCTCCTATCTGACTCTTTTTCAGAATTGTCTAAGTTATTCTTAGTCTGTTTCTTTTACATAAATTTCAGAATCAGCCTGTCAAGTTCAACAAAGAGCCCTGTTGAGGTTGTAATTTGAATTGCATTAGAAGAGATTACTTTGAAGATGACTGACAGTGTTACACCATTTGAGTCTTCCTATGCTTGAATGTGGTTTCTTCTTTAAGTATTTTCAAATGACTTGCAATGAAATTTCATACTTTTTTTCCATAATCACACATCATCTATTAGTTTTAATACTAGGCACCTTATATTTTTTATTACTACTATTTATGTTAATTACATTTTCTGTTTAAATCTTCACTCAGCTTTGAGTTGGATATTTTCATGACTATTTCACAACTAAGTAAACCAAGGCTCAGAAAGAATAAGTACCCCAGCACACATCCTTGGTAGTAAGTGAACAGAGGTGGGGTACAAAATAAGTGCGATCTGACCCCAAATCCAGTGCTCTTAAACTTAACTTTACATCGTGTCTTGTAATGGGTGTCCTTGATGACAGCATTTTTTTTAATCGAAATAACATGAGGATATTTATGGTCACAAAGTAGGAATAATAAGAATAAGCATTTATCTCATCAAAAGCAGGGTTTTCAAATTTTGATGTCTCTACAAATAACCTGGAAATCCTACTAACCATTTGGTCTAAAGTAGAGCCTGAGACCCTGCTCTTGCAGAGAACTCTTTCACTGAGGCATTCACAAATGTCTTTCAAACAAAGGTTTAACATTTTGTCATAATCGCACATCCTTAGTTAAATTTAATGTGAGGCACCTTACATTTTTGTTATCACTGCTCATGTTACCTACCTTTCTGTTTCGATCCTCATAGTACTGTGAGTTAGATATTTTATCACTAAGGAAATGAAGTTTATAAAGATTAAGTAAGGGCACCTGAGTGGCTCAGTTGGTTAAGCGGCTGCCTGCAGCTCAGGTCATGATCTTGGAGTCCCAGGATCAAGTCCCACCTGAGCCCTCTGCTCAACAGGGAGTCTGCTTCTCCCTCTGTCCCTCACCCCCCTCTCCTGATCTCTCTCTCTATATATCTCAAATAAATAAAATCTTAAAAAAAAAAAAGATTAACTGGCCAAATGCCATAGGTAGTAAATGATAGATAATGCCGATACTGCTAGTCCTGGGAACTCACTTTGAGAACCATTGCTCTACAGTGTCTGGCAAGTGACTCTTTAATTAATAATGATTAAAGGTGAGAATTCCACCAGATGGCAGCAAAAGCTCATCATTTCATGTTGAGTGACTTTCCACGTAGCTGTGGATGAAGTATCTGACATGGGCAGCTGCCCCATGTGTTAGTCTGTCTCTGGGAAATGAATCAGGCTCCCTGGCTCCAGAGGCTCGGTGACACAGGAGCCACTGTAGCATGTCAGTGTTGACAATGAGCACTCATCAGGAGCATCCAGCTGGGACGGGTATCATGCCCACAGGCTTCTCCCAAAAAGCTTCTTCCAAGAGGCTAGTAAATGATAATGAAAATTTGTTTTCCATCCATTGCTTTTTTCATCCCCAGGAGTTCTGTTTGGGCACTTACCCAAGAATGGGAGGCCTGGTTTGAGATGTCTGGCAGGATATGAGAGGAAATGATTCATTCTTTTGGGGGTGAGGGAGGGAAAACAGCTCAGGCAGATAAACCTGAATCAGAGTCCAAAGATTCCAGGAAAACCCAAGGAGTGTGCTCGTGGACCATGAGCCCCCTGTCAGATCATTAGCCACAGGCGCCCCTGTGCCCTGAGGGGCCTCAGACCATCCCTTTTACTCAGTTCTTTTTTTGTCATCTGAGCCTGAAAACAAACAAACAAACAAATTTCACCAAAGAAAGGAATCCATCATCTCCTCATGTTCCCACCATCAGCTTGGTGAGGGGAAAACACCTCAGCCTCACTGAGAAGGATCACTGACTCTTGGTTTTCTGTTTTAAAAAACCTCCCAAGCATAAGCTTGTGCCCTGGGGAGGACCCAGTCTCCACGACCCCCATCATTAGAGTAGGTTGAAGTGTTCCGTGTCATTCGCAGTCCCTGGGAAGGTCCCACCTCCTCATCTCGCCTTATTCTGCCATCACCGGCTCTCCTATTGGAGACAGGCCTCCTCATCATCCAGCGCGCACCACACAGGCTCTCAGACTCACCAGTGGGGCGGACGGGCGTTGTAGAAAATGAAACAGACAGAAAAGGGGAGTTTGAGGCTATGCCGGGCTGACCCTCCCACCGAGGGCAGGCTTGACCTGCTGAACTATTCATGAGGAGACAACCTCATGAGTAGACAACAGATTATCCGTGGCCCTATTATTTAAGGGTTTCTGTTTCCAAAATTTTCTGGGAGAAAGAAGGACAGGGTACCATGTCCATGCCACTGAGGCCAGGAAAATGGAAGCTTCTCAAGGCCAGGCTACTTCCCCAGAATTACATGTGTTTATAAAGGGTAGAGCTGGGCTACAAACACAAGACTAAGTTCCAGGCTCCACTCTGAGCTTTCAGACAGGGACATAGGGTACTCATTAGATGTTTACTTGATGAATATTTATAAGAGAAGTTGCACTTCGCAAAAGCACAAACAAGCAAAAATATTAAAGAAAACACCAGAAACAAAAAATTGATCACCTACAGATAGGTTAAAGGCAAAGAGAGTAAGGAAGTCTTTGGCCACTGGCTCTGGACCCCAGAGACCCCATGGCTCTTTACTCTGGGTCTGAGGATTCTCGTTCTGTCCCGACAGGCCATGGTGCCCAGACGACTAGAGCTCTCAGCTCTCCTTTCCTGCTGCTGTCTTGACCACACCTTTCTTTGTGTCCTTGTGGCTCCCTGCTTTCTTCCTTTGCTGCCTCAAGGCCAGAGCCTGATTCCTAGGCTCATATACTGTGATAAGTTGCTACTGTGAATCATTTCATAAAACAAAGACACCTTGTATAAGAATTAAAAAACTCTTCCAGGATAATTCTCCAGTGCTTCTCAGCTATTGATCATTGAGTCCCCTGAGGATGTGGTAAAAGCTGCAGACCCTCTACCCTAGAAAAGAGTATGTGTGTGCAGGCACACACACACACAACACACACACACACACACCAGGGCACACAATTTCAGGGAGGGTCCTGTATCCTCGAATCCTATCTGGAAACCCCAGGCTGGGAACCTACACCCTAGATGGCCATTATTTTGTTTTATTTACCTGAAGACACACAAAATCCCACTGGTGCCATTTTGCAAGGGATAAGCTAAGATAGAAAGGGATAGAATTTGGAAGTTCTTCATCTTTAATTTGTACCTTTTGCATCTTTAGGCAGACAAATGATAGTACTTTCAAAACTTGGGAAAAAGTATTTTAATGGTAAAGATGTTTTAATAGTTTTAAGTGGTCACAACTGGTGGACAAGGAATGCAAAGGATCTGGAGAACATTTCAGCACAGTAGGACTAGGCCCTGAGCTCCGCCCCATGCGGGACAAGGCTCTGCTCCTGGCATAGCAGTGGGCTCTCTCGAGGTATTGTGTGGAGTTGGGGATCCGAACCTGAAGTGGTAAAACAGCACAGAGGAGACTCTAGTTCCATCACACTACCCTACTAGGTCCGGTCCAGGGCCTACTTCTAGAAAGGAGAACAGATTTCCAGATCAGAGGTCAAGGTTGAGCATTTTAGGATGCTAGAGCCAGCTCTTGGGGGAATCTGAGCTGTGTGCTCTGTTTGGGGCTACAGATGGTAAAACAGAGCTCTGCAGGCAGACAGCCCAGACTGACCAACCATTCGGCTTGCCTGGTATTGTCCTCAAAGTCTTGCATCTCAAGGAACCCCTCAGTCCTGGGAAAACCGGGACAGTTGGTCACCCTACTGGGTCTCAGATAGTGACTTTGGGCAGGATGTCTCATCTCTCTGAGCCTCAGTTTGCACATCTGCAAAATAAGGCAAGTACCCCACATTTGAGGGGTTCGTGATGACACTGGAACCAAAGACACAAGTAATTGATGTTTGGCAAGCAGACAGGCAGCAGAATGGCACTCTTCTCCCTTGTTGCCTGGAAGGCCAGGCTCTCAGAGTGCCTCGGGGCAGACACAGACATTTCCTCCTCCATGGCCCTGGGGCTCTCCAGGCAAGGTCCAAGGCCCCCGGTCCATCAGGCACAGGAGGATAGCACGGATGAAAACGTAGCAGACGTCAGCCCCCTTTCTGAGTCCTTTTCTCTCCCTCCCATAGGTTCTTTCTCTCCACACTCCCCCACAGACATGCCTCAAACTCCCAGTCTTTCACCTCGGAGTCTGCTAACAGTCATCTGTATTTTAAATGATTGAAAAGAAACTCCTGAAAGTGTTGGCATTTTAATCTCTCATCTCATAAAAAAGAAAGAAAGAAAGAAAAGAAAAGAAAAGAAAAAAGGCTTTGTCTCCTTTTAAAACAAATTCATATACCAGAGACTTTGACCCTATTTATTCATTTATTTATTTATTTATTTATTTTATCATGTTATGTTAGTCACCATATAGCACGTCATTAGTTCTTAATGCAGTGTTCCATAATTCATTGTTTACATCTAACACCCAGTGCTCCATGCAATACGTGCCCCCCTTAATACCCACAACCAAGCAACCCACCATTGGGTTTTAGAGGGGCCAAAGTCTCCCCTCTAAAACCCTCAGTTTGTTTCCTGGAGTCCACAGTGTCTCATGGTTCCTCTCCTTCTCTGATTCCCCCCCCTTCATTTTTCCCTTCCTTCTCCTAATATCCTCCATGCTATTCCTTGTGTTCCACAAATAAGTGAAACCCTATGATAATTGACTTTCTCTGTTTGACTTATTTCACTCAGCATAATCTCCTCCAGCCCTATCCATGTTGATGCAAAAGTTGGGTATTCATCCTTTCTGATGGCTGTTTAATATTCCTTTGTAGATATGGACCACATCTTCTTTATCCATTCAACTTTGACCCTTTAATGGCTATATCAATCAGGCTGGATTCAGGGGCCTGTGTGAGAAAACACAAAATGAGAGTAGTTTAAGCAAGATGGAAGTTGTTTCTTTCTCACATAAAAGGTCTGGGATGGCAGTTTAAAAGCTGCCTTGGGCCACGGCATCCTCACTCCCCGCCCCCTCCACCCCAGTGCTGGATTCCAGGCCAGTGGTTGCTTCCTGGGCCCAGAAGGCAGTTGAAGCACCAATCATTACAGATCATTTAAGGGCATAAGAAAGAAGAAAGGGAAAAGGGCAGAAAAGACACCTGCTGACTGAGTCAGTTTCATTTAAGCAGTCTTCCAAAAAGACCCCAGCAACACTTAGATTTGCATTTCATTGGCCAGAGCTTAGTTACAAGGTCACTAGTAGTTACAAACGATACTGGGAAACAGACACTTCTCCGGTCAACTTGCAGCCTCACATAAAGTAAGGTTCATATACTAAGGAAGGAAAGGAGAATGCACCTAGAAAATGCACCAAATGGGGAGGCCACACTGGTCAAGACTTCTGTCCTTGTTTTCCCTGACGGCTAGTTGATGAGTCACGCTAGTGACAGGTCTCTCTGTCCCACATTTCTAGCGACCAGACCAAATTTTGGCACCCCTCAGTGACCAATAAAAGAAACAATGAAGGGCATTATACTAATATTGGAGGGGTTTGGGTTCAACTGCCAGTTACTAGCTCAGATTTCCAAGGGATGTTCTGTCTGAGAATTTTAAAAACCACAGTAAACTTTTCACTTATCTGTGGGTTTAAGGGTTATATTCTCTTAAGATTCTATTTATAACTTCCTGGTTGTTCTTCAATTGTATAATGAAATCAAATTCTGAAAGCAGCCAGGAATTCTGAAGAACAAAGGCTATTTCTTTTCTAATATTTATTGGTCATGACTCACAGAAGAAATACATAATGACCAAAGAACATTTAGCTCATGACTTAGAACTGGTAATATAGTGGTGGCTGATTGCTGAGGAAAAAATTAATCTTATGGGATAATTTCTAGCCTGACACAGAAGGAATTAGTCATTTCAGCTTAGTTGCTACTTGCAAACTGGAGCTAGGATTTCTCAGCTAGCATTCCTCAACAGGTCAGATGGATACAATGCACATAGTACTGAACCTAATGCCCAATATATTCTCCTAATTCTTTTTCTTTTCTTTTTTTAATTAGTTTCAGGGGTATAATTTAGTGATTCATCAGTTGCATATAACACCCTGTGCTCATTACATAAGTGCCCTCACCAATGTCCATCATCCAGTTACCCGATCTCCTCACCCATCTCCCCTCCAGCAGCCCTCAGTTTGTTTCCTAGAGTTACGAGTCTCTCATAGTGTGCCTCTTCTCTCTGCTTTCTCCTGATTCTTTGTCTATGGACACATGATTCTCTTTAACATTTAATCTCAGAAGTATAGGCAATAAACTAAATCACACTTTCAACTAAAAATAGCAATGAGAAGTAAGTGCTAGAGTTGGCTGCACAAACAGGACAGCTATGACCTGTGATGGAAGCACCGTTAGATATGTGAGTCTGACCAGAAGGGAGTAAGAAGCATTAAGTACCCTGAAGAGCAGCTCCTAGTTAGGGAAAACTTTGAAAACAAAGGAAACCAGGTGGCATATTTGTTTTAAACTAAAAAATAAGAATGAACAGGCCCTTTTCTCAAGAGAGAAAAGCAAGATTTGAAACATACAAGTAGTTGCCATATGCAGACTCATCCTTTGTGGAACCTTCTAGAAGGAGATGATACACTGCCAGCAGCCACCCTAGCAGCTAGAGTATATTAGCCCTGATGGGAACTCTTAGTGCAGACTGCTTTCTGAATTCAAAGCAGTCAGCCACATCCAATTGTGTCTCTTAGTGAAATGCCTCATTTCACGAGGAATGTAAATCAGTTTTCCTCCAAAAATAGATTGTATCTCTGGTATTTCATAAATTGCGTCAGACCCAATGTACCTCAGTAATTTGTATAACCTGATGAGCTTCTTCTGTGATTGTGTCTTAGCAACAGACAGTTCACAGAATCTTAAACACGGTAATAACATTTGTTTTTATTAGTTTTAAACCAAGCATCGAGGGGAATATTAAAGTTAATGGACACTGCTAAATTCATAGTATAGCATGTGGGATTGAGTATGGGACACTTGAATTAATCTTCTCACAACTCAATAGTAATAATAGATGGGATGCCTGGGTGGCTCTGTTGTTAAGCTTCTGCCTTTGGCTCAGGTCATGATCCCAGAGTCCTGGGATCAAGCCCCACATCGAGCTCCTTGCTCAGCAGGAAGCCTGCTTCTCCCTCTCCCATTCCCCCTGTTTGTGTTCCTTCTCTCGATGTCTCTCTGTCAAATAAAGAAATAAAATCTTAAAAAAATAGTAATAATAGCCACTGTTAAGGGAAATGCCCACTGAGAACCTGATGCTTTACTAATAACTTTACATACATATTCTCATTAAATTCTCCCATTTTCACATCCCCATTTTTCAGAATAGGAAAGTATAGCTCAAGGACTTACTGCTATCAAGTGGTAGTGACATTATTTAAATCTGGATCCATCTGAATCCAAATCTATGCTATTTATTCCTACATTTGGTTTCCTCATGAAGATTCAAATTCCTTTCTCCTCTGACATCATTTTAACATATCTTCTTGGAAGAAAAGGAAAGAAATGTTAGGATTTTTTTTTTTTAAGAACACCACAATTTTATTAAGGCTTCAATGAAATGCAGACCATATTATTTCAGCCAGATCAAAGTAGCACCCACAGCCTTCTGCACATTTTCCTAGGTTATCATAGGGCCTGTCTTTTATCCATGTGCTATGCGGGGCCTCCCCACAAATGTTTATAGGCATAATGAGAAAATAACCGGGATGAATTCAAGGGAAGAGAGTGCTGATACCCACCCAGTGTGTGGGTTTTCTAGGCACACCTTTCTTTGAGAAAGAGACAACTGTTCTTAGGTGGTAGAGCATTTCAACCCCCCAACTAAGCATATGGCATTGAACCAGTTTAGAAGAGTGGGAAAACCGAGTGCAATTCCAATCTTATAAACAAACAAATCTAGTTTGTTTTGTAATATGTGTATGTAATGATCTGGAAAAAAATTATACCAGAATTATAGCAGTAGAGTACTGAATGTAGGATCCCAAATGATTTTTTTTCATTTTAGTGTTTTCAAAATTATCTAAAATAAATGGGTATAAACTCCCCAAAATTAATAGATTCATTTTTAAATTTTTTTTTAAAGATTTTATTTAGTTAGAGCAAGCATGAACAGGAGAGGAGCAGAGGGAGAGGGAGATAATCTCCAGCAAACTCCATGCTGAGTACAAAGCCCAATGCAGGGATCTAGCCCATGACCCGGAGACCATGACCTGAGCAAAAAGCAAGAGTTGGACGCTTAACAGACTGAGCCACCCAGGTCCCCTCCCAAAAGTGATAGTGAATTCTTGAATCGTGCAATAAGTGGCTGGAGGCACAGCCATATAGCATGAGGTCTCTTAGTTTTGCACCCATTTGTGGTTTATCAACATCATTAACAATAAAAAATCTTCAGTATCTCGTCACTTTTTCATTAGCTGGAAAGATAAACTAGTCTCAAAAAGTTGCAAAGCCTAAATGTTTTCCACAGACTTAATCACTATGAACCAGCATCATTTAATAAGCAAATATGCTCATCCCTTTGTACAGCTTGGTGCTCCTGTTCCCTTTGTGCAAGGGTTGTTTCTAGAGATAAGAAATCTCATGGTGTCATTTTGGTTATCTGTTTCCATGGCAACACAGGGATTCAGGGAAAAGTTCTTAGTATCTTTGCTATTTGTTATGGGCATATGTCCATCTAAGTGAGGGCAATTCCCTGTGAGACTGTGTTGTAAATATTTGAAGCTGAAGTGAGATTCAGTTTTGATTCTCAGAATTCACATTAATAACAGTAATTCTGTGAGCAATAAAGAGTACCAGTATTCTGAAAACATCACATTTTTCAGGACGATTCTCTCTTTAAAAGGTCACAAAACAAAATTTTTTTTAGGATTACTGGTTAGTGTAGAGTGAAACAATGATGGTTTTTCCAGTTTTAGCATATGTGCTGCTGAAGTGAGCATAATGATGGTTTTCCCAGCTAAGGTTCTACTGGTGTGCTTACTCACTTGCACACACATGCACACACAGAAAAGTAGAATATGAATTTTCTCTTAACATTTACCCAAATACAATATTGTCCAGGGTTCTCAACATTTTGTCCACTATTCTCTCCTTGTAATGCTTTCCTGGTAAATCCTTAAAAATGGCAGCAAAATTGTATAGAAAGCTAGAAGTCAGCATTCTGATCACAGCTTATCACAATCTCTGTGATCTTGGGTAATTCCCCTCACCTCTCTGTGCTTCCAGTTTCTCATCAGTAAAATCATCTAAACTAATAAAAGGAAGGAAAAGTAGTCTGAGACAAAAGTGAAAAACTGAAAAGAAAAAATTAGAATTGTCTCTGTCCCCTCCAGTACAACCTCTGCTCCTTTTGTTTCCATAGTGAAGGGTCATGTCATAGAAGGAAAGAAAAAATGAAAGAGATCACTTTCTTTTTGGCCAAGGACACATAAGAACCCCTAAAGAATTTTCAGGTTACTGTTTACTTTAGGTTCAGCAAATGTAGTCCCAGCCCCCTCCTCCCCCCAAAAAATTAATGCAATTATGGGAGATAGAAGCTGGCTTATCTAATGTCCATTCAGTTTATACCCATGAAGTCCACCCAGACATTCAGGGATGTAGTTTTAGATTTTCAGAATAAAGGACATCCTTTCTATTCTTCTTTTATTCACCCTAGACCTTTTTTTTTTTTTTTTAAAGATAGATTTATTTATTTATTTATTTGATAGAGAGAGAGAGAGAGGAAGCACAAACAGGCAGAATAACAGGTAGAGGGAGAGGGGGAAGCAATCTTCCTGCTGAGGAAGGAGCCCAACGCTGGGCTCAATCCCAGGACTCTGGGATCATGACCCGAGCTGACGGCAGAAGCTTAACCCACTGACCCACCCAGGTGCCCCTCCCTAGTAATTTCTTAAGAAGAAAAGGAAATTACTGAAAGAGACTAGGGAGCTCCTAGACCTTCCAAAATGGCTAGTATTTGAAGAACAATTCCAGGCACCTTGTACATGTTTCTCTGGGACTACAAAGCCATAGGGAAAATAAGAGACAGAAATTGGATTCTGCTGGCTGAGCAAACTGGTCCCTGCTTGTAATCTAAGAAATCCAAGTTAACAGCCTTGGCCTTGAGGAGGTCACTCTAATCTGCAGGTGAGCCAAGAATAAACAACTGATTAGGATGGGGTAGCTGGGTGATGGACATTGGGGTGGGTGTGTGCTATGGTGAGTGCTGGGAAATGTGTAAGCCTGATGATTCATGACCTGTACCCCTGGGGCTAATAATACATTATATATTAATTTTAAAAAAAAGAATAAGTAACTGAATCAACCAAAACTCATCTCCCCTTCGGCCCTATATTAAAACAGACCCTAGGGCAAGCTGATTACAATCTTTTTCTAGGGCCTTCAGATGTTACTAAATGTCCCAAGCTTTCCTAGCTATTACGTCTCTAAACCAGGATTCTAGCCCAGAGTCTAGGACCTTGATGGCCCAAGTGTGGTTTGGAGACGAGCAGTGTCAGCCTCACAAGACCTTCTTACTTCACATCTCTTAGTTCACCCTTCTTGACAGGTAAGGTGAGCATAGTTGCTTCACCTCATTCAGAGATTGGTTGTGAAAGTCTGACACAGTTTTTACTGTTCTGCAGAAGATTGAGAAAACTCAAGATAGTGTAGTGAGTTTTCCAAAGAGTCCAGTTAAGGCTATTTAAAGGACCTTTTTTATATGACATGACCTCCTTGATCCTTTGCTAAGATCATGTTCTTTGTTTCATCAGTGGTGAAGATGACATTTGGTAAGTTTTCTTCTCTCTCAGTTATCAATTATTTTACAAAATACAAAGTTGGATAGTCTATGCTGATATTCTCCTTTTTTTTTTTTGTAATTTTACTAATCTGTAAAACCCCAAAATTTGCAATCTACCATGTGAAAATTCTCAAAAACTACAAAAAATGTGATTTAACTGTTTTCTTAAACATAGAATATTCCTTTTTTAAAACACAGAATATTCTTTTTTAAAAAAATATTTGTTTGTTTATTTATCTATTTGCCAGAGAGAGACAGAGACAGAGAGCGTGCAAGCAGGGAGAGCAGCAGGCAGAGGATGAAGCAGGTTCCCCTGTGAGTAAGGTACCCCACGTGGGACTCAATCCCAGGACCCCAGGATCATGACCTGAGCTTCACGCAGACGCTTAACCGACGGAGCCACCCAGGCACCCCTAAACACAGAACAGTCTTGAGAAAACTTCTAAAGGGAAAAGTAAGCTCAGTGCTCAGTATCGTAAAGGTCGCAAGGTCTTCTGTCTAGTTCTTTCCGTTCACGGGAAGAGAGGAACCCAGCTAGTGATCTGCCCCTATATACCACTAGGAGGCGCTAGGACCCTTTTCAAGTCCCAGGCCTCAGGCACCAAGACTTCCTGGTCATAAAGCAAACTCTGAAGGTGAGACTTAACTTTTTAGCCATACTTTCATTTTCATTTCACTGGATGTGTGGCTTACCTTACACAGTGAAGAGGAAAGATGAGTTGCTGGATTGCCATTGGAGATTCTGTTGTAGGAGCAGAATCCCAGTTGAAAGTGGATATAAGGTTACCATTTCTTATACAAACATTTAGAAAGGAAATAATTTTTTAAAGCATCCTTTCAAAAGTGACCATTTCAGTGCACAAAACCTTCTCTGCTTAATGATCTTTTTATAGAAACTTAACAAATACCCTCTTACCAAATACTAAAAAGACATACCAAATACCATCACTACACAAAGGTCCCATGTGTAAGAGTATGCACTAAAAAATTTTGGCAGTTTACCTTCATTTGTTTTTTTAAAAAAATGCTCTATAAAAGAGGAAGTTAATAAATTGCTTTAGCCGGTCAGACAGTCTCCCATGGCTAGACGTTTGAAATTCAGAGGGTGTCATCTAATATCTTGCTGCTCAGAGGAAATATCTTCAAAGATGGCAAGAATCAGTTTTAACCTCTCTAAGAACACATAGCATTAATACCGTGTATGTAAACTGAATAAGGGTTCTATTTCTGTTTGATAAGTATGCCTGATAGCACATGAAACTTTTAAAATGGAAGGAAATACAGAAATCATGCACCTGAGGCGCCTGGGTGACTCAGTGGGTTGGGCCTCTGCCTTTGGCTCAGGTCGTGGTCTCAGGGTCCTGGGATCGAGCCCCACATCGGGCTCTCTGCTCAGCAGGGAGCCTGCTTCCTTCTCTCTCTCTCTGCCTGCTTCTCTGCCTGCTTCTCTGCCTACTTGTGATCTCTATCAAGTAAATTAAAAAAAAAAAAAATCATGCACCCAACCTCTTCGTGGGAGATTGGGTAATGTTGTTGAAAGTGTATAGGTTTGCGGTGCCTGGGTGGTTTGGTCCATTGAGCATTGGACTCTTGATTTCAGCTCAGGTCATGATCTCAGGGTCATGAGATTGAACCCTGCATTGGGCTCTACACTAAGTGTTGAGCCTGCTTAAGATTGTCTTTCTGTCTCTGCCCCCCCCCCCCCCCCCCCCCCGCCTCCCCCCCTCCCTTCCAAAAAAAAAAAAAGGTGTAAGTCCAGAGCCAGGCAGACAGATCTGCCCCACTTGGCTCTGTCATTTGCCAGCTGTGAAGTCTTAGGGTGTCATTCATCACTCACCACTCTGCTTTCTTATCTGTAAAGGGAGGATATTAATACTCTGAGATAATATAAGTCACAGAGACCTGGGAAACTAAGTGGCTTTCTCAAAGCTACCCAATTGGTTTAACCTGCACAACCCAGATTAGAAAGGAAGTATGTTTCCTGTGCATTTAGAACATAAGCAATTAACAAAGACCTCATCACTGAAGGAAACTGCCCTAAGATTACACAACGACTTTTTATCTGCGCTGGCCCTTCTTAGCCCTAGACTGGCCAGGACATCACAGGGGAAGGAGGTTCCTGGTGAACTGGAATTCTGCACTGCATATCTCTTCCTGAAGTATCTAGAGGAATTTAGCATTTATAACAAACAATGCCTAGCTGCGTGGCGTAAGGGACAGCCAATGTCTTTGAGTCCTCAAATCGTGACCTGTCTTTGCAAGGCAGTTCCTCCTAATTTGAATGACATAAAATATGGAAAAGTTAATTCAAAGAGCCTGTTACTGGGCTTCACTGAAGTTCACTTCCCCCTTCCTTTCTTATTTCTCTTTCCTTGAATATAGTAACAATAAAAGTAGAATTAAACAGCTTCCAGCCAAATGGAGAAACATTCGTCTCTCTTTATCAGTTGATGATTTTGAAAGTCTAAATGATCTTTTTTTATTTTTTAAGATTTTATTGATTTATTTGACAGAGAGAGAGAGAGAGAAAGAGAGCACAGAAGCAGGGGGAGCAGCAGGCAGAGGGAGAGGGAGCAGAGAGCTGAGCAGAGAGCCCGAAGTGGGGCTCAATCCCAGGACCCTGGGATCATGACCTGAGCCCAAGGCAGACGCTTAACGACTGAGCCACCCAGGCACCCTGAAAGTCTAAATGATTTTAATATCAAAAAGCGGGGCACCTGGGTGGCTCAGTGGGTTAAGCCTCTGCCTTGGGCTCAGGTCATGATCCCAGGGTCCTGGGATTGAGCCCCGCTTCGGGCTCTCTGCTCATCGAGGAGCCTGCTTCCTCTTCTTTCTGCCTACTTGTGATCTCTCTCTCTGTCAAATAAAAAACAAATAAAAATCTTAAAAAATCAAATCAAATCAAAAAGCAAAAATTTATATTTCAAAAACCAAACCAAGTTTAGGGGTAGAAAAATATAATCTTTGGCCTGACAACCTCTTAGCAAGAGTTAAGAAGAAGTAGTCCTCATGCCTACTACTTAGTGTTTAATGGGAAAGGAATTTGATAATATCTCGTATGGGCTAAGATATGAGGGAAAACTAGCCTATGGAAAATGTCTACCGTGAAAGAAAGCAAAGAAAGAAAGAAGCACTTCCAGCACCGAGGTGGGAGAAGCTGTGGTACATGGAGCAGATCCCTTGAACAAGGGCTTGCTCCCAGCTGTCTGCTCCATTCAGCCGCCTCAGCTGCAGAGAATATCGCTCCACCTTCGGTCATGCCCTTACTGGGCAGCCTGTATGTGGCCACTGAATGGGGACGGGGCTGTAATAAAGGCCCCACCATTTGGCAGGGTATGTGACAACTCTGCCTACATTTCTCGTCCCCGAGCACCCCCCTGGGTTCGCCAACGCTTGGCCAAGCTTCCATTGCAGTCCAGTTTCTCCCATTGCTCAAGCCTTCTTCTGTCCACAAGTGTTACTCCTTATAAATACCTCATTCCACAAACTCTGTCTTCAGCATCTCCCTCAGAGAACCAAGCCCACAACTAAAAGCATCACACTTTCCTCAGAAGTCCGGCAATTCAACCAGAGCTAAACAAGAGGGTTGCTCTAGCGTCAGATTTCACACTCTAACTTGTACCTCAACCTTGCATTCCAGCCTCATCCCCAACATGCCTCCATGAGCCTTTCACCCAAGCAGTGTGTTTGCTCACTTCCCACCTTTTAAACCCAATCCTCTGCTGTGTTAGAGAAATGCCCTTTCAAGCCTGTTCTGCCCAACCTTGACTAACACAGGCTGAGCTATGAGTCACAGCACTTACTGGTGTTGACTCTGGCAGGGATGAATTTCTCTGCTATCAAGGACCATAAATTCTGCAAACACAGAGTTAAACCACAGCCAAGCCCTAGACCAGGTAAGCCTGGGATATTGTGGACTGGGCTCTCGACAGTGTCAGCCTCAGAACAACAAGATTAATACCAGACTGCTCTGGGCCAGTAACCTGAGGTGGTCTGATCTACCCATCACAGTTTCCTGCCTTGGACTCATATTAATGAAGCACTGTCCTGACACTGGGGACACAGCATTGAATAAAACAATCGTGTTCCCAGCCCTCAGAGCTTATTGTCTAGGGTAAGAAGTAAAAATCCAGCAAACCATGGCGTGCCTGGATGGTGCAGTTGGTTAAGCGTCCAAGTCTTGGTTTCGATCACGTCATGGTCTTGGGGTTGTAGGATTGATCCCTATGTCAGGCTCCATGCTCCGTGGGGAGTCTGCTTGAGATGCTCTCTGTTTCTCCCTCAGCCCCTCCCCCACTCTCTAAAATAAATAAATCTTTAAAAAAAATCCAAAATCCAGCAAGTGAACATTATTGCCTGTGCAGGAAACTAACAGAATGCTGTGATGGAAAATAACAGGAAGAAATAGGAATCCACTTAGATGGCAGTGTCAGGAAAGGTCTCCCTCCAGAAAAAAAGACATTTAAGTTGGGCCTGAAAAATAAGAAAGCATGAGCCATGGAGAGTCAGGAAAAGAGCATTCCAGGCAGGGGGATGACACCCACACACCCTTCACTTATTGATTAACTAAGGTACTTCCAAGGTGAGGACCAAAATGCAGGGGAAAGAAAATTATCTTCTAATCTCTTAAGAAATAAAGTGTAATATTGGCTCACAAAGAAAAGCTTTAAAAGTTTTGATTGTTTTAGCCTACAACTGATTTTATGGGTTGGGTTAGCTGGGGGGCTGGTTTTTGTAATCCTTTGTAGAGTCCCGAACTGAACATATTGCTTCGTGGGTCTGCTGTTGTACATTTGATCCCCTCAGCCTAGAACTCATTTCTCCACTTTCCACTCCTAGGGTCTTCCCTTGCTGCATCTTCAAAGTTTACTTAAAGCATCTTCTCTCTCTCTCTTTTTTTAAAGATTTATTTATTTATTTGACAGAGAGAGAGAGAGAGAGCACGAGCAGGCAGGATAGGTAGAGGGAGAAGGAGAAGCAGGGAGCCTGATGCAGGGCTCCATCCCAGATCATGACCTGAGCCAGAGGCAGCTGCTTAACAACTGAGCCACCCAGGCCCCCATCTTCTCTTTTTTCCTTTAAGAGCACTTTAAAAAAAAGAAATCAGCTTCACATGACATAAAATTCACCATTTTAAAGTATATACTTTCGTAGCCTTTAGTATATTCCCTATGTTTTGAATATACTAAACACGCCATGATCTAATTCCAGAACATTTTCACTACTGTAGCAAGAACACTAGTGCCTATTACCAGTTAGTCTCGGTTCTCCTCCGCCGCCCATCCCCTGGTGACCATTCTTCTAACCTTCTGTCTCCTATCTGCCTATCCTATCTGCCTATTCTGGACACTGTATAGAATTACAATCATATAATTTGTGGCTTTTTGTGTCTGGCTTCTTTCATTTAGTGTAATGTTTTCAAGGCTCATCTATGTTATAGCATGGATCCATACTTTACTTTTCTCTATGACTCAATAATATTCTAATGTGTATATATACCAAATTTTGTTTATCTATTCATCAGCTGATAGACATTTGGATGGCTTCTACTTATTGACTATTGTGAATAATACTGCTATGAACAAGGTGCCTGGGTGGCTCAGGGGGTTAAGCCTCTGCCTTCAGCTCAGGTCATGATCTCAGGGTCCTGGGTTCAAGCCCCACATCGGGATCTCTGCTCAGCAGGGAGCCTGCTTCCTCCTCTCTCTACCTGCCTCTCTGCCTACTTGTGATCTCTGTCAAATAAAATAAATAAAATCTAAAAAAAAAAATACTGCTATGAACCTTTGTATACCAGTGAACATCTGTGAACACTTGTCCTCATTCTCTCAGGTATACATTTAGGAGTAGAATTGCTGGGTCATATGGTAATTCTATATTTAAGATTTTGAGGAGCTGCTAAGATGTTTTTCACAGAGACTGCACCATTTTATAGCCCCACTAGCAGTGTATGAGTATTTCAATATCTCCACATCCTTACCAATACTTGTTAATGCCTCTTTTTAATTATTATTGTAGACATCCTAGTGGGTAGTAAGTAATATTATGGTTTTGCATTTCCTAAAGAGGACTTAGATTTCTATAGTGTGAGAAAGAAGTACATATGAATTCTGTGGCATGTAGATATTCAGTTGTTCCTGGTCATTTGTTTAAAAAAAAAAAAAAGAAGAAGAAGAAGAAGAAAAAGACTTTTCTTTCCCCCATTGAATGTCCTTGTCACTCTTGTCAAAACCAGTTGGCCATAAACGCATGGGTTTATTTCTGAACTCTCAGTCCTCTTCCATTGGTGTATATTTCTATCTGTATGCCAGTGCCGCATTATCTAGAATACTGTAGACTTGTCAGTTTGAGGTTGGGAAATGTGAGTCCTTTACCTGTGGTCTTTTTCAAGATTGTTTTGACTAGTCTGTATCCCTTGCAGTTGGAAATTTCAGAGGGATTGCATTGAACATGTAGATCAGTTTTAATAGTACTGCCCTAACAATAATAGTAAATCTTCCAATACATAAGCACAGGATATCTTTTCATTTATCTAGGTCTTTAATTTCTTTTAACAGTGTTTTATAGTTTTCAGTATATGGGCTTTGTAGTTCTTGGGTTAAAATTTTTTCTTAAGTGTTCCTTTTTCTTTTGATGCTATTGTTAAATGGAATTGTTTTCTTGATTTCAGAGGAAACATTTTCTCTTATGTAAATTTTTCCCTGACCCTCACTTCTCCCAAGTGAGAACCGATAACTCGTCACTCAACCTTCTCTCTCCACCAGGCAGAGACCTGTATTATTAATACCCACCACAATAGACCCCAAAACTCAAATCCGTATAATGTCAATTTCTCTTATTTGTAGGCAGAGACTGCATTCTATTTATCTTTTTTTGTACCTAAGACTTGCTTAAGGGCACTCATACAGTAGGGGCCCCATAAATTTTTATGGAACAGATAAAGGAAGACGTAATTGTCACCAGTCTTTTCAATAAGTCTGAGAATATCAGTTAGGAATACCAAGGAGAGGGCGGGTAGGGAATGAGGCCAGAGACATAGGTGGAGCAAAGACTAAAGCTGGTATTTCCCTCTCTACACAAAGGGGCGTAGCACCATAAGGATGATTCTGCCGATGTTGGAGGAAAATCAATAAGGGATTTGGACTGGGGAGATGGAGGCCTAGAGAGTTCCCACCTGGAACTTGCTGCAGTATGGTTGGGAGGAAGTGAGTCTGAGGTAGGTAAATATATGTGGAAATGGGAAAGAAGGGAAAGATGTGAGAGGTGTTAGGACTTCAGAATTATTGGAACTTAGTGGCTGGTTACATTTGAAGAAGAGGAAGAAATCCATGACAGTGTTTCAGTTTTGAGAGGCCAAGAGCATGCACAGAAGTAGCAAAGTCTGAGATGGAGCTAGAAATGAAAGTCTGATGTCTTCTCGGTAATTGTAGCAAAAGGCTCAACTTCACTCAGAAGTGTACTCTCTACTGATCATGCCGGGAGAGAGCATCTGTCTTTCCTCTCTTCAAATCTATTCCTTTCCTTTTAATCACAGTCAGCACACATCTCTTCTCTCATTTTCCAGCCATTTAGAATGACTCACGACTCCTCCTAATTCCCCCAAACAGTTTTGCAAAGGGGGAGAAATTACTTCTTTGTTTTCTTAATGTGTTTCTGAGTTCAGGCTAGCCTAGCAGTATAAATACCTTGAGCAAATCCAATATTATTCTGTGTATACTTTGTGTTAATCGACTCTATTATGCACTTAATAATCTTTTGTAAGGACACAAAGCAATGTTTTGATATTGGAAGAATTTACACATTTCTTTAGCAAAGTGTACATATTCCATTTTGCTCTTTACTGTGATTTTAGATCAGTTTAACCTGTATCATAAGGATCAGATTCTATTTGTTCTTTTATTCATTGACCTGAGTACATTATCTAATTTTCATGAAATTCAGTGTCTACAGTAAGGATTGTCAAGAAGATTATGTGAAATTATGAACTTAAAGTCCCTGCCGAATAGATGTTCAACATATTACTTCTCCTCTTATCTCTTTTTCAGTATATGGCATGTTTTTCCACACATAAGTTTCAGGTAAACGGAGTCAAGCACAATAGACTCTTCTCTTGAAAGAGGGGACCAGAGATCCAGGATTGGAGAGATTGTAAGCAACCTCATTTCTTGAGTGTTAAGGGCACCTCTATTCTAAATCCCATCAATAAAAAGCATTGAGTAGTAGCTCACTCTGAAATGAAATATGTTGTGCCCCGCATAGTTTGTATTTTCGACCAAGATCTAATATATTCTACCAGGCCAACTGTTTTTAATTTCCTTGAGATTTTAAGCCATTAGACCACAAGGGTGGAAATAAGCCCACAAAGTTACCGGTGATTAAAAACAAACAACTATGTGTATCCTGACTTTTCAACGATATTGGGGATTCAGAAAAGCATTAGGCCAAGTTTCTCTACTTAAAGAACTCACAGTCTAGTTGAAGGGGTAGATATTACATAACGCCAAAGAATCACATGGTGATTCAGCACTGAACCTGTGATTCAAGACTTTGCGTATCCTAGAAATGCTGACAAGGGGATGGTCTTCAGAGACTTTGAGTATCCTTGAAATGCTGACAAGAGGATGGTCTTCAGAGGCTTTATGACTAGAGCGAGACCTGGTGTTTTGAGTAGGCTCTGACACAGTAGAGGGTAGAATTCTTAAGTCAAAGAGCATGCCAGGCAAGAAACAGCCAGGTGAGCAGGCCATGTACCTAGAAATAGGTCTTGACATCTGACAGGGTGAGGATGTTTAAAACTTCTTGACCAGAGGGAGCCATTGTAGTGGGGTGTTCTGGGGAAATAAGGAGGAATAATAAAAGGTATAAGCAAATTACATGGAATTTGCTTTTCTCTTTGTTTCCAAATCCAAAATTTGAGGGAGAGAGATGAGGAAGCCTGGAAGGAATAAATGTTGCTAGGCACACATTGAGGGAAAACCTAGATGCAATCACTCTCAGAATTGACTGGGAATTGGGGATCATATATAGAATCAAGAGGTTGGAGAGGATTTTGAATCAAGCTTTCTGGTCTGAGGCAGGATAAGGTGCAAACCATCCTAGACTGATTTAAAGCTATATTTTAAAGTTTCTAGATATAGAGTCTCTAATCTCCTTGGTAACTTTTCAATTCCAAACCAACCTTCACATCAGTGCAATGAAGTATCTCTCATTGTGACTTAAGTCCCAAGCATTTGTTGTCTCCTAGTGGATACCAGGAACAGATGCTCACCACCAATTTACTAGCTACTCCAAGACTAGGCTACTGCCATTCAGATGTCTCTTTCAAACATTAAATGATCATCTCCTGTGCTTAGTTAGAAAATTCTTTCTGCTTCAGGTTATTTTAAAGATTTCTGCAGCATGGCTCATAATAAATAAATTTAGATGGCTTAATTCCCTCTACTTTTCTCTATCATCAACTCCATCTCCCTCCTGGTTCCTAACACTGCAGTTTCTCTCAATAACTAACATTTAATCTTAGAAATGTTCATCTCCATTTGGCCCAGGTATATAGCCATCTGGCAGGAGCAGGAGTTTTAGAGTCAAACAGGTGGAGATTCCGAGCTTGATCTCCCTGTGACTCAGGTTTCCTTATCTGCTGAAGGATAATAATAGTACTAGCCTTGCTGGGTTTGCTGTGTAGAAATTATGGAAAGTACTCGCCCCTGAGACTGGTGTGAAGTAAGCACTCTATAATAGTTATTACTCACTATTTCAAGTCTCACCCCAAGTAAGCTCCGTGACTGTTTTCTCATCTGATCATGAGTATAGGACCCGTCTTACAGGTTGGTGTAAAAGTGAATAAGATACAGTGGCACTCAATGAATGGCATTATTAATAACTAGAAGAATCAGGTACTCACAAAGGCTTGCCTAATCTTACATTGTACCAAAGGAAATGATTCTGAATTTAGGCTCAAAAACCTATTTAAAGACAGGCATTTCCCATTTTTCTCTAAAGCATTCTTTAATTCCTCAGTATGCCCAGGAGTTTGTTTGACAAGAATTTAAAAAAAAAAAATTCTTCAGATACCTTTAGATCATTGCTACTGACCCCCTAACTAATATTTAGATATTTTGTTGGATTCGGGATGATGGAAATGAAAGCAGAGCTAAGAAAAGAGGAAAATGGTGAAGAGAAATGTTGAATGAATGAAAGACAGGTTAGCATTTCAGAAATGCTTTCAAATGTAAATTTACAAGGAAGAGTTTTATGTACAAGCTTGAGTCAGTGGTGGTTGTAGCTCCAGGAAGGAGTCCGTATGGCTGCTGGCATCCCCATAAGCTATCTGCACAAGTGTAGGGGATGATGAGTTCTCCCCTCTGGAGCAGCCATGCCCAACCACAGGTCCCTCTCGGAAGGCTCAGTTTCAGCAGCATCTTGGGAGGAGCCAGTACCGGAAGGGATCAGAATCCTCCTCTTGGTTTCCTATCAGTTGCCTCTCTCTGTGTACAAGGCTGGAACTGTGTATCAGAGGCTCAGATCAGGGGTGGCGCTAGGACAGGAAATAGTAATTCTGAGTCAGTGGGCACATTTTCCCTCTTGATTCTTTCTATTCTTTGTAAAAATTTTTAAACATGATGTATATGGAATGCACTTATTTCATTTTTCCCTTTTCAATGTTGAAAGGCTGCTCAAATGCTAACAAAAAGAATCATGAGAGGGGCACCTGGATGGCTCAGTCAGTTAAGTGTCTGACTCTTGATTTCCACCCAAGTCATGAGCTCAGGGTCTGGGATTAGAGCCCTGCATCAGGCTCTCTGCTCAGCAGGAAGTCTGCTTCCCCCCTCTCTCTCTGCCTGCCTCTCTGCCTACTTGTGATCTCTCTCTCTGTCAAATAAATAAATAAAAGTCTTTTAAAAAAACCTTTTTTTTTAAAGATTTTTATTTATTTATTTGACAGAAAGAGATCACAAGTAGGCAGAGAAAGACCGAGAAGCAGGCTCCTTGCCAAGCAGAGAGCCCGATGCAGGGCTCTATCCCAGGACCCTGGGATCATGACCTGAGCCAAAGGCAGAGGCTTTAACCCACTGAGCCACCCAGGCGCCCTAAAAAATTTTTTTTTAATAAAAAAAAAAGATTCTCTCTCTCCTTCTCACCCTGCCCCCTCCCCTTACCCCAACTCATGCTCTCTCTGGAAAACAGATAGATAGATACATACATACATGCATACATACATACGTACAAATAATAATCCTGGGGCATGTTAAATAGAAAGAAATTTTAGTTTCATGTTATACTAAAAAAATTCAATGTGAAATCATTTCTACCTAAAATCTGAAACTTCAAGAAATTCAGATTTTTTTTTATTATTTCATCAAAGCCTAAGTTTAAAACTACCACCAAAATTGGGGATGAGTAATGATCATCTCTTGACCAATGAGGTATATTTTAAATTATTTATTTTTAAAATATGTCATTCATTTACATATTAAAGATTCAAAAAAGGTGAAAAAAATTCAGCAAAAACTCTTCCTCTGATCCTGTCCTCCAGCCATCTGTTCCTCCTCCAAAAGACAACTAATGAGTGTGGTTTCCTGTGCGTCTTCCTAGGTATCTGATACATATTCAAGCATATACATTTCTTTTTTGTCCCCTGTTAGCCAAATATGATTTTTTCATATTTCTCTGTATTTTGCTTTTTATTGAATATACCATGAAAAGCATTACGTTGTAAAACAGAAAGAGCATCCTCATTCTTTCTTATGATTGTATGCAGCAAAATTTATTTCATGACTGCCTTATTGAGAGAAATTTAGGTTGTTTCCAAAATGTTCTTATTAAAAGCAATACTTCAATTGAAAAGAATGGCCTTGATCATAGACCATTTTGTATATGTGCAAATATGTCTGTCATATAAATTTCTAGATGTTTTTGCTGGGCCAAAAGGTAGGTACATTTGCAATTTTGATAGCTATTGATGATTATTTGATTGTCTGTTTTTCCACCTTCTCATCAATTACAATTTATAGCATATAATTCAGAACATTTACCAGTTCTCAGAGGTTAAAAAATAGTAATGAAGCATAATTTTAATTTGCATTTCTCATATTGTAAGTACAAAGGAGCCATCTTTTCATTTGTCAGAAATTACTCCTACTGTTTTTTAATAAACTTTCAGTTAATGAGACTCAAATGCAAAATCACAAAAAAAACAAAATTACATAACAGTTTATTAAAGTAAATACATGACTTTTCTCTCCCCAATATAAAGATGAGCATCTTTCTTTATGCAAATGATGTACTTTTGCAGAAGTGAACAAAGTAATCTTTAAAAGAAGCTGAATACAGGGGCACCTGGGTGGCTCAGTGGGTTAAAGCCTCTGCCTTCAGCTCAGGTAGTGATCCTGGGGTCCTGGGATCAAGCTCCACATCAGGCTCTCTGCTCAGCAGGTAACCTGTTTCCCTCTCTCTCTGCCTACCTCTCTGCCTACGTGTGATCTCTGTCTCTGTCAAATAAATAAATAAAATCTTTAAAAAAATAAGAATAAAAATAAAATAAAAGAAGCTGAATACAAATACATAAACACATAAATAAATATATAAACACGTAAATAAAATAAAACAAGCTGATTGCTTGGCCAGTTCTGTCTTAGGTCAACCCAACCTCAATTGTGGTCAGACAAATATAGTCTTATTACTATATTTACTGTGTGCCAAGGGCAAACCTAGACATTTTACATTTCTTTTCTTAATTAATCTTCAGTTAATCTCAGTTATCAATCATATAAGGTAAGCTCCATTTCACAAATGAGAAACTGAGGCACAGGGAGTCCAGGGAGCTTGCCTAAGTCGACTCAGCTAATACATTCACATGGCTACTCAGGGATTTTTTGAACTCCAGAGTATCTTATATAACCACAAATTTATATTACCTTTCTGGAACGTGGCTTTCCAATGTTCCAGTGTTCCATTTTAAATAATCCCAGTCCATGAGTAAATGAATTCAGCTTTTTGGGACACATTTTGCAAATGACTTACCTGGGTGAACTATGTAGGATCAGTAACCAGAGGAATTTTAGGACCGTAAAGTAACATTAAACAGATGAAGACTGGCCTGGCTTTATGAACCTTTGAGAGTTAGACCAAAGGTATCTCCCCAGAATAACTTTAAAAATAAACCCAATAGGGCTGCCTGGCTGGCTCAGTCAATGGAGCATGAGACACTTGATCTCTGGGTTGTGAGTTCAAGCCCCATGTTGGGTATAGAGATTACTTTAAAATATTAAATCTTTTAAAAACATTTTTAAATAAACCCAATAGGGGCGCCTGGGTGGCTCAGTGGGTGGGTTAAGCCTCTGCCTTCAGCTCAAGTCACGATCTCAGGGTCCTGGGATTGAGCCCCAAATCGGGTTCTCTGCTCAGCGGGGAGTTTGCTCCCCCACCCCCGCCTGCCTCTCTGCCTACTTGTGATCTCTCTGTCAAATAAATAAATAAAATCTTTAAAAAATAAATAAATAAACCCAATAAAAGAAAAAGAGTTATTTTCTCATTTAAATATAAAACATTTTTATTAGTAACTAGTCAACATTCTTTTTGATAAAATATACCTTGCCATGTGAATAAATGTTGCTATTTAAGCAAAATATTATAATGTGAGAAATATATAATATTCTGTCCATCTAAGTAAATTTAAGGATTTAAAGATTGGCCTCATATATAGGGTTCACAGCGTGAGGAGAAGTGTGACTTGGCCTTGGAGAAAAATGGCTGAACCTCTGAGCCACCCTATTTTTTATAAAGCCTTAATGAGAATTTTGGAAAAGCTTCCTCTCTGGGAGAACCACTAGAAAAATCCATTTTCTATGAGTGGGTGACATCTCAGTCAGGGCAAAAGGCTTGGCAAAGGAGAGGTAGGGCTCCTCATCTGAGTATTTTTGTGCCCTGTACAAAATGCACAGCTGTAAGCGTGGCCTTCCTGGGCCTTCGCCTTAACTACTTCTCTTTCTTTGGAAAAGCCTTTGACACCCTTCAGAAGACCCTTGAGATCTCCCTAACTACCTTGGGTATTTTGTGCCAGAGTGTACTAGGTTGGGATTATGTAAAATAGCTTAAGTTTCTTCCTTCCTTTATCTTCTGATCAGTGAACCCAAACCACTCTCTTCTCATATACCCAAAAAAGAACACAATAAGCACAATAAGAACACAGTCTGCCAACAGGAACCTATTCATGGCCATTATCAACAATGCTAAGAAGACTTTCACCTTCCATGGGCCACTTGTGCTCAGGGAGCTCAATATTTTATATCCGCTCCATCTAATTCCAAGAGTTTCTTTCCAAATAAAACATACATAAGTTGCAACAAACCTTTTACTACAGCAGCATTTTTTAATCCCTTCTCTATTTCATCTCCTTCTCTCTATTACAGCATCTATAGGAATTATTACCAAAAAGCCACAGCCCGTCACTGGACAGACTGGACCTGGGAGCTGGCTCGTGCTACCTTGGTAGCCTTTTCATCCTTTTGGTTTCCAATCCACATCTTGGCTCTTGGTACTGCTTCATGTCCAGCATCAAGAGATCAATACTAACATTATATGACTCCTATTCCTGGACCTACTCACCCCACTCATCTGGGAAAGATGATAATCACTCTAAGTCATGAGGGTATAATTAAAGTGAAGGATTTACCATGAAGCTTCTGAACCCACACTTGTGATCAAAGTAGTTAAGCACTAGGATCTATCCCTAAAATGATAGAGGCCACAGCGTCTTCTTCTATACTCTGTGTAATAGAGATTTAAAATCTCAACCGAACACTCATCCATTTTTTTAAAAGATTTTTTTTTATTTATATGGCAGAGAGATAGAGAGCACAAGTAGGCAGAGAGGCAGGCAGATGGAGAGGGAGAAGCAGGCTCCCCGCTGAGCAGGGAGCCCGATGCGGGGCTCCTTTCCAAGACCCTGGGATCCTGACCTGAGCCAAAGGCAGCTGCTTACCTGACTGAGTCACCAGGTGCCCCTCATCCACGTTTTTAAGGACATATGAAACCATGTTTCAGAAGAGTTCATTTTTCTTGGAGTTTCCTCTGTAGCCCACCTTTTTGGGTTGGTGGCGTTATTTTCATCTGTGAGCAAGCACATACCAGGAGCCAAAATTCTTACAGAGGTATGCTATCTTTGCAGCCTGACATTTGTGTATCTACTGCTTAGAGATCCTTTTTTGGTCAATAAAGCAGGGTAGTTGCCCTTACAGCATTCTGCAGACAGATTAGTCTTGATGTGATTGCTATTCAGGCCCTATTAATAGATATGAGATTAATCACTTAAAGGACTTAAGTTCTATTGTTATACAAAGTTATAGCACCAGACAGAAATGCATTAGAAGCTAGTACTAAGCTTCTACTAATTCTAGTATATGCTATTGTAGTATATAGCATATATAGCATATACTAGAATTATTTTCTATTTATCAAGCTTCAGCTTAAGATATGGTGATAGAAACATTTCTAAATCTCCTGTATAATCACTGTTTACTACATTGCTTCTTTGATGCTTAAAACAAATAAACAGAGATACACATTTATGGAGAGAACTACATGTAGGGAAATAAACATATACCAATAATTGTATTGATGTCTTGTGTGTATATGTATATACACACACACACATACATATATGTATGTATGTATCTTCATAGAGAGAGAGACGAAGAGGAAAAAAGAACCAAAATTTGACAGTGGTTAATATAGGATTATGGAAATTTCTTTAAATTTTGTTCTATTTTCCAAATATTCAACAATAAAACTATATTGTTTTCACAACAAAAGTAATTTTTAAAAAGAATTAGGTAACTTTGGAAAACAGAATTTTGACTAGAGACTATAAGAATAAAGACAAAAGGAACTTCATATAAACACTGTAACATTAGTAAAGTTGTTTCTCATGGTAGTAAAGATTAAGAATTCTGAAACTACTGTATGCATAAGCTGGAATTGGACAAATAAACAGTAGTGGAAGATAGGATCCAGTTTTTTCACCTTTGGAGTGGAAAATCACAGATAAGCTAGGAAGAAGTCTAGAATGAACCTTGTGGTATGCATTAGAGGTGGAGACATGTGTATAATAAACTCATGTTGAGCTTAACATACACATAGATGGATTCAGTAATAATTACAGATATGTGTGTAAACATGGGTTTGTATATATATATATATATATATATATATATATATATATATATATTTCCCAGCTCTATCCTTTGAGCTGTGTCCTAGAAGCAATGATACCTCAGTATCAGTAATCAAACCCAGCACCTAAATCTTGGTTTCGAATAGCATTTCCAACAAAAGGAATAAGAAGTCCTTGAAGAAATGAATAATTCTACTGTTGGGACAGGGTACACACAAGATGAGTCCAGAGCATTTCGCAGTGCCAGAAAGTAAGCGAGTATTCAGAAACAAGATGATGGACACATGTCGAAGGGAAGCAGGAGCTGACCTGAAAGAACTCCCAATGGCCAAAGCTGGAAAAATCAGAGCAACAAAATAAATAATGCAGTCATAGATTATAACACAAAATATAAAATAAAAATCTGTAGTGCCATACTGATATAAATATATGATCGGATAAGTAAATAAAAGAGAAAAGACATGTAACCCATACAAAAGAACTCCAGCTAATTTAAATAGATAGTCCTTCCTCAAGGAGGTAGAGCTTAACTCTTCACCGCTTTGAGTGTGGGCTGTGTCTAGAGGCTTGCTTTCAAAGCATATGGAAAAGTATGAGAAAGTAACTTCACAGCAGGGGAAACTGGCCCTGCAAGGGCCAGATGAGTAAGATTAACATCTTCAGTGATAAATCATGTTGACAGTATATGTTCTTGATATGATGTTCTAAGGAAGACCCTTCACCTCTGTGGTCCTTCCTCTCCAAAATCCATAACCCTCAGACTAGAAAAACATCATCACATGAACCCAAAGTGAGGGAAATTGTATAAGTATCTGAGCAGTATTCCTTAAAAGCATCAAGGTCATCAGAAGTAAGAAATGTCTGAGAAGCTGTCACAGTACAGAAGAGCCTAATGAGACATGATGACCACATGCAGTATGGTATCCTGGATGGGATCCTGGAACAGAAGAAGGACATCAAAGGAGAACTAAACTGAAACAAGAATAAATTATGGAGTTTAGTTAAGAGCAACACATCAGTGTTGGTTCCTTAGGTGTGACAGATGTCCCACAACAACATATACACTATGTAGGAGAACCTAGAGCAGACTAATGAGAATTCTCTATACTAGATTTGCAAAATTTGTATAAATTTGAAGCTATTCTAAAATTTAGAATTGATTTTTAAAAAAGAATTAAGAGTATATTTTTATATAAATACATACTTGAATCAGAATTCCTATAGAGAAGTAAAGAACAGAGCCAAGTAAACACCAAGGTGAATATCATTTTCATATTTTGGCAATACAGCATAGTGGGTAAAGCATTCAAGCTCAGGTACACACAGCTGGGTTTAAATCCCAGCTCTGTCACTTATTGAGTATGTAACCTTAAGTGAGTTATTCAATCACCCTGAAACCCAGTTCCCTTATGTGTTACCTATGGATAATGAAACTGAATATGCACTTCCTAGGGTTATTCTGATATATTAAAGCATTAAGCATAGTGCCTCCTGTATGATAAGTGTGCTGGCTACAATTATTATATTGCATTTAAACATTTTAAAATTAATTTTGATTTTTTTAGAGAGAGGGGAGGTGGAGGGGCAATGGGAGAGGGAGAGAGAGAATCTCAAGCAGGCTCCACGCCTAGCATGGAGCCCCACGCAGGGCTTAATTTCAGGACCCCGAGATGGTAACCTGAGTTGAAATCAGGAGTCGGATGTTTAACCGACTGAGCCACCCAAGCACCCTTATTATATTGCATTTAAATGCAATTATTATAATGTATTATTACTATTGATTCAAAAATTTTAAACTCCCAGGGCTCCTGTCTGGCTCAGTTGGTGGAGCATGTGACACTTGATCTCAAGGTTGTGAGTTCAAGCCCCATGTTAGGTGTAGATATTACTTAAAAAAAAAAACCAACAAAAAACAAACCTTTTTTTAAACCCCAGAATATCCACTGGACAGGGGCAAACCATTCTTGGCTGGCTCTTACTCCTTATCTAGTTGATGAATGTCATAGAGCTGCTCCTGTTCAGCCAGCATTCCAGACATTCACCAGACCATAGTGTGCTCCGTAGCTGAGCAGGATTCTAGGAAAGCCCTGATCCAAACCCACATCTCTGACTGCGTGGGAAGCCAGAATTCACTCTGATGTGTTCATTCCCAAGAATGGGGGCTTTCCCCATTTCCTTAGGAAGTCTGAATGTAATTGAAGTATTTGTTTCTTTTTTTTTTTTAAAGATTTTATTTATTTGTTTGACAGAGATCACAATTAGGCAGAGAGAGAGGAGGAAGCAGGCTCCCTGCTGAGCAGAGAGCCTGATGCAGGGCTTGATCCCAGGACCTGGGATCATGACCCAAGCCGAAGGCAGAGGCTTTAACCCACTGAGCCACCTAGGTGCCCCTGAAGTATTTGTTTCAATATGTGCTTGTGCTGAGAGAAAGGCTGGTTATTTGAAACAAGTCTAGCTTTTGCTAGGGAACAAAGGAAACGAGTTTGGGATGATGTATTCATGGTAGTAAATACACCAGACCCAATATCCTTTAGTTGTTCTCATCCTAGGATCCTGACGTTCATTATGTCGCATCAGTCCCGAATGCGACACAGGAAACTGAGTCATACAATTTAATATTCTGCCCGGCAAGTGTATCTCTGAAAATCAAGTTATACCACGAAGTCTTAGCAACCAAAGTCTCTGCACAGCAGCAGACTGTTCATTTCAAATGCTTAACACAGCCAGATTAATCCTTCTAATGTGTTGTTTCTGTCTGGAATTTACCAAGACGAAGTGGCTTATGGGAATCAACTTTATAAGAGTTAGTACGTTCTTGTGATATAGAAGAATTTCAAATGATCTTATCCTTTCCGTATATCCAGTCCAGCCCTCCCACTCAGAAAGCAGTCATCTGAATTGTCCTCAGGCCTTGCCCTCATCTCTTCTCTCCACATGTCTCTCACCCATTAATAACTGTCTCTGGTAGCATATCTTGAAGATATTTCGACTGGACTGAGATGCTGAGCAAGCCATATTTCTTCACTACAGAGAAAAAGAAACCACAACTGGTCATCACCATGACTCACACAGACTTCTAGCACCACACCCAAACAGCGCGATAGGACTCAAACGTGGTTAGGTTTAACCAAGCAAGTAAAGCCATCACACAGAGCAAGATTTTGTGTATCCACAGGTACCTAATGCCAACTCTCTTTGGTCACCTTTTGTGATCTACTTGTTGCAGATCATTTCATATTACATAGTTAATGGTGTTGGGCCCAGTTCTATTTTTGTTTTTTCTCTACATGTCTGCTGCTTCAGGCTCAGATTGGCACAGGAGCACAATGTACTCTTTCTGAGAGGCTCTTCCATGGCCTGCAAGCTCATCAAATGTCCATATTTACTTTCCTTTTGTTGAGAAAGAGTTATCACTTTGGCTATAATACTCAAAGTCATTTGGGGCACTTGCATAATCCTGATTTTTTAAAAACTCAGTACTTCAGAGATCCCCTAATTTCTGGAGAGGGGAGAGTTGAGAGCACACACCAAGGACCATTTGGAACATTCTCCCAACCCATTCCAGTTCCTCTCCTCTGGAACAGAATCCCAGGGGCGAGCAGGGCTCCATGACTTTGCCCCTTCCTCCTACTCCACTGGACCAAAGGTAGACCTGACCTGAACTGACCCAAATGGGTTTGCCTTCCTCACTGGGAGGTGGGGACCAGATAAAGAAATTGAGAAGGAGATAGATTAAAACATCCTAAGTGGCCAAGCTATGACATGGAGCATGCAGACGAAGGATTCACTGTGGGAACTGACACTCCAGGCAGCTGGCCTACAGAGAGGGATGGGGCAGGCCCACGAGGAAGTGGAGAGGTGAGATGGAGAGGGAGGAAGGCCGGCTTGCTTGCAGCCCTCTAGCAATGAGTTGCCCTCTCAAGTGAGGTCCAGCTGCATTCAGCCCTAGTTCTTGGAGGTCCCTATATCCTTGGAACTAACTGCCCTTCTTTCTATTTTACCTAGAACAGTGGACTTTTTCTCTTGCTTAACAACAGAAGAGTCTTGACAAGTTCATAGCATAGAAAACACCTCCTCTCACTACTACACATCACTTTCACCAATTCTCCTAATGGGGAAAGGCATCTCCATTTGGCTGTGGGCTACCACTCAAATCCTTTCTTCCCTGTTTGGTGTTCAGAGGAAGGGAAGAAAAGTTGTCCTGAACCTTCCCTTTGCCTGCCTGTCTTCTCTCAGCCTTACGCATCCTTCTCTACAGGAAGACAACTGCCTCCCCAGGGGAGGTCTTCCCGCCCCGCCATGCATGAACCATGCTCTCCTCCTTTCCTAGCAGTTTTGCACATTGTTGTACTTGCTGTAAAGTCTCATCCCCTTAATATCTAAATCCTGCACACTCTCCTGGGCCCAGCAAAACCCCACATACTGTGAGAACTGGCCAATCACTTCCCCACATTTTTCTCTTCCTTTTCTGATCTCTTTGAAATATTTCTACTACATATTTACTGTCCTTGAAACATGCTCAAGATGCTATGTTATGTGGAAAATGTGTTTACAAAATGGCATGTACATTACAGAGCTCCCTATCTAGCTGTACATCAATAAGTTAACTGTGTATTCAGATTGGGGGGTAATTTTATCTGTTTTATTTTCCTGGTTTATGTTTTCTTAGTTATTTTTAGGATAAACCCAAGACATAAAATAAAAATAATATGAGGAAAAGTCTAAGCTCCTTGATCTGGCTTTTGGGGACTTCCATACTCTGAGTCCTCTTGAACCATTCTCAGTTACTGATGTTAGCTTCTACTTTCAAATACATTGCAATATACTTGAAGATTCAGGTCCTGCTTTCTTATTTGTTCTTACTCTTCATTTTTCTTGTCCCTCAATTCTGATATAACAATAAGTTATTGATTGATTCACTTATTCTTGATAACATCTGAGTAAAGTCGTACAAGAGCTTATACTATGTATAACTGTGTGTACTTTTTTCCTTTTAAGATTTTATTTATTTATTTGACAGAGACACAGGAGAAAGGGAACACAAGCAGGGGGAATGGGAGAGGGAGAAGCAGGCTTCGCGCCCATGGAGCAGGGAGGCCCATGTGGGGCTCCATTCGAGGACCCTAGGATCATGACCTGAGCTGAAGGCAGACTCTTAACAACCGAGCCACCCAGGTGCCCCAACTGTGTGCACTCTTGAAAGATACAATATTTAGCCTTTCATTTTTGGAGGCCCTGTGACCAGCATTTCTGCCCCCAGCTTTTTTCCTCTGCAAGTATCACACATTATATTTTCCCTTTTGTCATTTTAACACAAGCGAGATGATCACGGGTCCGAATCATGCTGGTCCAGTGTGAATATTAATGTAAATAAATGGTAAGTAATTCATTCCTTCGGGGATTTCGGCCGGATGCTGGAAGTCAGCAGGCTCTGTGACATGGGGTATTTAAGTGGAGGCTTCAGAGAGAAGTCACCTAAACATTTGTTTTCCTCTTTGTCTATGACCACGGACCAGTTGGATCTGTAGCTGATTTATAATTAAGTACCATGGATTACCCAGTTCAGTCTTCTGTTTGTGCATCTCCTCCAGGGTTTTAACTGAGCACTGTTTAATGCTTCAGCTAAAATGATATGAAGTCAATTATCTTTGCTTGAAAATAGCTCTGTGACCCATTCACTTTGATTATCAAACAAAGCAAGAGGAAATATTATAGCCAGAGATGGAGGAGACCTCAGGGTTATCTAGATCTTGCATGACCTGAATCATGTGTCTTCTTGGGACCATCGCTGACAGTGGTCATGCGACCTCGGTTCAGGTGACTATGGCAGGTAGGATTCTATATTGCTGAAGCGCATGGCCTTGAGATTCAGTTAAATATAGATCTGAATCACAGCTCTTAGGCAATTTGCGGAATCTCTCTGAGACACGGTCTCTCTCAGAATTTCTCTGAGACTCTCTGAGCCTACTAATCTGTACCTTGCAGGGCTATTATTTTTAAAAAGTGGGTTACAGTGACCTTCTGATCTATGCACAGATTGAACATATGTCTTTATTTTTTTCTCCCTCCAGAAACCCCACTAAAAGGAGAGCAAATGAATTTAAAACAAATAGGCAAGTTATAAAACCCTGAGGCTAAAGAAAATGGAACAGGAGACCATGAGGAGATCTGAGACCCACACATTCGTGGACAATGGCAAGTGGAAATGGAATCTGGTGGAAAGTGACTCTCACAGCCTGGGGAGGGGCACTCTGCAAGCCTGCAGAGAAGCTACTGTCCGGTGGGCCAGGGGGAATGTTGCTTTGTAGCTTCAGGGTTTAGGGCTGGGACAGGGGCTGAACAGAGGGAGGTAGGGGAAAATCACAGGTGGTAGTTAGTGACTCAGGCCCTTTCTTCTATCTCACACAGTGCAGTAACTACACCTTTCCAAACTCAGATAGAATGGGAGACTCACAAAGAGGATGCTGGAAAGAGGATAAGAAAATTAGAGGATCAGTTCATGACATGCAACAGCAGGGAGATAGAATCAAATAATATAGTTCTCAGGACCTTTCAGATACACTTATCCACTGGCCTCAGACTGACTTATCAAGGCAGAAACCAAGGTGGCAAAGGTGGCTTGATCTAGGCCACTGAGCAGATCAGGAGAAGGACTTAGATATTAAGTCCTAGATATTGACCCCTAGACTTCAAAATATTTAAGAGACATGATAAACAATGGATTCTGGGAGAGGCTACATTCCCAGTCCCAGGCACCAGTGACCTTTCAAGGGAGAAGAACTTTAATCATGCCTATTAAAACAAAATGTTCCAATATCAGACAGCCTCTAAGGTCAGGAATACACAGTTAAAGAAACACAGTAATGCATTGTCCTGGCCAGCAACCAAGGGCTACAGGGGGATGTGGGCTTGCTGACATGAAACCTACAACTGTTTTACTGTTTTTAAAAACAAATCAAGCAGCAGAAACCTGAACTTTCTATCAACCTTATTTATTTTTAAAGATTTTGCTTATTTATTTGACAGAGATCACAAGTAGGCAGAGAGGCAGGCAGAGAGAGAGAGGGAAGCAGGCTCCCCACTGAGCAGAGAGCCCTACGCAGGGCTTGATCCCAGGACCCCAAGATCATGACCTGAGCCGAAGGCGGAGGCTTTAACCCACTGAGCCACCCAGGTGCCCCTCAACTTTAAATCCTGTTAGGAATTGTATAAGATTAAACTGTATGAAATTGCCACCGCTATAGGTTAGACATTTTGAATATAGGCAATTTCAGATGTTTCAACCTACTAACCAAAGTAGAGGGGCTTCTATCCCTTTGATTGGCTGTTTCCATAGCACAGACTTTCCTGTACAGAGGTACCAAAAAACTCCTGCAACAAAAATATGAATACCATGTGCTGACACTCTTCTAGGCCCTGGGGATTCATCAGTGAGCTAGAGAGGGGAAGTCACTACTGGATGAGTCAGACTTGGCTTCACAGGGGATTCCCACAGCCAGGGGCTGCAGAGTCAGTCTGACCTGTGATGAATTCCTGGCTCTGTGTTCTGTGAGACCATGAACAAGTATGTGAGTGTGTGTGTGTGTGTGTGTGTGTGTGTGTGTGTTTGTTCTTTCCCAGGTTTGCTAGGCAGAGAATAAGTACCCTATAATTTGTAATGTTACACTTATTAACACTTATTGAAGAAAATCTCCTTCAAAGATTTTATCATTTAAATAAAAATAAAATATAAATATTCTAACTTAAGTGCTAATGCCTCAATACACAGTGAGAAATAAATATGTTTGTTAGGTCAGGAGCATAGACTTGACAATGTAGGATCTTTGTGGGCCAAGGGACAGTATTCTGGAAGAGTTAGCCTGGAAAGGCCAATGAGGAGGTGAGTCTTCAGGCAAATTCTGAAAGTGACTTTTGAAAGAGGGGAAGAAGAAACAACTTTCATAAAAGGATCCCAAACTGTGCTCCTGGGAAATATAACCTAAAAGGTAGATTGGTCTTCACAGAGAAAAGTGATATTTTTTAGGCTTTCTTCCTAGGAATGTTGTAGAAACACAATCTAAATCGAAAAGGTAGTGACTCTTTATAGACTAAATGCCACAGTCAGAATTCACATTCACCAGGGACATTTCTTAGTATAGGAGAAACTGGAGAAGGTCTGAGCTCACTTTGAACTGGGGTCTTTTATACTTGGGTCTACTATTCCCCATTCTGAGTGTACTAGTTTGCTAGAGTGGCCACAACGTCAGCTAAGACTGGCCTAGGACAACAGAAATTTATTGTGTCACATTTCTGAAGGCTATAAGTCCAAAAGCAGTGGGTCAGCAGGGCCATGCTCATTCTGAAGGTGTTGGGGAAGCAGCCATTTGAGGCTGCTGTCCTAGCTTCTCTGTAGTTCCTTGCCTTACAGAAGCATATCCACACAACGCATTCTCCCTGTGTGCTCATCCATGTCCCAATTTCTCCTTTTTATGACACCCATCACACTGTATTAGGGACCACCCTAATAACCTCAACTTAACTAGATTATTTCTGTAAAACCCTATCTTTAAATAAGGTTGGATTCTGAGGTATGGGATTAAGACTCGAACATATCTTTTTTGGAGGAACACAGTTAACCCTTAACACTGAGGTAAAGAAAACTGATCTAAAGATAAAAAGTGATTTTTGGCTAGTATAGCATAAAGTGATAAGCAAGGGAGCTTCTTTGCAAGAAGGCTATTCTCACCACAGATTTATGTCGATTTAAATAACAAGTGCAGCCAATGCCTTTGGAGTCTGAACTGGATCTAATTAACAAACAATATATAATGAAACCAGAAGGGTACCGTTGAGCCTGCAGTATGGAGAACTGAGCCGTAAAGAGTTGTTGATCTTCCTTCATAGTTCTGTATATGGCACAAGTCAGCAACAAACCATCCAATGTGGTTTACAAAGCAAAGTTAAAATTTTTAGGAATTCTGGGGGGCTGGGGGCCTCAGTTGGCTAAGCTTCTGCCTTTGGCTCAGGTCATGATCCTAGGGTTCTGGGATTGAGTCCCGCATGGGGTTCCCTGCTCAGCGGGGAGTCTCCTTCTCCCTCTACCCCTCCCCCCATTTGTGCACGCAGGCTCTCTCTCTCTCTCAAAAATAAATACATTTTAGAAATTTAGGTGATAAGTTTAATCTGTTAGTTATACATGCACCTAATATATATTTATTATCTAGAACTGCACTGAAAAAATACTGTGTATGTGTTTAAAAAAATGGAGTAGAATAATAAAAAAAGATAGAAGTGAAAGGTAACTCTCCTCTCCACTTCACATCCCTAGTTCTCCCCAGTTCCTCCCCAAAGGCAACCACTACTTGTAATTTTTTGTGTATCATTCCAGAAATAGCCAGCACAACAAATACATATGTGGTTATATAGAAAGTTCATAAAATAATATATTTTAAAAAGATTTATTGATTTATTTATTTGACGGAGATAACAAGTAGGCAGAGAGGCAGGTGGGGGTAGGGGGAGCAGGCTCCCCGCCGAGCAGAGAGCCCCATGTGGGACTAGATCCCAGGACCCTGGGATCATGACCTGAGCCGAAGGCAGAGGCTTTAACCCACCGAGCCACCAAGTGTCCTGAAAGTTCATAAAATATCTTTTTTATTTTTTCATAATACTAAACTGCTATATATGGATTCTTCACACTGCCTTTGTCTTTTTAAAGATTTTTTTTATTTATTTGAGAGAGAAAGAGAGCACACAGAAGCAAGGGAGAAGGAGAAGCAGGTTGCCCGTGGAGCAGGGAGCCTAATGCGAGGCTTGATCCCAGGACCCTGGGATCATGACCTGAGCCAAAGGCAGACGCTTCACTGACTAAGCCACCCAGGCATCCCTAGTTTCGTCCCTGCAGATTTGCCTATTCTGACATATCATATAAATGAATAATATATAACATTTTGTAACTGACTAGTATTATTTTTATATTCTCCAGGTACACTCTGAAGAACATATAGCTAAAGTACCTTAGATTCACTTTTATCACTCTAGATATTAAATCACTCATTTAAAAATATAATCTCAATCCCCCACCCACAGCATCATATATCTCATCCATATGCAAACATTCCACTTCAAATTCTATGACAAATTTTGTTTTGTATATAGCAAAGAATAAATACAGGGAAGTGGTTAGAAGCACTAAACTACCTGATTTGAATGCTAACACTGTCACTTAGCAGCTGTGTAACCCAGGATAAATTGCTCAACCTCTCTGGGCCTTAGTTTCCTCTCCAATAACAGGAGGAAGATAATGTTTCCTACTTCATGAGGGTGAAATGAACAAATATATGCAAATATATCCAAGGTCTTTAAAAACTGAAGTTTCGGGACGCCTGGGTGGCTCAGTTGGTTAAGCGGCTGCCTTCGGCTCAGGTCATGATCCCAGCATCGTGGGATCGAGTCCCACACCTGACTCCTTGCTCAGCAGGGAGTCTGCTTCTCCCTCTGCCTCTGCCTGCCTCTCTGTCTGCCTGTGCTTGCTCTCAATCTCTCTCTTTCTCACAAATTTAAAAAAAAAAAAAAAAATCTTTAAAAACTGAAAAGTTTCTGGGGCAGCTGGGTGGCTCAAGTGTTAAGCGTCTGCCATCGGCTCAGGTCATGATCCCAGAGTCCTGGGATCCAGCCCTGAATCAGGCTCCCTGCTCAGCGGGAAGCCTGCTTCTCCCTCTCACTCTCCCCTTACTTGTCTATCAAATAAAAAAATAAAATCTTAAAAAATAAAACTGAAAAGTTTCTAATACATAGTAACTACTATGTATTAGTAACTAAAACATTTCAGTCTTTACTGCAGTCCTCTTACTGCAATCGAAAATGCAAATGCCCGAGTGGGCACACAATGAGAACAGTCAGCAAAACATTTAAAAGTCCTTCTCTTTTTATTAGTAATTACTATGTATTAGAAACTTTTCAGTTTTTTTTTAAAGATTTTATTTATTTATTTGACAGAGATCACAAGTAGGCAGAGAGGCAGGCAGAGGGGGAAGGGGAAGCAGGCTCCCTGCTGAGCAGAGAGCCTGATGCAGATTTGGGGCTCTATCCCAGGACCCTTCGATCCCAGGACCCTGGGATCATGACCTGAGCCGAAGGCAGAGGCTTTAACCCACTGGGCCACCCAGGTGCCCCTACTATATGTTTTCATTTATTTACTGTCATTATCAACTGTGAGAGCCATTCAGTAGAATTGGCACCCTGGAGCATTTAGGTAGTTCTCCTGACCTTCTAATCCTACGCCACCATTTCAATTACAAGTGTCCTTCTAAATTCCCCAGTCTATGTCTTTCATCTTTTGAAGAAGGGCATTTAGCCTAGAAAGAAACCAATAATGTGTTCTTATGCACCCATAAATGTTTATTGAGGACATATTGTATGCCACGCACAGCCTCAAGTTCTGTGAATAAGACCAAAATGACCCTTTCATCACAGAGTCTAGCCGTGGGTGCAGATCAACAGTATGACCAAAGAATGCACAACGATTTCCTCTTAGGACCCTCCAGGAAGAATGACATAATTGCAGAAGGAGAGGAGAACAAGAAATAAGACAAGATAACATCTTCTGATTGTTTTTCAGAGAGTTTATAGAAGAACTTTTAGAGCATGGGGGAGATAATGGAAGTAAGATAAAAAGAGAAAGGACTTTTAAATGTTTTGCTGAGTGTTCTCATTGTGTGCCCACTCCGGCATTTGCATTTTTGATTGCAGTAAGAGGACTGCAGTAAAGATTGAAATGTTTTTACTTTTGGGATGCTGGACTCATGTTTCTTTAAATATAAACTGCATTTAGGATTAGGCCATGAGAATCTTGGACTTTATACGGACAATAGACAATTGCAATAAAATGCAATGCTGCAGAAAGTTAGCAATTTGGGAAAGGAAAGGGAGGAGAATTCCAAGGGGTGGGATGGGCAAAGGCAGAAAGGGGAAGAGCTGAGAGCATTCCAGAAGGCATAAGGCTGCAGTTGGGACTGCCCAGGCCAAATCCTGCAGGTCCTGGGAGGACATAATAAGGGATCTGAACTTCATCCTGTTGGACATAAACAAGCAAGAGAGATGATTCACACAGCACTAGTTAGTTGTTGGCCCTAGGAATACACTGACTCAGAACTGAGCTCTCTTCATGCACCCATAGCCCCGAGAATGGACAGCCACAAATTTACAGGAAATTAGTAAGGAAAGCAAAAGACTTCCAGCTTATAGAAAGGCTTATAGCTTCCTAGCAAATAGGGGTGTTTTCTACTTACTTAATTGTTTGCTGCCAGACCTATACATCAATCTTTTTTTGCTTTTTGCCTTTTGCTTTAAAAGCACTAGACAAAATTAGAAAATTTTTAAAAGTGGGGTTTTTTTCTTTGTTTGTTTTTATTTACTTGATAGACAGAGATCACAAGTAGGCAGAGAAGCAGGCAGAGAAAGAGAGAGAAAGAAGCAGGCTCCCTGCTGAGCAGAGAGCCCAATGCAGGGCTTGATCCCAGGACCCTGAGATCATGACCTGAGCCAAAGGCAGAGGCTTAACCCACTGAGACACCCAGGTGCCCCTAAAAAAGTGTTTTGCCTTCATTTCTAATCATTCTTTGCAATCAAAATTTAAAATTGTTGTTTCTATAAATCTCGACTGCCAGTGTTAACAGCATGGCCACTGCATGAAACAAACTGTTCTTCAGTGACACATCTGGAAAGCCAAAGTCGTTGTAAAACGGGGAGAAATTTAATTAAATGGATAGTATTTTCAGGCCTGATGTTTAGTTAGATAGCAACCTGACAGCATACTTTAGTAATATTAATTCGCCCCTCCATTCTATTTGCAAAGTTTTCTGGTGTTATATCGCACGGAGGATTGTAATGGATGTGATAAGTTACCTGAATTCCTGTCAGGAATAAGAGTCCTCATTCTAGCTCCTAGGAGTGTCACCAGCAGACAGCCCTCATCTCTCAGTCCCCTTTGGGGGTTGCCCCAGCTAAGGGAGCCAGCTCTCTCTGCCCCAAGCCATGCTCCCTTCACCCTCAGCCTTACCCAGAGGGCTCCCTGTCATGGTCATTCCCTGCAGGGTTATGGGAGGCTTCTACTGGGTCTGCATCCCACTCAACTTCTCCCTTGACCCATCCTTCCTTCCTTTCCACAGGTGTTGGTCCCAGGAGTCCTCCTGAATAAATCCCTGAAAAGGGGATATGATCCCACTCCTTTTTGGTCCACGTGGACAAGAAACAGGAAGTTCTGTCATGCTGAAGAACAGGGCCTGAAGGTAAGTGGTTCACTATCAGCAGGCAAGAGATAGTAAAGGATGAGAAGTAAACCCTGGGGGCCTAGTTAGAGGTATGCGGGTGACTGAAGTTCTTGTTTGGTAACAGTGAAAACTAAAACATACTTCATCTGCTGTTTGTTCTCTCTCTTCTCTTTATCCTCTATCCCTCCATCCTTCCATCTCCATCTTTTTCTGCCTGCCACCCCATCGGCCACCTGCACACGAGCCCAGTGTGATCTGAAAAGCAAGGTGTCTTACTTAGTCCACTCAGGCTGCTGTAACCAAATACCACAGGCTGGGGAGCTTATACAGTAGAAATGTTTTTCTGGCAGTTCTGGAGGCTGGAAGTCTGTGATCAGGGTGCCAGTATAGTCCAGCAAGGGCCCTCTTCCCAGCTGCAGCCTTCTGCTCGTATCTTCACATGGCAGAAGGGGCAAGTGAGCTCTCCTGGGGCAACTTTTGCAAAGGCACTGATCTCCATGAGAGCCCCACCCTCATGAATTAATCACCTCCCAATGCCCCCACCTCCCAATACCACCACACTGGGCATTAGGATTCTAATATGGGAATGTAGGGGGCACAAAAACATCAGAAGCCCCTCCACCCTTGGTCTCTGGTACCTATTTCTTTACTAGCTTCCTTCTGCCCCATTCTAGCTCCTTCTCAGTGTCCCACTGGTTTCTTCTTGAGACTCCATCCTGTCTTTCTTTTTCTCATTTTACATGTTTCCTGATGAGATGTGATGAGGTCCTGAACAGCTACAGCATTAGTGGAGATGAAGAGAAGATACGAAGTGGAGGATACATGAGAGAGGTTTCAACTCCATCAAGTCAAACATGGGGGGAGGAAGGAGCCCTGGAGCTCTCCTCCTCCCCAGACAGCCCACCCCAGGGTCAGAGTGAGAAGTCCCTCAAGATCCTATAGCGCTCTAGGCATACCTCGGCCAGCCCTTACTCTTCTCCCATGGTCATGTGATGGGGAATTTGTCTGTCTTTCCTCCTAAACTGTGAGGTCCCCAGCACCTCCATAGGGACTGACACACTGCAGTCATCCTGTTACTGAGTAAATAAAAGAATGAAGTACTTAAAATGTGTGCAAAAAAAATATAGCAAAAATTGCCATATATATTTAAAATGATCTTCCCTAAGATGCTCAACTGCTGGTCGTGCTATCAAAGTTCAAATTCCTCACTGACCTCAAGAGAAAGTGAAAACATCACCCTCTTCTTCAACTTATTTGTAATTCTTCTTGACTCATAGTCATCAATGCATAGTTTAGCCCGTAATTGTTCTGCTTATGTGACTTCCAACCCTTCAGCAAAGCCTGAAGGCTAATGTCATGATCTCTTATAGATTTTGATATCAATTATATCACCTAGCACGGTAGCTCTCAGTAAATAGTAAATGGGAAAATGGATTGATTACTCCTAAACTTGGACCAGCAGCTTCAGCTAGACCCGTAGGCTCTTTTGTATTTCCTCAACTGCCCCACCCTCTCTACTTCTGTCCATATCCCACCAGCCAGCCTGCCCACTCAAGCCTCCTCTCCCTTCCTAAAAACACCAAAACCCAGATAACCCCAAAGTCCCAAAACACATGTGTACTTATTCATACCTATACATCTCTCTTGTCACCCAAACGATCATAAAACTGACTGGTTTAAGTTCAATTTTAAATACTCCATTAGAAAATACCTCAAATTTTCACCAACAAATCATTCTTCTTTCAGAGTTAGAATAAAGGAGTCAGGGTTCTAAAACCTGAACCTAGGGCCTGTAGGCTCTGAAGTAAGGAAATGTTTCTGGCTCCTGGGCCTAGAGATGGAGCTGCCTATCCTCTGGTCCCTGTAGCTTGTGTGTGTGTTTAAATTATTATAGGTGTTTGGCCGCAATCATAATGTCATTTTTTCAGGCTTATGACGTATTTTCCCCAATTATGAATGTAATTCATGTCACCAACCGATTTTTCTTGATTGGACAATGACAGACCCTTTATCTAAGTTATTTCATTTTTCTGCATAAATTCTCACACAGTAGTCTGTTGGAAATACTAGTTACATAGATAATAAGTAAAACCTTATAAGAGGAAATGCATTTAAATCCTCCCTGGCTGCTCCCTCCATGAAGAATGCAGCTAGCCAGTAAAGGAAGTCAAAATCAAAAAATGAGAGGGGAGAGAGAAACAAGAGTTCATCCCGCTAAGCTCAGAATAGCATGACAAATCTTTTCCTACAATTTGGCTTCTCTCTCTCCAACTGTCTAAAACAGAGAGTGGTCACCCCCAGGTCCAAAGTGTCAATCCTATCCCAGGGAAACAGGCTTTTCCAGGCAGGTCTGATCACAAACCTGCAGAACTGGAGGCCGACAGTCTCAGCGGATGAGCATTTTCTATACAGGCCTGTTGTTGTAGTTCACTTCCAAGCCCAAACCAGGAAGTGCTGTTCAAGATGAGTCAAAGACTAAAAACACTTTGGCCTGGGAAATAAAACCGACCAGGCTCCCGAAAGGCTATAAGGGTTTAAATTTGGGACTATTCCTCCGTTTGAATTGGAACCTAAGGTTTGTTTCCTACCCATAAGGCGTTTTAAACTTTCAAAATCACTCTCCCCCCCTATCGCCCCCCCCCCAAAACCCCAAAGTGAGATGACATAAAACAACACAGGCAAGCATACACACCTACACAAACACAAACATGCACAGACCAATTTGTTTCTTTGATCCTCTTCCTTATCTAGACCGTCCAGGCTTGGGCCAGATTTGAGTTGGTAAATTCTCCTCCAAACTAAACCAGGGCAGACAGACTGCAGAAAAGGTGTTTAATTCTGGAGATCTTTAAGGAGAAGGGTCGAGGCGTAGCCGGGCCACGCCCTGGTCCCGCTTTCCCGTTGCACAACTGAAAGTTATGTCCGGGCAAGTGGAAGGAGGAACCCTGAGACCTCCAGCCCCTCCTCCCCGCGACCACGGGTAGCCGCGGAGTCCTGGGACGCGGGGAAGACTTCTGGGTGAAGACAACGGGGCCGAGGGTGTTAAGTTTGAGCCCCGGGAGCCCCGGACCGCTACAACGGGGACACCAGCCAGCAGCCGGCAGGAAGGGGAGGACCCGGCCGGGCAAGGGGGAGCCCCCGCGCGGGCTCCGGGCTGGGTCGGAAAAGCTGCCTCACGGGCGCGCCCTCCTGCCCCTCCGCTGCTTCCCTCCCTCCCAGAGCGCCCCGCCCGGGCGTCCCTTCTAGTCTCCGCAGCGCCCTCCCGGAGGCACCGTTTGCAGCGGCCTTGCCATGTCTCAGCCGGGCCAGAAGCCCGCCGCCTCCCCGCGGCCCCGGCGCGCTGCAGCGACCCGCCATACCCAGGAGGTGAGTGTCGCTCCTCCCGGAGCCGCAGGGCTGGACGTTGGGAGGACCCCTGCCCCGGAGCCGTGGGCCACCTCCTCTGGCCGTAGCCTGCCTGGCCTCCCGGCCCGTGCGCCCCCGCCGGGTTCAGGGAAGGGCGCGGGGCTGGGTGCCTGGTGCCCGACGCAGGGCAGGTGGCTGGAGGTGGCCGGGTTTTCCCGGCCGGGGCCAAGTGAGCTGGGCAGTAGCCCGCGTCGGGAAAAGTTGGATGGCGAGAGGTGGGTGAACTAAGGATAGGGGTGCAAGGGGCAAAAAGTTCATGCGGGACCCCCCAGAGTGGGTGGGTAGTTTAACCGGACGATGGAATCCTCTCTGGGGTGTAAAGCCAAAGCTGCAGGGCGTGGCTGCCTGGAGAAATAAAACATCTTCCCTGACTAACCCCGAGCCAAATCGGGCGGGGGCGGGGCCAGACGTGTGGGCGGGGCCTGCATCGGGCACCGCCCAGGTGCCCTGCCTCCGAAGGCTTCAGGGCTTGCAGAGCTCAGAGTCCGCCCGCTCCAAGGCAGGCGCAGTGAGAGCCCGGTGCCTGCTGCTCCGCACCCCGCGTCCTCGCCCGGCCCTCCGCCGCGCGGCTCAGAACAAACCGGTTGTCGCCATGGCATTCGCAAGCTGGTGGTACAAGACGGTAAATAGGAGCAGTCGTGCTTGGGCAGGAACGGGAAGGGAATGTGTTTGCTTCGCCTTTCCGGGAGTGAGGATGAAGTATTGTCCGGGAAGGGGTGGGGACCAGGTGCGACCTCCTCTCGGGACTTGAGGTTAGGTTCCGGGAGAGGCCGAGACTCACCCTACTGTGGTATGCGCGCCCGGGAGTGCGAATCGATTTGAGCAGATGCAGGAGGCTCTGCTGGGCTCACAAGTTGAATGGGGCAGGAATTGTTGCTGGAGGAATTCCGCCCCTGGATGAACTCAGCTCTCAGCATGGATCTAGTGTTTTTAACCTGTAAGCAAAGCTCGAAACTTTTAGAGATGTTCTTGGACATGCATTTTCCAACACAAAGGAGGAGAGGCAGCCCCCAGGAGGGGCAAGGAGAAAACCCAAAACTCCGAGGAGCAGAAGCAACTGAGGTCAAGACCTTTGTTGAGAATGAGACAGAGAGCAAGATCTGTACTTTATTCCACAAAAAAATATGCAAAAGGTGTGTTGATGGGTGAAAATCAAAATAATTATATCCCATTGATTGATGTGAGAATTTCAAAAACTTAGTTTAAGTACACCTCTTTCTCAGCGTGTCGTATTGGAAAAACCAAGGTTATTGTGATCAGACACTCTTTAGAGAGAAACCTTATATTGGAATCAGTAAACTGTCACTGATAAGCCAATGGCCGTTCACTGGGCATCTACTCTGTGCCAAGCTGGGTACTACTCTCCAAGTACACAATAGGGAATAAGACAGTAGTTCTTTTTCTCAAAGGGCAATGAGTCAACCTTTCTGAACCTGTTTCCACATCTGTAAAATGGGAGTTATAACAGGCACCACATAAGGGTTTGTGAGGACGGATAAGATTCATGAATCAAAGTACCATACCCATATTCTAATGATTGGAAATTACAGTTTCCCTTTAGGTATTTCATTATAATTGTTTCTCATTACATTTCCTGGGCTTTTATTTTTATTTTATTTTAAAGATTTTATTTATTTATTTGACAGAGATCACCAAGTAGGCAGAGAGGCAGGCAGAGAGAGAGAGGGAAGCAGGCTACCTGCTGAGCAGAGAACCCGATGTGGGACTTGATCCCAGGACCCTGAGATCATGACCTGAGCTGAGAGGCTTTAACCCACTGAGCCACCCAGGTGCCCCTTCCTGGGCTTTTAAAATGCAGCATCTTATTTATGTGCTAAAAGCAAAAGTTTGCTTTGAGTTATTATTGTCCTAAGGTTTTTTTATCAAAAGAACCACATGAATTATCTGCAGATATGGATGGCAGTATTTCATAGTTAACATCAGACTTCTCTTTTCAAATTCATGATTCTCTAAAGGAAATTATGTTGGAATGTTTGAAGTAGTTTAAATCAGTGGCTTTAACCCTTTTACTTTCTTTTTTTTAAGTTTTTTTTTTAAAGATTTTATTTATTTGCTAGACAGAGATCACAAGTAGGCAAAGAGGCAGAGAGAGAGAGGAGGAAGCAGGCTGTCCGCAGAGCCGAGAGCCCGATGCAGGGCTTGATCCCACAACCCTGGGATCATGACCTGAGTGGAAGGCAGCGGCTTTAACCCACTGAGCCACCCAGGCGCCCCTTATTTTAAAAAGATTTTATTTATGTGAGAAAGAGAGAGAGCGTGAGTGGCGGGGAGGGGTAGAGGAAGAGGGAGAAGCAGACACCCTGCTGAGAAGGGAGCCCTATGCAGGCTCAGTCCCAGCATCCTGAAATCATAACCTGACCCAAAGGCAGGTTATGACCGACCGAGCCACCCAGGCACCCCTAACCCTGTTATGTTTAGGTGTAATCTGTCATTTTGCTAAAATCAATCATAATTCAATTTGGGAACTACTATAAAACTTTTTGCCTCTTAGAATCAGCAAACTGTCTGTGATGAGCTTTGATTCTTCCCGAACCAGTGCCATCCAGGAGAAATGTTGTGAGAGTCACATATATAATTTAAAATTTCCTAGTAGCCACATTAACAAAAGCAAATACAGCTGAAATTAATGCTAATAATACATTTTCTTTAACCCGCTATATTCCAGACATTATTTCAGTTTATAATCAATGTACAAACCATTGATATATTTTAGATCTTTTTTATATTAATTTTTCAAAATCCAGTGTTCATTTTATACTTATAGTAATTCTTACTTGCTACATTTCAAGTACTCAAAAGGCATGAATGGCTAAGGGCTGTAGTATTGGACAATATCGCTCTAGACATGGCTTCCTAACCATTTTTGTTTGATGGTTATGAGGGGGTGATCAAAGACCATTTTGAGAATTAAATGAAAGCTACTACCATTTTCCCTTAGCAAAATACACACGCAAATACACAAAAGCTCACCCATAAATCCTCTAAAGGTCCATGGAGCCAATTTACAACACATATTTCACATATATATAATATAAATTACAATATGCAATATATGATATATAACAAAATTATGTAGTATTATATACTCTATAATATAATTATATAGTGCTATTTATGTATGATATAATATATACTATTATGTAATAATTATATAAGTATATGGCATATATGTATTTTAATCATGATATCATATACCATGTATGTATGTGTGTATATACATATATGTTCTATATATGTATATATTAATATATACATTAATATACATGAATATATATTAATTATTGGTATATCCTTCTGGTATATCCTAATATTAAAATATCTGGTAAATCCTATAATTAAAATATCTTTATTAAGATCCTTTAAATACCAGGGGCGCCTGGGTGGCTCAGTGGGTTAAAGCCTCTGCCTTCAGCTCAGGTCATGGTCTCAGGGTCCTGGGATTGGGCCCCACATCGGGCTCTCTGCTCTGCGGGGAGCCTGCTTCCCCTTCTGTCTCTGCCTGCCTCTCTGCTTACTTGTGATCTCTGTCAAAATAAATAAATAAAATTTTAAAAAATCCTTTAAATATCAAAAATGATTGTGAATGACCTAACTTTAAAAATCTAGGCAGAATAAGATAAAATAATTAGAAGATGTATTTATAATGTTTGTTTAAGGGAGTGCTACCTATAAAGCCAGTCAGTGAAACACGTTACAGTGTATATTTTCACACTGAATGCCATCAATATCATTGATCTCATCTTCCAAAGAATTATGTGGCTCTAGAAAAAGAAACCAACAGAACAACTTTAAAAAGCTAGATCTGAAGAACATCCATTGAGCATTGTGATAATGATGAAGCATGAAGGAGAGTAAATGCGTTGACATCAGGAATCACATTCCTGAGTCATAAGTTGACTTGATGAGGCCATGTTAATTAAAGATGTTTCTTAGTCTAATTAGAGCCATGAGCCCAGGGGTGGCATGATCAAGGGGCACAGTCATTTGGGAGGCCCCATGGTTGTGGCCAGTCTGGGAAGAATGTCAGAAGCCTTCCATGGCAGGACAAACCACTTGGTTGCAATGACTTTTAGGAGTAAGAAATGCAAATAACAGACTCTGAAAAAAGTGCACAGGCTTTAGAGAGTCTGGGAGAATAGAGGTCAGACACAACTTAGCCCTTTTGGTTGCTGTTTCGAAACTGGTTTGCTTCCCATTGCAGATAAGACTTTTAAATTGGGAGTATCATCTGAGGATGTTATCTAATCAGTTTTGGCACTTCCCAGAAAGTAAATTATATTCTACAAGCACTTTTTAAAGAATGGTGTAGCTTGTTGGAGTGGAAACATGAATTCAAATCAAAACAAAACAAAAACCTTTTGAGATTCTAAGGTGGGTGGGTAGGCGTTTAGTTCTGAGCTGGTTGTCTTGGTGTAATACAAGACTTCTCAGCCTGTCTTTTTTTATTTTTTTTTAAGATTTTATTTATTTATTTGACAGAGACCACAAGTAGGCAGAGAGGCAGGCAGAGAGAGAGGGGGAAGCAGGCTCCCTGCTGAGCAGAGAACCCGATGTGGGACTTGATCCCAGGACCCTGGAATCATGACCTGAGCTGAAGGCAGAGGCTTTAACCCACTGAGCCACCCAGGCGCCCTCTCAGTCCATCTTTATTCTATTCTTTTTCTTGAGATTTTTTTTGTTCTGTTCTGTTTGTTTGTTTGTTTAAATTTTATGGTGGTAAAATATACCATAAAATTTTCCATCTTAACTATTTGTAAGTGTTAAGTGGAATTAAGTACATTCACATTTTTTTAAGTGTGATTTGTTCAAATAATCTTTTGTTGTTGTTGTTGTTCAAATTATCTTAAATACACCCAATGTCCCGTTCAAACCCAGAGACCCGAGATAGAGAGTAGAGCGCTCCTCCAGCTGAACTGCAGCCATCACCACCGTCTATCTCCAGAACTGGACTTACCTTGCAAAACGAAAACTCTAAGGCCGTTAAAAATAAATCTCCATTCAGTTTACATATATCTGCTTGAATACATAGCAATGTATTCAAGTATCTGGGTGCTTCTTTTTCACATTCTCTTTTTTTTTTTTAAGATTTTATTTATTTGTCAGAGAGAGAGAGAGGGCAGCAGACAGAGGGAGAAGCAGGCTCCCCGTTGAGCAGGGAGCCCCATATGGGGCTCGATCCTAGGAAGGTGGGACCATGACCTGAGGCAAAGGCAGAGGCTTTACTGATAGAGCCACCCAGGCGCCCTGCTTTTTTTTTCATATTCTATTGTAAAAATAAAAGTGTATCAGGTGTCTTTCAGTTAAGAAAAATGTGAAATAACTCCATCCAATGAACACTATTTATGAGCTAGGGCTATACATATGCTTGAGATAAGAGGCTTCTAACTCTTTCAAAACTTTTTATCACAGAAGAGAGGTTAATATAATGAACTCTTCATATACCCATCATCTTTAATAATTATCCACATGGTGGTATTGTGCCACACTTCCTTTATTTAACTCCCAGCCCCACCAACATACCAGCACACGCACGCACGCACGCATGCACGCATATACACACACACGTCTGTGTTCCAAAGTATTTAATTTTACGTTATGTTGTTTATTATTTTTTTACAAAGAGAGCACAGGAGCTAGCGTGAGTGCAAAAGGAGGATGGGCGATGGGGGCCCGAGGGAGAGGGAGAGAGAGAATCTTAAGCAGATTCCACATCTAGCTCGGAGCCCCACGCAGGGCTGACTCTCAAGACCCTGATATCATGAGATATAGCCTGAGTTCAAATCAAGAATTGGAGGCTTAATCTACTGAACCACCTAGGCGTGCCCCCCAAAGTATTTTTAAAAAGGGGAATTGCACATTTAAGGGTCATGCCTGTGACTAGTTTGGTTGGATTGTTTGGAAAAGGAATTCTCTATTCGCTGTGCACTTTGTTTCCTTAGATGTAATATGGAAACATGAGACCAATATATTATACAACCATAAGAGACAAAGTACTAAACTCGAATTTGTCAGATGAACCTGGTTGCTTTGTACCTAGAAAAAAATAAGAAACTAAATTCTCTGCCCTAACATTTATTGTCTTAGAAAATGAAACCTTTAAACCTTTGCTTACTTCTCTTACTTATCTTACTGTTTCATAATTCAGCACAATCTTGAAGCCAGAGAAAAACAAGGGAGTGGAATAACTTTTATTGTATTCTTAAAATGAACTAGGCAATGGGCCAGGCTCCTCATTAACATCAGCTCCTTTCAGAAATATGTCAGCCCTTGGGCTATGTACTATTAGCTTTACAATTAGAAAACAGAAAGGTTAAATTATTTGCCCAAGGTCACATAGCCTTTCACATCCAAGCTTTTTCTGTCCCATCTGAGTTTGCCAGAGAATGGGATGCAGGGAATTGGTTACCCAGGTAGCAGAAGAGGATGGGAAGCCAACTGGGGAGGGTGAGGCGACCCAGAGATTAAAAATTTCAGGAAGCTGCTATCATTTCTATGCAGAAAGGATTAGCAGAGAGCTGGATCTCCCTGTGGAAACCCCCAAATGCAGCTAGCCCTTCCTGCAGAAGACATTACTACAGAGCCTTCCAGAGGCAAAAAGGAAGAGGAAAGGCTCTTCCTTTCCACTCACCACCTCCAGTCTCCTGTCTCTGTCTCCCAAGCCTGAGACCATCCATCCCAAATATCCCTGGTCCATCGAACCCTGGGGAGCAGGGCCCCAGGGCACGAATTTACCTGAGGAAAGAAAGGCCCAGAGCTGCTCCAGGGAGATGGTTTTAAAGCAAAACCAAGTTTATGTCTTGGTCCTTCTGTTTGTTTGCTTGAACATTACTGTTTTAGCAAGCAGAATACACACAAGAATAATATTAAGGGATTTTGCAGGAAATATCAATTTACACGTTGTCTTTTAATTTTTCAAGCTGTTTTTTGGGGGGTGGGGGGAGGGACCTCTTTCTTTTTTATCTAGTTTACTGACCTGAATGGAGCAAAAGTACTTCTCAGGCAGTGTTTAGAGGTTTATGGAAATAACAGTCATTCAGTCAAGAAGTATTTGTCACTCCCCTACCACAGGACCATCTGGTTGGGAAGGCAAAATATATGTTTATGAAGGAATCAGTAAGCAAGAGAGTATAAAATAGAGTTTTAATTTGTTTGCTTAAGAAACGAAGAAAATCAAGAGTAATGAGCAGATAGGAAGATACAATGTGCCATAAATAGGACAAGGCTCAGAAATAAGTCAGGAAATGCTGGTGTGAACACAGGGCACTGTGCTCCTTTCTTGAGCAATCAAGAGTTTACCCAGGAGCCCCAGAGCTGCCCCAGCCTGCCTGACCAGGGGAATCTCCCTGTGGATGCCAACTCAGTGGGATGGTTTGAAGAGCAGAGCCCTCTGCTTCCTGTCACCGTGCCCACAGATCTCTCAGAACCAGTCGTCTCCAGTCCTGGCTGCATATTAGGATCAGCTGGGAAATCTTAGGAAAATACATCTATGCTCACGCCCAACTCTAGACAAACTAATTTCCTGCACTCTGGCATGAGTGTTTCCAAGTGTCCCGGGTGCTTGTGATCTATACTGAAGAAGGAGACCCACTGCTAAATGAGGGCTTTCTGACCTTAAGAAGGGCCCCAAAACGAGCTTTTCTTGCCATATGCAATGATGTGCAGCTGAGCTCTGTGTATGAGGAAAGTCCAGAGGGCACCAAGATAACCTTATTGCTTCATGATTTTGCCACAGCTGTCACTGGACATGCAAATATTGATCTCCGTGGCCTTGCCTGCAAGTTGAAGAAGAAACATTTTTGAGTTGTTTTCAAATAACCTTTACTGTTTTTTCAAACAATCTTATTAAAATATAATTCACAAACTATGAGTTTGCCTACCAAAACATACAGTTCAATTCAGTATTTTTTAGTGTATTCACAGAGTGGTGCAAGCATCACTTCTATTTAATTTTAGAATGTTTTTGTCATACCCTAAAAGAGAACTCTTGACTTTTTTTTTTCAAGAAGCAAAGGTATTTCAGAAGCACAAAGCATTTGTACTCTCTCAGTTGGGATTGCACTTATTGAAACTCAGGTTTTTTTCTGTCTTCCATCTTTTATATATGTGTAGAAGTTTGCTTTTATTTTCTTCTGTGTTACCTATGCCCTTGTGCATGTGAGTAGTGGTGTGGAGGGTGCCCAGATGGCTCAGTAGCACAAGTCTTCCGCTGGGGAGCGCTCATAGGCTGCTAGTCCTACTGCTCTTGGCTCTTCCTGATTCCCCTGACAGGTTTATGGGTTTGCTGTGGCAGAAGATTTTAAGCATATAAAAATCTTTCTCCTCCAGTGAGGGCCGAGGACAGCTCTGCTCGCCAAACACACAGTGATCCACGGGGGTGAAAACAGTTTGGAATATTATTCCTTTTTGAGGGAAGATGGTGGAGTCCCTTATCTGCTTTTTCCTTGCTTCTGAACCCCTGCCTCTTTCATCTTAACTGCCTGCGTTGGCTGTCTTCTGTAGCCTTATTCTCCACATGCAGTTTCTACTGCATTAGGATTGGCATCCTGCACTTCCTGTCTTTCCATCTCCAGCTAATTAATACAGGACTGAATTTACAACCAGGGCTGGTTTTGTTTGTTTGTTTTAAGATTTTATTTATTTATTTGACAGAGAGAGACACAGTGAGAGAAGGAACACAAGCAGGGGGAGTGGGAGAAGGAGAAGTGGGCTTCCCACTGAGCAGGGAGCCCAGTGGAGGGCTGGATCCCAGGACCCTGGGATCATGACCTGAGCCAAAGACGGATGCTTAAGGACTGAGCCACCCCGGCACCCCCAAACAGGGCTGTTCAATTCATTTTGTAAAGCAAACCAGGTTCAGAATCTGAAGGTTCTGTTTTGGTTTGTTGTTTTCATTTAAGAGCACTGGATTGAGTCTTTCTCGATGTGAATCCCAAGATCTCTGCTAGCTTTTCACTGGGTCCAGAGTAGCCCAGTCTCTGGCCCATAGAGTAAGTAGAAGCTTGGGACATACTGGTTTCCTTTCCCTCATCTAGAAAAGTCCTCTGTGGGCTTACCAGTTTTGTGGTTCGGTTCTCGTTCTGGACCTAGCAGTGCTTTCCTTCTCCATGCTTCTCTCACCTCTCCCCACCCCACCCACTGCGCATGGTAATGGACACAATTTTCTCTCTTGCCTCTTGCAGCATGTTTCCTAAACTGGATGGAATCCAACATTAATCGTACCCAAATATTTCATTGCATCAGCTCAGTCCTGTAGAAAGTGTGTAATTATGCCATGAATTAAATAATGAGGCATTTTGTGTGTTAACTATACTCAATTTTTTAAAAGATGATAATAATAATTTTTTAAAATATTTATTTATTTATTTATTTGACAGACAGAGATCACAAGTAGGCAGAGAGGCAGGCAGAGAGAGAGGAGGAAGCAGGCTCCCCGCTGAGCAGAGAGCCTGATTCGGGGCTCGATCCCAGGACCTTGAGATCATGACCTGAGCCGAAGACAGAGGCATTAACCCACTGAGCCACCCAGGTGCCCCAAATTTTAAAAAATAAATGAAAAATCAGACACTTTGACTATCTCTCAGGGAAAAGATATAACTGATTTTACATCAATAATAGATTGCTGATTATTGAATAAGCCCTGAAAAATGGTCAAGGCAATGGTTCATTCATAAAGTTGCTATTTACTAGAAATTAAGTAGTGTTAAGTAATTCTTCTTAATTCTCTTAAGTGACGATGATATTGGAGTTACTTGGAGAAAATTCTTCAATTTAAGGAGATGTTTAGTGAAATGGTTAGGGGATAAAGTTTTAGGATACCCTCCGTTTACTTTGAAATGCAGGTACATATCCAAATACAGATAGAGAGATAGATCCATCTATAATATATGCAAATATAGCAACAATCTTAGTAGTTACTGGATCTAAGTGGTAAGAATATCAGTACTCATTGTATTATTCTTTTAATTTTTCTGTGTGTTAGAAAAATTTTATAGTAAAAGGGTGGGTTGGGCCCCCTGTGTGTCTTGGTTGGTTAGACATCTGACTTGAGATCTCAGCTTGGGTCTTGATCTCAGAGTCAGGAGTTCAAGTCCCTTGTTGGGGTGTGGAGCCCACTTAAAAAAAAAAAAAACTGGATAAAAAAAAACTGGGAAGAGGGGCACCTGGGTGGCTCAGTGGGTTAAGCCTCTGCCTTGGGCTCGGGTCATGATCTCAGGGCCCTGCATCTGGCTCTCTGCTCAGCAGGGAGCCTGCTTCTCCCCGAACCCCGGGCCTGCCTCTCTGCCTACTTGTGATCTCTCTCTGTCAAATAAATAAATAAAATCTTAAAAAAAAAACTGGGAAGATAAAATCCATAAGTTTCCTAAAAAATGTTCTCATTTGATTGTATTTTTTATGTCATTATACTTCTTTATGTTGTAAAAAAAGCTTTCTACTGAGAGCAAATACTTCTTTAGAAATCACAAAATACCAATTCTTATAGTACATATTTGTTCTAAATTGTCATTGTAAGTGAACATTTTTTTTAAAGATTTTATTTGTTTATTTGACACAGAGAGAGATCACAAGTAGGCAGAAAGGCAGGCAGAGAGAGAGGAAGGGAGGCAGGCTCCCCACTGAGTAGAGAGCCCGATGTGGGGCTCCATCCCAGGACCCTGAGATCATTACCTGAGCTGAAGGCAGAGGCTTAACCCACTGAGCCACCCAGGCGCCCCTAACTGAACATTTCTAAAAGTATTTATCATGTATATCCCTCCCAAACTCTTTAGAACCTACATCATTTGAGGGATTTTGAGCATTTAAATGGAAACAAGTAACTGATAGTGTTGGTTAATCTCTGGGACCAAAATTTTGGAACACCCCCAGGAAATGACTTTCCAAAAACTTTTATTTATTTATTTATTTTTTTTTCATTTTTAAAAGTAAGCTGTATGCCCAGTGTGGGACCTTAACTCATGACCATGAGATCAAGAGTACATGCTCTAAGGACTGAGCCAGACAGGGGCCTCTTTTAAAAATTTTTAGAGTGCTCACTTCGGCAGCACATATACTAAAAATTTTTAAAGAAAAACATCTGCATACCAAAATTTTAGGGTGAAAGGGCTGTCTGCACATTTACTGTATGGTCGTGGGACATAATATATATTAGCCACGGAGCAGGAAGCAGAGGGGGACCCTGTGTAGTGCAGGGAACCTTCTAGCAGACAAGAGCAACTGCCTCTTTAAGCTTTTTTTGTTTCCAAAGTGGACTACTAATAGCTCCTGAGGAGTGAAGGAGGCACTCAGTACACCCAGTAAAACAGTGCATGTTTTTGTTGCTACTATCTGCCTCTAATCTGAGAAAGATAGGGATCTGAATTTATTAATAATGAGTGTGATAGTGTTCTAAATTTACCACTTCTGGAAGGAGACAGATTGGGTAAATCTCTCACTGTAGATCCATTCCTCTTAAATTCTATCTGCATATGGTAAGTGATTCTGTCCCCTAATCTGGCCTTCAGGAATCTTCGAAAACTTAAGCTCTCACCATCTAGGACTGATACATGAGTGGGCTTTTAGATTTTTTTTCCCCCCCAGATTCATTAACTACTCAATACTGATTGCCCTCGACTATGGACTGGGACAAGGTGAAACAGGCCCTGTACTAGGCTTCATTCACCAAGCTCTTGAAGCCTGGCGGTTTTTCAATGAGTGGATTCCATTCACTGATCCATGACGGTGTTACATTTTGGGAAGAATTTTCCACATATAAAAGTGATTTCCTCCTAGTTTTTCATACAGAGAGCTCTTAATGCAAGGTTTCATCCATGTGTCTGATATTTCTTGGATTCTTGTTTTAATTAAAATATATGTTGATATGACTAAAGAAAATATTACCTTATTCTATTTAGCATGGAATAGTGACAAACACAGAAAACCTGCTATGCAAACTTTCCCATTCACTAAGTCTGTGCCCTTATGAAAGATCAGTAAGTTCTTATTCTTAGTTTTTTCATCCCTAAAAATCACATGAGCCTCTTTTTTTGTATCAAATAAAAATCCATATTATAGTAAATAATAAAGAATGATTTAAATTATTATTAGTAGTATTACTGTTACTACCACTCTTCTTAATTCAGATAATTCCATTGACTTACATACCCAGGTTATGACTTACTTTAAGGAATGTTGTATGATTTTGTATTTTGGCTTAACTGATGAAGATGGTTGGAATTGAACCCAATGGTGAACTTTTTTTCCTTATATTTAGGTTATTTTATCCCACTTTCTTGAGTATTCCACAATGTGCAAGAAATGAAACAATTCTTTGTAACCCTTTTCAAGAACATATATATACTTTTTTAATTTCTCAAAAAAAGTCAGTAAAATTTATGGCTAGTTTTATCCTATCATTAAGACAAATGACCGTGTTAGGTACTTAAAGATTTTATGTGCCACATAAAAATACTTGCTTTCATTCCCACTGTCCTGGTGAGAAAAATAATTTCTGTTTCTGGACATAACGAAATCAAAAAGCCATAATAAACAAACGTTGCGGGTATGGTCTTCCCCCTGCAGGGTTTGTCTTCCCGGGAGATAATGGAGTTCCTCACAGGAATTCCCAAGAATTCTCAGAAGTGATGGTGGACTTGGAAGCTGTGGTCCTCCCTTGAGCCCTTGCTGAACTGGGGCTTAAGTATGGCTTTAGGCTCCACATGGCCTGTAGACATCACAACTCCACGAGGAACCACATGTCTCCCACACTGACAATTTGGGCTTTAAAATTGCGTGAGGCATTTTGTAGGAGATGAGATGCCGCCTTGGAAGCACCATCAGACTGTGTCTGGTTAATTACAGACTGACTCTCTATACTCCAAATGAATGTCTGTAGCTCCTCTTGATTTTTGAAAGCCACCTGTGTCAGTATAGACTTACCAGAATTTTCAGAAGGAAGATTAAAGGGGTCCTTATTTTTACAGGCTACGTATTTAGGGATTAAAGTCACTATTATATTACCTTGTATTACCTCCTTCTTTTAAACATTATCTTTATTTCTTTTCTTTTTATATTTCTATAGCATGTCAGTGAAAAAACCAGTGGATCGCCTTCCAAGTCAGGAGAAAAGAAAGGATCAGATGAGGTAATTTCCACAATACTGGGTTTTCCTTTTCTCTTGCTTTTAATTGTGAATTCTATCTTGAAATAGATAATGAGGTTGCAAGAGCTCCTACTAGAATATTGGCAAATTTAGTCTTAACTAAGATTTGATTCAAGAATATAAGTATAACTTGTTAAAAATTAGTAAAAAATAAAGTGTTCCTGGGGAAAGAATCTTTAGAAATGGTTTCTTTCTTTCTTTTTTTTTTAAGATTTTATTTATTTATTTGACAGAGAGAGCGAGAGAGGGAACAGAAGCAGGAGGAGTGGGAGAGGGAGGAGAAGCAGGCCTCCCACCGAGCAGGGAGCCAGGGAGCCTGATGCAGGGCTTGATCCCAGGACCCTGGGATCACGACTTGGGCCAAAGGCAGACGCATAACAACTGAGCCACCCAGGCACCTCTAGAAATAGTTTCTATTTAGGAATAAAAGCCAGTTATTGAGGGTGTTTTCCCTATAGGAATTGCTGAACCTTAAATATTTTGTTGGTGACATGACAGATTTACAGGGAGGAACCAAATGCTGTAGTGGAAAAGGACATCTTTCTTCCTGAGGGTACAGTAGGAAGAAGGACAGTAATTGCCTGTCCTTATTCAGGTTCATAAACAAATGGGAGAGAGAAAGACTGTTTTTATTTGAATCAATTCTGTGGAAACAAGAGTAAAATGAAACCTTTCCACTTGGGGGTGAGTTTTCGTTGACACTGAATTTCTTCCTCCACTGGATGATGCTCCATTATGTACCCTGTCAGCATTGGCCGAGGTCTCCATGGACAGGTCCTGCGAATGTGCTATCCTTCCAAAGGGTACTGGAAAGCATACAATGATCATTATGTTTTTCTCTACATTATCAAAATTTTTTAGAAATTTTGATCCTTGAGGCACCTGGGTGGTTCAGTGGGTTAAGTGTCTGCCTCCAGCTTAGGTCATGATTCCAGGGTCCTGAGATGGAGCCCCGCATGCGGCTCCTTGCCCAGGAGGAAGCCTGCTTCTCCCTCTGCCAGCCACTCCCCCTGCTTGTGCTCTGTCTCTGTCTCCCACTCTCTCTCTCTCTGACAAATACATGAATAAAATCTCTAAAAAAAAAAAAAAAAAAGGAAAGAAAGAAAGAAATTTTGCTCTCCTTTTCCACAATTTTGTAATATTTAATATATTTTGATATATTCAGTATATAAGGAGGCTGTTAGAGCTAGAACCTTCTATAGATTCTGCACTATGGTTTGCTGAACTTTCTACTGTCATTTTCATTACCAATACCCATGAAAATATAATTTAAAGTCTTTCCTTTTTAATTATTAATTTCTGATCTATTTATTTATTTATTTTACACTGTTTTAAGTCTATGTAACAGTTGGTCTCATGGAGGAAAGTGCTGGAATAGGTGAGACTTTTTTGCCTAGGGGGCTCAGATTGCATCAGACAGCTTCGATCATCTGTCACAAAGTGTTGCTTGCTGTAGATTATTTCTTCACAAGCACATTTGTAATGAATTTTTTTGTACCCATGGAGGCAGATGTTTCTTTAAAATTAGAAAATAAGAGTAAACGTTTATTAAGATTTTATCCTGTTTCTTGGTTATTAAAAAATATACTCCCATATGAAAAAAACACATTTTCCCCTTTTTACGAGCATGAAAATCTGTAGAGTGTCATTCAGCTCCTTATCTACCCCACCTTTTTTTTCTTAAGATTATTTATTTATTTATTTATTTATTTATTTGACAGACAGAGATCACAACTGGGCAGAGAGGCAGGCAGAGACAGAGAGAGGGGGGAAGCAGGCTCCCTGCTGAGCAGAGATTCCCAATGCGGGCTCGATTCCAGGACTCCAGGATCATGTCCTGAGCCGAAGGCAGAGGCTTTAACCCACTGAGCCTCCCAGGTGCCCTCTACCCCACCTTTTAAATATATCCCCAGATATCTATCAAATAATTTATGATTTCAAAATTATAATATTTCTTTATTCCCCAGATCTCTAAATAATAATTTTGGATGTTATTCTCTATTAATATTAGTTGAGATTAAATTATTCACACAAAAAAAGGAAATCTTCTCTATTGTGGTCAAATGAATAGTCGGCTAGTTCATATATCACCAAGTATGTTATTATGCGAAAGCTTAAATATTACATCTTGAATGTACAGGCATTGTTGGTTTAGGCAACAACTGCTAGCCCAGTGTTAGGTTTTGTTTTTTTTTTCCCCTAAGTAGGCTAAAAAGTACCTTATTCCCATATTTATAAGGGGCTTGAGGAAACTAATAAGGACCTTTGTTATAAATGCAGCCAAGGGGACATAATTTGAGATTGCTGTGTTAATAGAGGCAGACTGCACTTTAAATTTGAAACCAAAGGCTGAACTTCCACCTCAAAGAAAGGAAGAAGAAGTTTTTCTTTTCTTTATCAGCCATTCAAGGAATTCTGGTATTGTTTCATAACGCTTCTGAGAAATTCAGATTTATAACTCTTGTACTTGGTGCTGTGCCAGGATAGATTGGTCTGTTTTCCTCTGTCCCAGCCAGCAGAAGTGAAGAGGGGCCAGAGGATTTTCCCCATTCCTGTGGCATAAATCACTGCAGAGATTCAGCAGTTTGAGACTGAAGATTATTCATCCTCTCCCCAGATTCTGTCCGCGTCCATCTGATAGGGTAGACAGACCTGCAGGTGGGATGACTTGGTAGTCAAGGCATATTTCTAGTACAGTCTGTCTCCAGGGAATTTCTTATTCTTTTTTTTTTTTTAAGATTTTATTTATTTATTTGACAGACAGAGACCACAAGTAGGCAGAGAGGCAGGCAGAGGGGGAGGGGTAAGCAGGCTCCCTGCTGAGCAGAGAGCCTGATACAGGGCTCGATCCCAGGACCCTGAGATCATGACCTGAGCCAAAGGCAGAGGCTTGAACCCACTGAGCCACCCAGGCGCCCAGAATCTCTCAGTCTTTATGTCACATACAAATTAGTCCGTGGTGAGATACTGTGGCCCTGGAGAGAATTGGAGGAAACCATCTCGCATTAGATATTATTTTAGCCTTTGTGTGCACAGTTATAAAATCATGTGTAATTTGGGTTTGTTATCTGCCCCGCCTATCAACCACAATTGGTTGCCATCCTCTTTCCTTCTCAAAATTACAGAGAGATTTCCTGAAACTAACCCACTTCTCCAAAATATTTCATTACCTACTGCTCTCTTGAGCAAGAAATGAGATCCAGAAGCTTCATTTGGGTTTTGGCAATCCATTTGCAGACTAGTATATACTTCCAAAGTTTAACTAGCATTTAAATATCATAGTATGCTAACATGTGGGTTCTGCTTCCACAGACAATCCCAGGCCTTTGAAGCAAAGTCAGTTTGAAAATGGGCTTTCGGGCGCCTAGGTGGCTTAGTGGGTTAAAGCCTCTGCCTTCGGCTCAGGTCATGATCCCAGGGTCATGGGATCGAGCCCGCATCGCATGGGGCTCTCTGCTCAGCAGGGAGTCTGCTTCCCCCTCCCTCTCTCTGTCTGCCTCTCTGCCTACTTGTGATCTCTGTCTGCCAAATAAATAAATAAAATCTTAAAAAAAAAAAATGGGCTTTCTAGGCCCTGGGCTACTTCTTGGTATTTTTTTTTTTTT
>ML106378.1:0-2500 GCA_003697995.1 Taxidea taxus jeffersonii
GGGATGTACGCTGCTCCAGAAAATGTATAGACTGTGCCCAGCCCAGTGCTGACTCCTAGTAAGCACATGGTAAACTGATGTTTTTGAGTTAGTTTCTCTCCTTCCTCCTTTCCATCTCAGGTCTTCCTTCCTTTCCTCCTTTGCCCTTGAAAACTTTAGAGTTATGGACTACAAACTTCAAGGGGACAAGGCTATCCTGGCCTGAACTAAACCCTCCTGATTCTTGAACTTGAGGTCTTCTTCCTTCAGCCTCTGAGGGTGAAACATCCTGCTTGCCCAGCCCACAGAAAATCTGCAAGTAGCAAGCCCCAAGAGGAATAAAGTCCTGATGGCAAAGAGATGACAGTGCGTACTTTGTAAGGAGGAAGAGGCATTTATAAAAAGATAATTTAGCATACAGTAGTGAATTCATGAGGGAATGGTAATGCTACGACAATTTATGGTTTTGCTTGTTGGAAGGTAAAGGCATATGGCACATTTTAAGAAACCCTCTGTCCAAAATGTTCACATTCAAGTTTTGATACTAGCAGGTGTAGAATTTCAGGTAGCCAGAAAATGCACTTACATAGATCACGTCCCTTCCTTAAGGATGCAGGAAAAAAGATTTTTCAGAAAGTCAGATGAGCATGGCCATGTATTCTCTTAGGCTGCTGCTTTTCTCTTATTTCCCCCACATTGATTTTTTGACATCTGTCTCATCAATAGTTACTTGCTCTGATAATTAACAGTGAAGAACAGTTCTTAAAACACTAGACCAGAGAAGGGTTTGGGATGTAATTATCCTGCCCTGTTTACCTAGCAACATGTTCAGAACCAGGGAATTAACACTGTAATACCCAGTCCTGGTTCTTTGTTGTACCCATGTGGAAAATTGTGCTGTAATCTGCCCCTCCACTTAGACAGTAATTATTACAGTTACTGTTCTATATTTTGCATAATATTTGAAATAAAGTGTAACTCTTTCTGGACATAACTTTATAATCTATAGTGGGCTTGATTAATACTCAACGGTGGTTTTGAGATGTTCTCAGACTGAGAAACTGTTGAAATAGTCTTTCTGGGGGAAAACCTACCCTTTTCAAGTCTTTCATGGGGGTGGGGGGAGTCCTGGGAAGGACTCGCCAGGGAAGGGTTATGTGCTGTCAGTCAGTGTTGTAAAATAACTAAAATGGACTGCTGTTTTTCTGCTGACAATAAAGGTTAACCAGATTGTGTCAACATTATTGCTATGTAAAATAGATGAAAGACAATTGATGGCTTTAAAACGTAAGATTGGTGGTTTTTAAACGTGAACTTTTCACCTTTTAAAGCAATTGCTTTTTTGGAATTTGCTTAAGTTGGACTTCTGAGCAATTTCATAGAAATAAACGTTCTGAGGCTTAAGTTATTAGAATCCTAAAACATTAAAAAAGGTGTGGGGGGGTAGTGCAATCAGGAGCTTCATCACCATTGCTCTTCTTGAGTCCTGGTAAGTGACCCAGCCAATAAAATCTGGTTAACAATCCAGCTGGAGTGACAGCGTGCCAAGATGGACTTTTGGATCAGATCCTGGTGGTATAAACGGCAGGGGCCTCTTACTGGCCTTGCTCGTGCTTTGAAGTCATTTAGGGCTTAAAATCCTCCATCATTTTAAAAAATCATGACATTTTCCAAGGAGGAGAAACTAAACAGTTCCAAAATCCATCTCCAAATTCTAAAATGGAATATGTGGTTGAGGAAAGATGGATTTGATTTTCTTAAAGAAGACCACTAGAGGTCACAAGAGATCTTGGAAAGAAACAGGTGCTTTGTTTTCCGCATCTGAAAGAAAAAAGACTGACTTTAGGATCTCCTACCTCAAGTTGAAACAGTGTTCATGGCAAAAGGTTGGTTTAACTCAAACATACTGCTTTCTTTAGGACTACCACTAAATTAGATTCTCTGTGAGGTTTTTTGTTTTTTTTTTTCCCTTTCATTCACTGATTTCTTATAGCACAGGCACACACACACACACTCGGACTTGAAGAAATACAGTATTTATGGCATTTCAAGTAACATCAGAATCACTTTTTCAACATTACATGATTAAGACTAGCTAATGAAATGCAAATCCTCTCTGGATGTGGAAAATACCGTCAGACAGGAGAGGAGAGGCTGTGCCAATATTCTGACTGCAAAGGTGGCTCGCCCCTGCTGTTGCTGTCGTTCCAGTCCTTAAGTGTGAACTTTCCATCTGTGAATTCGCAATGTTTTCTTTGCTGGCGAGGAAACAATATGTATCCCCTGCCCTGGAGGGAAGCTAGCCTGTAGCTTTCCTCTAGGATTGTAATTATACAGAAGAGAGGTCAGGATGCTGAAGCTTTGAAACAATCTGAGGGTCTCCCTGTCACCAAGACACCATGCCAGTCGGCTGGGAAAGTTCTGCGGGTTCCAGTCATCATGGTGTTCCTTGAAAGCCCAGCTTACTGACACAGTGGAAATGATGAGAGCGTGTCCTTCCAGGAAGCCAGGGAGAGCCATC
>ML106378.1:7500-14653 GCA_003697995.1 Taxidea taxus jeffersonii
CCAAATCAGAAGAGACCTGAAACCAAGGGGAGAAGAAAGGAGGAAAAAGCACACACACGCACATACATACATATATATTGGACTGATGAATAGAACAGAGCCATACACTTGATTTTGGGTATATTTTGGTCTGTTAGAAGAAACTGCCTCCTAAAATTTTAAAGAAAGAAAAACTTATATACACACAAAAATAATGGTAAACACAATGAAGGGATGGAATATGACTGTAAAGATGAAAACTTAAAAAGATTATAAAAGAATTGATAAGATAAAAAGTTGGTTGTGAAAAGAAAAAAAAAAAAAAGAGGAAAGAATGTGATTAGGCTGGAGACTAGAACAAAGCCATGCACTAGATTTAGGGTATATTTTGATCTGTTAGAAGAAACTGTACCCCAAAATTTTAAAGAAAGAAAAACCTATTTAAATACAATGAAGGGATAGAATGTAATTATAACAATGAAAATTTAAAAAGATTTTTAAAAAGGTATTGATAAGATAAAATAGAAAACATTAAAATAGGGAAAAAATTTTTAAAATAGAATAAGACAAAATAAAATCAAAAAAATTTAACTTTGAAAGACTAAAGAATCATGGAAAAAAAGCCATGAATTCTTTGCGTTGCTTTCCCCTAGCTCTGGAGTTTTGCAGTTCTCATTGATTGGTGAACTTGGTCTTGGCTGGATGTTCTTGCCCATCTTCTGGGGGAGCGGCCTGTTGTAGTGATTCTCAAATGTCTTTGCGGAGGCGGAATTGCACCATTATTACTAGGGGCCAGTCTAAGCAGTCTGCTTGGGTTCGCTCTCAAAGCTTTTGTTCCCTGAATGCTTTCTTAGAGCTTTGGAGGAGAGTGAAAATGGCAGCCTCCCAGTCTCCAGCCCATAGTAGCCAAGGGCTTGGGGACCCACTCCTCAGTGCACCCTCAGAGAAATGCTGTCAATCACTCCCATGTCCCTGGTCTCTGGCCACACTCTGAGATCACCCGGCCTGTGACCGAGTGTTTCTATCTCTGGCACTTGACCCCATTTGGAGTCTCCAAACCCAGAAGACTCCTGCCACATGTTCCCATGCCCCTCCTTCTGGAGGAGGAAGGAGAGTCTCCCCAGATCTGCCACTTGTGGTGTCCCTGCTCAAAGAGCAATGGTCGGACTATGCCTTGGATCACAGTTTAAGGTAACCCTGAGCTGAGAGCCCCTCCTTGGCTCCATCTCTGCAGCTGGCTTCCCCATTCCGATACCTGGGAGCTCTGCTGCACTCAGATGCTCCTGGGCTTTCTGTGACCCCACAGGTCCTGAGACCACCCTGTCCCTGTGAGGGCTCTATCCCCCACTTAGCCTCTGGAGCAGTGTCCCTCAGTGGAGCAGACTTCTGAAAGTTCTGATTTTGTGCTCTGCTGTTCTACTACTTTCTGGGAGCCGGCCCCTCCCCCTGTAGTCTCTCTTCCCATGTGTCATGTCACCTTGGATTCACTTCTCCACACGTCCTACCTTCCAGAATGCTGTTGCTTTTCTGTTCCTAGAATTGCTGCTCTTCTCTTCAAATTCCTGTTCAGTTTGTAGATGTTCAGAATGGTTTGATAATTATCTAGCTGAACTTTTAGGACCTAATGATATTTAGGTCTCCTTCTCCTCCACCATTTTGCTCCTCACCCAGGAAAGTAGAGTTTTTAACAGACTAGTGATATTGGACAGAATGGGAGAGTTTATATCTACAGTGGCCAGTGGGCAGCCAGCACAATGATTCAAGCATTTATGGTGATAAACTCTCCCATTCCATGTGTTGATTATAAATGTTCTTTGGTTGTTTTTTTGACCCTTCCTTCTTAAGTAGTAGTAATATTAATAAGAGTAGCACATCATGCATTATTATCTCACCATTTAATTTATTGTCTTTATGACAGATGAGAAAACTCTGGCACAGAGACGTTAAGTGATTTGCCCAAGGTCACAGTTATGAAATCCGGACATAGGCATTCTGGCTCTTAGCCCAGACTTTGGCCACTACACAGTATCATTTATTCTCCAATCTTTTCAAAAGAGAACTGTGAGCCTTCAGTGCATTTATTGTGGAACTTCGGTACACCCAGCCACCGGTGGCCACTGGGAGCTCTCACAGTGATTGTGTACCCACAAACATAGATGGGCAGGTAGGCAAAGACTACTTTAAAAAAATTAGTGTGGAGCAGAAATAGCTTATGAAATGGCTATGGTGTCAGATATAGTCCCATCCATCCTAAAGACACAACTGGTAAGCCACCCAGGCTCAGATGGTTAAGTATCTGCCTTCAGCTCAGGTCATGATCTCTAGGTCCTGGGATCAAGCCCCATGTTGGGCTCCCTGCTCAGAAGGAAGCCTGCTTCTCCCTCTCCCTCTGCCCCTCCCCCCATCCGTCTGTCTTTCCCCTTACTTATACTCTCTCTGTCTCTCTCAAGTAAATAAAATCTTAAAAAGAAAAAGAAGATCAAATAGGATGATAAAGATGGCATGGTTAGGAAGTAAAGATAAGAAGAGATAGAAGTTAGTAGGCAGATCAAATATATTATAGGGAAACAAACAAACAAAAAGGTAGAACATTTTAAAAAGAGAAGTACCAGGAATTAAGTATAAGAACATCCTAGATGGGTAAAATAGATATAACCAGGAGTGTACTAAATATAAATATAACTTAATACTAAAAAAGAAGAAAATACTATTAATGGAGTCCAAAGGCCAGCATCACCGTGTTACCATAAGCCTGGTTCTTGGTTCTCTCTCTCCTCCCACACTGGTTGTTCTGTACACTGGTACAGAATCCTGACAATGGAAATTTGAGGTGAATGTCTCCAAGATGGTGAGCAGAGCTTCATTATTTTTAAACCAGCATTTCCCCTTTTATGGGAAATGGAGAGATGTCTCAAGGAATAAAAGGTAGACTTCTGTCCAAGATGGCCATGTAAGAAGACCCTGAGCTTACCCCACTCCATGGACACCCCAAATCAGTGGCTATATCAGAGCAGTTCCTCCTGAAGAAGAATTGACGACTGACTGAACAGCTTCTGAACAGCATAACAAACAAGAGAGGGACCATAAAGAGAATGACAAGAGAGACAGAGACACAGGAATGAAGGGAGACCCCACCCTGGATGCTGTGAACTTAGGTGGGCAGAGAGTACCAGGGACTATGAGCAGACTCATCTGCCCACAGAAAAAAAGCCCCAATTTAAAAGGGCAACTAGGGGGCACCTGGGTGGCTCAGTGGGTTAAGCCTCTGCCTTAGGCTCAGGTCGTGATCTCAGGGTCCTGGGATTGAGTCCCGCATCGGGCCCTCTGCTTGGTGGGGAGCCTGCTTCCTCCTCTCTCTCTCTCTCTGCCTGCCTCTCTGCCTGCTTGTGATCGCTCTCTGTCAAATAAATAAATAAAATAAAATCTTAAAAAAAAAAAAAATAAAAGGGCAACTAGAATATAAAGGAACCAGCCCTAGGACCCTGGCAGGGGAGCTGCTAGAACCTTCTCTGAGTCAGAAGAGCTGATGAGCACGATGGTTTCTATTCCCCATCTACCTTGATAGGAATAAAGGATACCATGGGCCAGTGCTGGGTAAATGCATAAATAAGGTTAAATATTCTTTATGCTGGTACTTCTTAGTCTTTAATACATAACTGTGTCACTCCAGAGGCACCTATACTAGGAAATTGTCTTTAGACAGTGGAATTCTTTTGGGGGGAGGAAGGGGATGCTGAGGACAAGGTCATAGAAGTAGTGTTCCTTGAAACACAATTGGGAAATGCTGTCCTCAGCTTTTTGTCCTGCCTAATGACAAATGCTGCCTTATATTCCATATCCAAATAGCTGAATGTGTTCCCTTTGCCTGGAATTTTCTACCCCCAGGTCTCTTGACATAGCTCTCTGCCCTTCTCTTCATTCAGGTCTCAGCTCAGATGTTCTTCCTCAGAGAGGTCTTCCCTGACCACTTGACCCTGTCACTCCATCCCAGAGCTCTTACCACTATTTGAAATGTTTGAAGTGATGTCATAATGTCATTCTGTTTCCCCTATTTGAGGGTAACTTCATGTTGTGAGTGTGTTGCTGTGTCCTTGGTATTTAGAATGGGCTCTGGCACACAGTAGGTGCTCCACTGAAGGAATGAACACCCAACATAATGATGCTTTTGCATTAAACAGGGTAGAAGATCATGATGATCTCATGCCGATCTTTCTGCGCCATGACATGCTTCTTAAGGAAACTTATGGCGAGTACTTCCTGGCTGAACTGATAGAGGCCCAAGATGAAGAGAATCATGCCATCGTGTGTGAGGTTGGTGATTAATCCGCCTGGGGATGCACTTAGTGAGGGAAATGAAAGAAACAAGCAACATTTCTCCTGGTTTTTGCTCAGCTCCTCCAGAGCTGCCATCCCCTCCCTGCTTCCTGAAGCCCTTCCAGGTGGCTTGCTAGGCCCGCTTCAAAGCAACGACATCACCCTCCTTCCCCCTGTGACCTGGCTTTAGGTTTGTAGGTTTTTGTGAGGTGCTTCCAGAGACTAGGCTGCTGTGGACTCTGTGCCCTGCCCCTGAGGGTAGGGAAGTTAGGGTGAAAGGGAGAGATTCTTGAGGGCACCTGGGGGGATTTCTGAGACCCCCAAGATCCCAGAGATCACAGACCAGCATCCTGCTGGCACATGGATTTTATCTGACTTGGAAAATAATTCCTTTTTTGTTTTACCAAAATTTCACACTTGTAGAAAACTTCTAGAGACAAACCATGAGACTTTTAATCTCAGGAAACAAACTGAGGGTTCTTAGAGTAAAGGAGGTAGGAGGAATAGGGTGGCTAGGTGATGGACATTGCGGGGGGTATTATGTGTTATGGTGAGTGCTGTGAATTGTGTTACTGATGAATCACAGACCTGTACCCCTGAAGCAAATAATACATTATATGTTAATAAAAAAAAAAGAAAGAAAACTTCTAGGTACCCAAATTCCCTAAATGGTAACATTTGAATACATTTGCTTTATCATTCATTCTCTTTGCTTGCTTTTTACCTCTCTATATTTGTCTGTTTTTATATATAAACATATATATTTATATTACTTATGTTATCTGGTAACATAAATGCATGTATACCATAGTATAAATATTTTATATATATATATATATTTTTTTAGAACTATTTATTTATATATTTTTCTGAACCATTTAAGAATGAGTTGTGGATGCCATGCCCCCTTCACCACTAAATACTTCAGTGTGTATTTCCTAAAAATGAGAATGTCCTCTGACGTAACTGTGGTACAGCGTTCAGGTGGAGCACCCCATTATTCTAACTACAGACCTTACTCCGATTGTATTGACAGTCCTTTTTAGCAGAAGTAATTCCTCATCATCTGCTGTACTCAAGTGCCCTGTGTCTTCAGTCTCCTGTAATCAGAACAACTCCCCAGTCTGTCTTTGTTTTTGAGGACAATGACGGTTTTGAAGAGCACAGGTCTGTTATTTTGTGCAGTGTCTCTCAATTTGGATCTGTCCATCGTTTTCTCATGATTTGATTTAGAGTATAGATGATTAAATTTTGTTGTATGAGTGGACAGTATTTCAAAATTAGGAAAGTGTATGTAACAATTGGAACTTCTAGCTTCTCTGGAAAAATTGGAAGGCCTGCTGTTGGACCCCAGTGAGTTGGCACTTTGGAGCAGCTGCCACTGTTGACAGTGCAGATAGGTGCCCTCGAGCCATCACCATTCCCCGTGTGCCCTGGGGGTTCGTGACCCTCCTGCCCCTGAAGGGGCAGCCATCTTTCCCACTTTATATCAGTGTGGCCTTCACGAGCATGGTGGTTGTGACCACTGTTTCAGAACATGCTTCACAAGGATCCTAATGCCACGGCATCCATCCCGGCAGGCTTTACTGAGATGGGAGGTAGAGATGGCAGTAAAGAAAGATGGAACCCACCCTCTCTGGTTTGACAGCTGTAGACCCTAGGGTCTACCTACACCCAAGGGAGGAGGGAGAGAAGAGACCCAGGTGAGAGCTGGCGAGATAGCGAGCTTTAGTGTGTCTCAGCTCAAAGCAGCAAGCAGGCTGACCTGGCCCTGTGGGCAGCCATTGTGAGCAACTTTGCAACTCTTGAGACTGTCACTCATCCTTGTCCTGTGCCCAGAGCATTCACAGAGGGACACTCCTCCCTTTCAGAATTTTAGCTAGCTGTGGCTTCCTTCTCTGCATCTGTCCCCACAAGATTTGATAATGAGGATTTGATCCCAGTTCTGATAGCTAAATATCAGTGTGCAGAGGTAACTTTAGCTCTTTGTGTTGGCTGGAGTGTGCTGAAATAGGCCTTCCTGAAAAATACCATGATGGCATTCTACCTCATTCCCTACTCAGTCTGAAGCTTTGGGTATTCGTAAGGGTTGAAAATGCTGCACTAGGGATATTCACAGCGTCTGCTCAGTGCAATGGAGAAGTTGTCTGACTGGAAAAAAAAAATGAGACTTAGTGCCTTAGGGTAATTAGGGAATGTGTGGTGACTGTTCATCTTTAGGAAGGATAGGGCCATGACCCATGGCATCTGCTTTATGTGTATATAAGAAATGTGAGGAAAAGATTTTAAAGAAGTAAGTACTCAAACTTGAGCATGTGTTGAAATGACTTCTTGGAGTGATTAGAACACAGATTCCTGGGACCCACTCTCAATGTGATCTTGTAAGTATGGGATAGGCCTGAGAATGTGCATTTTTCACTAGTTCCTGGGTGATATTGCTGCTGCTGGTTCAGGAACCACATTTGTGCACTCAGTTTTAAAGGATTGAAGCTCTCTTCCAAATGACTCATTGTTGACATGTATACAGGGATCTCACAAGGGCAGCCTTTTGTTGATGATTTTAGTAATCAAGAAAAGAAAGCAATTGAAATGTGAGTGAAGTTTTCTTTGCATCATGAGAAATATAGAGGCAGCTTTTGTAAAGGCCTTTAAAAGAGGTTTATATAAGCTTGGACTGAAGATTGTTTTGACAGCAAAATAATCTCATTTTGAATGAATTTTTGTGTTGCCTTTTGCATATCATAATAATCAACAAACATGGATAGAACCCTTGGGTACCCAGCCCTATACCTGAGTACTTCATAGAATCCCAAGGTTCAGGCAAAGATGACCACAAATTAGTTTGTTTTTCTTTTTTTTT
>ML106378.1:19653-39554 GCA_003697995.1 Taxidea taxus jeffersonii
ACTGAGAAGTAATGATTCATGCAGACCCCAGTCAGGCCTTTTTTTTCTTTTTTTTAAGATTTTTAATTTTTTAATAAACATATAATGTAACCCTACCACGCTCTCCCGACACCCCTCCCCCCCGCCCCCCTCAGTTTGTTTTATGACATTAAGAGTCTCTTTTGATTTGTCTCCCTCCCGATCCCATCTTGTTTCATTTATTCTTTTCCTACCCCCTTAACCCCCACCCCCATTGCATCTCCACTTCCTCATATCAGGGAGATCATATGATAATTGTCTTTCTCCGAATGACTTATTTCGCTAAGCATAATACCCTCTAGTTCCATCCATGTCATCACAAATGGCAAGATTTCATTTCTTTTGATGGCTGCATAGTATTCCATTGTATATATATATATATACCACCTCTTCTTTATCCATTCACCTGTTAATGGACATCTAGGTTCTTTCCATAGTTTGGCTATTGTGGACATTGCTGCTATAAACATTCGGGTGCACATGCCCCTTCGGATCACTACGTTTGTATCTTTAAGGTAAATACCCAGTAGTGCAATTGCTGGGTCATAAGGTAGCTCTATTTTCAACTTTCTGAGGAACCTCCATGCTGTTTTCCAGAGTGGTTGCACCAGGTTGCATTCCCACCAACAGTGTAGGAGGGTTCCCCTTTCTCCGCATCCTCGCCAACATCTGTCATTTCCTGACTTGTTAATTTTAGCCATTCTGCCCAGTCAGGCCTTTTAATGACCAAAAGGGACAGTCCAGTTTAGTCAGGCCTTTGGTTTTTTAGAGAAGGCTTTTATTTATTTGTCCCAGCTTTATTGAGATGTAATTGACATACACGATTATGTAAGTTTAAGGTGTACACCATGTTGATTTGATACATTTATATATTGTAAAATGATCCCACCATAGCATTAGCTAACACCTCCATTGCATCACATAATTACCAGTACCTTTTTGTGGTGAGAATGTTTAAGATCCATTCTTTTAGCAACTTTCAAATATCTAATTCAATATTGTTAACTAAAATCACCATGCTGTACATTAGATCCCCAGAACTTATTCATCTTACAAATGGAAGTTTGTGCCCTTTGACCAACACCCCCTACCCCTTTCACTCACCTCCCAATCCCTGGTAACCATAATTTTACTGTTTCTATGTGTTCTTTTTTTAGATTCCACATATAAGTGATATCATATAGTATTGGCCTTTCTGTGACTTAAGCTTAGCATAATGCCATCACAGACTGTCCATGTCGTTGCAATGGCAAGATTTCCTTCTTTTCTTGTGGCTGAATAATATTCCATTGTGTGCATATCTTTTAATTCATTCATCTGTTGAAAGACACTTAGGTTGTTTCCATATCTTTCCATATGTGAATAATGCTACCATGAAAATGGGAGTGCAAATATCTGTTTGAGATCCTGTTTTTGTTTCTTTTGGATATACAACTAAAAGTAGTCTTGCTAGTATTTTTAATACTTTGGGAAACCTCCATTCTGTTTTCCATACTGGCTGTAGCAAATTACATCCCTATGAACAATGCACGAGGGTTACTTTTTTTTTTTTTTAAGAGTTTGTGTTTAAGTAATCTCTGCATGCAATATGGAGCTTGAACTCACAACCCTTGAGATTAAGAATTGCATGCCCTACCAACTGAGTCATCCAGGGGCCCCATGAGTGTTACTTTTTCCTCCACAATCTTGCCACTGCTTGTTATCTCTTGTCTTTATGATGGTAACTATAGTAGATGGAAGGAAATATCTCATTGTGGTATTGATTTTCATCTCCACATGATTAGTGAAGTTGAGCATCTTTTAATGTACCTGTTGATCATTTGTATGTACTCTTTGGAAAAAAAAAGCCTATTCAGATTCTCTGTCAATTTTTAAATTGGATCTTTTTTTTTCCCTATTGAGTTGTAGGAGTTCTTTATGCATTTCAGTTATCAACCCCCTATCTAATATTCTGTCATATGGTTTACAAATACTCTCTCTCACTGTGCAGATTGCCTTTTCATTGTGTTGATTTTTCCTTTTGCTGTGCAGAAACTTTTTAGTTTGGTGTCATCTTTCTTATTAATTTTTAATTTGTTGCTTAGTGTAGTTTTGGTGTCATATCAAAAAAATTGTTGCCAAGAACAAGCTTCTTCCCTACATCTTCTAGGAGTAATACAGTTTCAGGTCTTATGTTTAAGTCTTTAATCCATTTTTAGTTAATTTTTGTGAGCGGTGTGAGATGTGGATATCAGTTTTCCCAATACCGTTTATTGAAGAGAGGGTCATTTCCCCATTGAGTATTCTTGGCTCCCTTGTTAAATATTAGTTGCTTGTATATGGGTGTTTATTTCTGGGCTCCTGATTCTGTTCCACTGGTTTCTGTGTCTGCTTTTGTCTTAGTACTATGCTGTTTTGATTATTATAGCCTTGTAATATGATTTGAAATCAGTAAGTGTGATGCCTCCAGCTTTGTTCTTTTTTTTTAAAGATTTATTTATTTTAATTTTTGAAGATCTATTTATTTATTTAAGAGAGAGAGAGCACATGCAGGTGGAAGGGGCAGGGAGTGGGAGAGAGAATCTGAAGCAGACTCAGTGCTAAGTGTGGAGACAACATGGGGCTGGATCTCATGACCAGGAGCTCAAGACTTGAGGTGAAATCAAGGGTTGGTCACTTAACTGACTGAGCCACATGGGTGTCCCTCCAGTTTTGTTCTTTTGGTGTCTTCTAGGGTTCTATACAAATTTTAGGATAGTTTGTTCTATTTCTGTGAAAAATGCCATTGGCATTTTGATACGGATTGTAGTGAATCCAGAGATGGCTTTAGGTAATATGAACATTTTAACCATGTTAATTCTTCTAATCCAATTGTTTTTGATACTATTGTGAATAGTATTGTTTTCTTTATTTCTTTTTCAGGTATTTCATTGTTAATGTATAGAAATGCAACTGATTTCTGTGCATTGGTTTCATATCGTGCCACTTTACTGAATTCATTTATCAGTTCTAACAGTTTTTTTGTGGAGCCCTTAGGATTTTCTATATATAAAATCAGATATCATTTTCCAAACAAAGACAGTTCTACTACTTTACTTACTACTACTTTACTGCTTCCCTTTCTGAAGATTTTTTTTCTTTTTCTTGGCTGATTTCTCTGGCTAAGACTTACAGTCCTATGTTGAATAGGAGTGGGAAGAGTGGGCACCCTTGTCCTTTTGCTGATCTTAGAAGGAAATCTTTCAGTGATTCACTGTTGAGTATGATGTGCTATAGGCTTGTCATAAATGCCCTTATTCAATTAAAATATTTTTCTACTATATTTATTGAGCATTCTTCTCATGAAGGGATGTGATATTGTCAAATGCTTTCTCTGCATCTTTTGAGATGATGATATGATTTTTATATTTCTATTAATATGGTGTATCACTTTTATTGATTTGTGTATATTGAACCATCCTTGCATCACAGGGATAAATCCTGCTTGATCATGGTATATGATCCTTTTTAATGTGCTGTCGAATTCACTTCACTAATATTTTATTGAGAATTTTGTGTCTTTATTTGTCAGGGATATTGGTTTATCGTTTTCTTGTAATATCCTTATCTGGCTGTGGTATCAGAGTAATGCTGGTCTCATAAAATATTCAATTTTTTAGGAAAGTTCGAGAAGTATCAGTGTCAATTCTTCTTTAAATATTTGGTAGAATTTACCAGTGAAACCATCTGGTCTGGGGCTTTTCTTTGGCAGGAGGTTTTTGATTGCTGCTGATTCAATCTCTTTACTTGTTATTCATCTGTTCATGTTCTCTATTTCTTCATGTTTCTGTCTAGGTAGGTTGTATGTTTCTAGGAATTGATCCATTTATTTTAGGTTGTTCGATTTGTTGCCATACATTTGTTCATAGTAGTCTCTTTTGATCCTTTATATTTCTGTGTTACCAGTTGCAATGTCTCTCTTTCATTTCTGATTTTGAGTCTTCTTTTTTCTTAGTCTAGCTAAAGGTTTGTCAATTTTGTTTATCTTTATAAAAATTAACTCAGTTTCATTGAAATTTTGTACTGTTTTTCTATTTCATTTATTTCTGCTCTGATCTTTGTATTTCCTACCTTCTGCTAAATTGGGGCTTAATTTCATCTCCTTTTCCAAGTTCCCTGAAATGTAAATTTAGTTGTAGATTTATTTTAGATCTTTTTTTTTCTTGATGTAGGCATTTATTGCTATACATTTACTTCCTTGAACTCCTTTTTCTTTTTCTTTCTAATTTTAATTTTAGTTAACAAAAATGCAATATTGGTTTCAGGAATAGAATTCGGTGATTCCTCACTTACATACAACACCCAGTGTTCATCACAACAAATGCCCTTCTTAATACCCATCACCCATCTAACCCATCCCCCACCCACATCCCTCCATCAACCCTCAGTTTGTTCTCTGTCATTAAGAGTCTCATATGGTTTGTTTCCTTCTCTCCTTTTTTTTTTCCCTGTCCCATATGTTTAGTTGTAGAACTGCATTTTCAGCATCCCATAGGTTTTGGTATTTTGTCTTTCCATTTCTGTTTGTTTGAAGATATTTTTTTATTTCCTTTTTTATTTCTTCTTTGGAACTTTTTTTACTTTCCACATATTTGTGAATTGTCCAGATTCCCTACTGTTACTGATTTTTAGTTTTAGAACATATAAAAGAATATTTCAGTCTTCTTAAATTTGCTAAGGCTTATTTTGTGGCCTAATATATGATCTATCCTGGAGAGAGTTCTGTGTATGCTGGAGAAGGATGTATAGTCTGCTGCCATTGGATGGCATGTTCTATGCGTGTCTCTTAGGTCCATTGGTCTAAAATACTGTTCAAGCCCAACATTTCCTTGTAGATTTTCTGCTTTGGATGTTCTATCCATTGTTGAAAGTGGGTTGAAGTCCCTTACTATTATTGTATTATCTATTTCTCTCTTCATATCTTTTAGTATTTGCTTGTTATATTTAGGTGGTCTGAGATCAAGTTTATATATATTTACGATTGTTATATCTTCTTGACAAATTGACCCATTTATCATTAATATAATGACCTTCTTTGTCTCTTGTTTCTATTTTTGGCTTAAAGTCTTTTTGGGTTTCCACTTGCATGGAATATATTTTCCCTTCTCTTCACTTTGAGTCTATGTGCTTCCTTAACGCTGAAGTGAGTCTCTTTTAGGCAGCAAATAGTTGGGTCTTTTCTTTTCTTTTCTTTCTTTTTTTCTGAGAGAGAGAGAGAGAGAAAGAGAGAGAGAGAACATGAGTAGTGGGGGAGGGACAGAGAGAGAGAGAAAGAATCCCAAGCAGGCCCCATTCCTAGCATGGAGCCCAACATGGGACTTGATATCACAATCCTGAGATCATGACCTGAGCTGAAGTCAAGAATCAATCACTTAACTGCCTGAGCAGATGCCCCTGCCATCTTGAATTCTTTATCTGGTAACTTAAAAGTCTCAATGTCTTTGGGTTTGGTTACCAGGAAATTATGGTGTTCTTTTGGTGATATGATTTTCTTGATTTTCTCATGTTTCTTGGAGTTTTTCATTACTTCCTTCACATTTGAAGTAGCAGTTACCTCCTCCAGTCTTTACTTTATTCAGAGGAGACATACCTCTCTCAGCCCTGCTAGAGATCCTGAGGAGTTCTCAGACGTTCCATGGATAAATTGGCTCCACTTTTCTTGCTCCCTCTTGTGGCAGACTTCTTAAGCTCATATGCATTCTCTGGCTCTTACAAAACACCAGGCCAAGTGCTGACAACCTCTTTTATTTCCCCAGAGGTAGCTGCTCAAGTTTGTATTCTCTCTCTGGTCACAGACTGATTTTCTGCAGTCCTCACTAACCATCTGCTAAAGCCTGCTAGTGGTGCTGTTGGGAGTATGCATAGGAGCTGGCCATAGGGTGGGATGATGTGTGGGTAAGGCACATAGGTTGCTGGGAGTTCTTGTGGGCCAGTTGAGGGGTTTCATGGGCAATATATTCCTAGCCATTTGTGGACAGGATCTGATGCAATCCACAATGCAGTTAGGAACTGGGTCCCTTTATTGCCCTCCAAGAGTACTGTTTGCTGCTCTCCCTAGCATCTTTCTGTGCCCCTTGTCATAGAGCTCCCGATTAAGTACTCTGGTTGAGGTAAAAGAGAAATGGGCCTCTTTGGAAGAATCCCACACAGCTGGGGAAGCTAGGTACTCACTCACACACTCTCCCTTTTTCCCACTGGATAAATCATGGGCAAAGGAAGATCTTTCTTGCTCCTAAGCTGTGCCTCACTGGGGATGTGTGAGATGGGTAAAGCCAGACTCTTCCTCTTATTCATTTCAGTGAATCCAAACTCATAATTTTTGCTCTGGTGGAGTCCTAGAACTTCTCTGGAAACTATACATTTTACAAAGACTCTTTCCTCTGCAAATGACTGTCTAAGTCTATATTCTCCAAGGGCTTCTGGACCATGGCCAAGACAGGCTAGAGCCAGTTCATAGTCAAGATCGAGGTGTGTCTGCCTATTTCCTCATGCGCAGTGGTCAAAACTCTTCCAGGTCCCTTGGTGTATGGTGCTGCATGCCACAGCTCCTTCAGAGGCTCTTTTTTTCATGGCTGGATGCCAGATATTTACTGTTGAGCTTGGGGACAACAATGATGGACATCTTTATGCCACCATGATGCTGATGTCACTCTGGAGAACGCTTTTAATACTTTCATTTTAAGGTGCCGTTTCAACCCAAATTATTTTATTATTATTATCTTTGCCCTTGAGATTATTTATGTCTATTGTCTCTCTAATGGAAATACTATATAATACTATATAATAGTGGCTACTGGGCATCCTTTCCCAACTCCCCGTTCAATAACATCACATTGGTAGCTTAAAATTGGCCACAATGGGAATATTTACACCACAGAGATTGGCAAATTACTAAATCAGGGCTTTCCCCGCGGTTGCTGATGAAGCATTTATGGGCAGCACACTGTGCTTACAGGTGACTGACGCTGACCAGAGATCACAGAACAGAGTGCATCAAATCGTTCTCTTCCCACACCGGCCCCTGGTAGTTACAGGCCATCCACATAGAATGCCTGGGACCTATGCCTGTGCTAAGTAGGAAACTCTTGACTAGTTAAAGGTTTTTTACTATGCAGACTTTCTTTGGCTTGATAGCTACTTGGGAGGAGTTTTGAGTCATCACTGTGCTGCCCAAATTACTTCTCATAACCTTATCCTGGCTTACCTTGACATCTGGTGTTTACTCCAAACTGAGATTTTGGGGAAGGGTGGTTGGAGGCCAAGGGTGGCTCCTAGAGACAGATGGGCAGAGCGTCTGCTCTGGCATCATCCACAGCATGGGCAGCAGTGGTCCGAATAGACACACTGACCTGCGGGTGGGCAGAGCCTGCCAACTCAGCCCTGCCATTGGCATGAGGCAGAGGGGATCAAAGCTGGCAGTGGTCACAATAAAGGCACCCTCATTGTGGAGTATAGTCAGCCAAAAGGGGTGAGTGACTATAGGGCTTTTTAGAAGGAAGCACAAATGATACAGGCTACACATGTCTCTCAATGGACCTATTTGTGAAGACAAGGCCACGCATGTAGGGATTTCTAGCAACCAGAGCTTTATGTATCCTAATATATATCCTCATAGGAAAAGCAAAAACAAAAAGCAGAACTTTCAGTTTTGCTCTGTCAGATAATAGTCAACAATCAATGCCTTTTGATTATTCAAGTAAAGAAAGTTTGCTGACTCTGTTTTTCCAGAAAACACACACACACAAAGATGCATTTGAATACTCCCACAAATTCATATTTCAGAATGGTGGTTCTCGACTCCATATAGTTATTTGAAAGAAACTCAAAGGGAAAAGCAGACATTTCCACAATATGTCCTTGCTCTGTTGCAGTTCATAATTGTGAACTTTTGTGAATTGTCACAACCCAGGATGAATGATGGGAATATAACAGGTTGTAGAATTGGAGAACGTTGCATCTTTGTTCCTAATGGCAAAACATGTTTTTTCTCATTTTCATCAGAATGTGTGATCCATGCCATTTGAAATCAAATTCCAAACACAATGAGCCATTAGTGTAATAGCTCATTACTAACAGCGGTCTTATAAATAATACATTCTTACCATGCACATGCAGCTTGCCATGAAGCCAGCAAAAGGTATTTCGGGCCATCAAAGTTTCGTTGCGCCAGCGTGGCTGTAGATTAGAAGGACATCTCCATGTGAACCAAGATGGATGCCAATTTTCCCTGCCGAGAGTGAGGCTGGCCGTCTCTTTCTGCACATATGGTAGATGGATTGGTTAATCAGCGTCTGCTGAGTCTTGGGCCTAAAATTACAGAGAAGCCAGACAACTGTGGCTACGCAGCCTTTGTTCATGAGTGCAAACAAGACAAACAATCACTTGTTATTTGGGAAAAAAATTAAAATGTTTATTTTGGACTTTTATTAAAGTGTCGATGGCTTTGTAAAACAGCTGTGTAAATCCTGCTTTTTACAGCCAGTGTCATTGTGGGGTGGGAGCAGGGGGCTATAAAGAAAAGAGTATGCATGGAAAAATTAATTTTTAAGAATTCCTCTTGTATTCCAGTGTTAGGGAGAAAACAAAGGGAATCTCACAACTATTTTTCAAACCCATGTTTGAAAACAAATGACTTTCAACTAGGAGACACATTTGAGCACAAATACTTTAATGCCTAATTTTTCTATGTGTCATGTAAAAAACGGAGTATTGTTGTAGCTTAATTTTGTGCTTCAGTAGTTTAAAATATTAACCATTTTCTCTGACTGACATTTATGGGATGATGCTACATTCTTGGAGTTAGGGAATGCCTATGATGAGTTCTTCTGCTTCCTGTACCAGAATGGTCGTTTCAAGAAATGCAGCCTGAATACTTGAAGAGTAGAACCTAGTAATGCTGGTTTCTAACAGGAGCTGTCAGTCAAATCAATCAACCAGAATTTGTTTAAAATCCATGTTATAATTCACAGGAGGAGTTATTTATGCACAATTTAGTTTGCTGTCTTCTAATTTTAGTGAAATATAATTGTATAACATTGCATAAATTTAAGGTTTGCAACATAGCAATTTGATATATATATATGGATGGTATGCATATACATATGTATGTTATGTGATATATATAAAAGTATGTATATTGCACAATAATTACTACAGGGAAATTAGTCAACTAAAGAACTAGGCATTCTTTGTTGCTCTCTTTTAAAAATTTAAATGCTTTCCTTGCAGGGAAGAATGACATACAGAATTTTTGAAAGGACATCATAAAGAATTTCAATCACAGATATCTGTCAGTGTGGACTAAGATAGAGTTAAATTTCTTTGCTTTGTATCACTACCAATAATAGTTGTAGATCAGCTAATTACTTATTATAAGATAACTTGTTTTCTTGACTTCTGACACCAAATGTGTAGGGTTTTGCTTACACCAACCAAATTTTCAGCTCCCTAGATACCAACTGGGTGTCCTATGATTCAGTGCTGTCGCTACCTGGAGGTAGTGTGGACCTCACAGGGTAAGGGCTCAGGTCCCCCAAGACTGCCCCCACTTCAGGTGCCAGTCATAAGTTTCAGGTGGTCACCTGTACTTCTCACTGAATGGCTATGAATCAGAGGTTCCCACAGCCCCCTTCTTTGGGGTCTATACTTTGTTAGAATGGTTCACAGAGCTCAGGGAAGCACTTGACTTACTGTTGCTGGTTTATTGTAAAGAATACAACTCAGGAACAGCTACGTGGAAGGGATGCATACAGCGAGGTACAGGGGAAAGGGCCCTGAACTTCCATGTCCTCTCTGGGCATGTTTCCTCCCAGCATTTCCATGTGTTCACCAACCCAGAAACTCCTGATTTCCCTTGTTGAGGGTTTTTTATGGTGGGTCCATTAATGATACATTGTATCATTGGCCATTGGTGACTGAAATCAATCTCAAGCCCCTCCCCCCTCTCCAGAGGACAGACGAAGGTGCCGAATGGTCCAACCCTCTAATTAATCATATGTTTGGTTTCCCTGACAATCAGCTCCCATTCTCCAGGAGTCACCTCATTAGCATAAACATAGGTATTACCAAAAGGAGCTTATTAGGAAAAACAAAAGATGTTCCTCTCAGGAAATTACAAGTGTTTTAGGGGCTTTGTGCCAGAAACCAGGGATGAAGACCAAACATGTATTTCTTATTGTATCACTCTGTCCCACGTATCTTCCTATCTGTGTATCCCTCATCAGAGGCCTAAAATCATGGGACTGTTGTAAGAGGTTCAGAGCCAGGTATCTCTTTGGATGCTAAGAGGTGATGTATTTGTAAATCAGACCCACATGGTGAACCAGTGTTGTGAGTTTACTTCACTCAAACATTCCCACCGAACCTCTTTGCTCACATCTTTTCCCCATAAGACCATTCAACCAAATGAATGATAAAAGAAAATCAAAATTCCATTCTGAAAGAGTAGGTGACCATGAACATCTCTGAATCCAGGTCAATCGGATGGAACGATGGCTGGTCTTACCGAGACTGTGCATGCTAGAGGGAAAGAAAGTGGACAGGAAGGATGGGATCATATGTGGGATATGGGGCAGGTCTGGGCAAAGAAGGCATATGTTCTTTCCCTCCAGAACTCTAGCAAATTCCCCAAGTTACGTATTCACTTCTAGGATTGTTCACAGAGGTCATTCATTGGACATTTTTTGGAGCATGTTGTATATGCTGTGCATAGTGCTGGACACTAAAGCTTCTACCTTAAATATCTCAAGGTGCCTGCCAAGCTACCAACCGCCTGTATGCTGTAGGCTCCTGGAAGTGTCATGATGAGAATTCATTTGGAGTCTGATAGAGTAATGAGATGTTTTGGGTGTTTCAGGTGGAAGGTGTAGCTGTCGGGTTCATGAGTGTGTGCTCAAGAGTGAACATGCAACTCCTGCATGAGTGCTTTGACCTGGGGCCCTTCCATGGACTCTGTACCCCACACCCCGATGATGTTCTGCAGCCACCGGAAGAGCAGAGCGTTAAAGGCAATCAAGGTACAGTGGCTATCACAGGAACACATCAGCAGTTACATCCATGCCTTCTATACCATTGTGCGTTTTGAGGAGTGGGGGAACTAGATGGTTTATTTTATGTCTCCTTCTCCAGTTCCCTTGAAGGTATAGTTTCCATGGTTAATCATATCGGGTGCACCCATCTGTGAGCACAGATGGCCAAAGCACACAGGTGTAGACTGAGATGATGGCTCTACAGCTTAGGTTTCCCTAAATTCGGAACCCCTGCCTTCAGAACAGTCAGTGTGAATAATCGATAGTATTTTGGCATTTTTACACACATGCACACATCAAAATAGAATGTGTTTTTTTCAAGTCAATAGCTTGAGAAGTTTTGTATAGCTTTGAGTTTCAATCCCACCAATCAATGCTTTCGTGTTTGTGTCTTTGACAAATTATATAGTACAAGTCTACTGTAAGTAGTCACTTTAAACTTGCTTTAAATTATTTCTAGCCATATGAAATAATAAAAAAAAATTAGGTAATCTCAGACTTTGGCATTTTGATGAGGTCTTCCTACACTATGGGTATCTTTCCAGGCAAAGTGTTTCCATCTTAAACCAGACAGAGGCAGGATATGTTAATTCACTTCTCTAAACCTGGGTTTCTCTCTTTGTAAAATAGGAATAATAATAATACCTCCCACATAAGGGAGTTGTGAAGTTTCACTGAGATTACTCATGCCAAGGGTATGAGAGAGAGAGAGCATGAGCAAGGGGGAAGGGCAGAGAGAGAAGGAGAAGCAGGCTCGCTGCTGAGCAGGGAACCCAGTGGATGCAGGGCTCAATCCCAGGACCATGGAATCATGACCTGAGCTAAAGGCAGTGCTTAACCAACTGAGCCACCCAGGCATCCCTTTACTCTGTGTCTCGAGCAGACTTAGTGCTCATTAAATGTTGACCATCATTGTTAGTGATAGTTACTAGTTTGCAGTTGGCTTTTCACCTGTTTGAGCTTTCTAAGGTTAAAATCAGGGCATTTTGAATTGCTCTGCTTTCTCATGTCTGAAGGATGATGTCAAGATTGTTCAAAAATAGGAAGAGGAACACACTAGGCACTGGCAAAGCACTTGTCAGTATAAGCAATGGCAGGTGTCTCTTTGGCTGATCTTATCCCCTCAGTGGGAAACCACGTGCATAGATGTACATATCTGAATATTCACACTCATTACAGAGAACTTACAGAGCCACAGATGGAGAGGTGTTTCCTTTTTGTACTGACGACCACACTCTTGCTAAAAGAAAGGTTTGAAGTCATTATTTTTTAAGAGTGAAAGCTGGCTAGCCATGTATCTCAGCGAAGAGATACTGGAGTGTTCTAAAGAACCTTTCAGCATGATACAATCCTGAACCATAAGTTATCTTTGTCACTTTCAAGTGCATAGATTCTTCTTGAAGGCAGCATTATATAGGTTTTATGGCTCAATTTTTTCATGCATAAAATGGAGATGAAAATAGTATCTAACCCAAAAAGTTGTTGGGAAGACTGTTAGAATCTACATGATGTGCTCAGCTCAGTGCCAAGCAGAGAGTAAGGCCTCAAAAAATTTGTTCGTATCTCTGCCTGTGACTATCATTATAAAAAACAAGTTGAAAAGTTAAAGTTCTTTCCAGTGTGTTTCCGAGTAACCCTGAGACTACTATGATGTTCCATACATTGAACAAATGGAAAATTCCAATCTTAGAAACTATATGGGGAAACAAAGTTCAAAATTTAGGCTGAACCCTGGACTTTATTTATTTATTTTTTTAAAAAGATTTTATTTATTTATTTGACAGAGAGAGCGAGCACAGGCAGACAGAGTGGCAGGCAGAGGCAGAGGGAGAAGCAGGCTCCCTGCTGAGCAAGGAGCCCGATGTGGGACTCGATCCCAGGACACTGGGATCATGACCTGAGCCAAAGGCAGCTGCTTAACCAACTGAGCCACCCAGGCGTCCCTGAACCCTGGACTTTAAAACACACACTTTACAGCCCAGATATGGGAGCTTAAGGAAGTCCTACCTCTCTCTACCACCTTGAATATTTTTACTTAAAATTCCTTTTCTAGGACAAAATGGGAAGTAAAGGAAATAGGAAAGCTCTTGTTATCTTCTGTGCCTTGTTTATTTTTGAAAATCCAGCTTTATGTTCACTGATACAAAGATGATTATGAAATTGTCATCAGGGAGCACTATTATAGGCTTCCAAATAATTCAGGGATGGATTCACAAATCACCAACAAATCACCAGCTTATTATATCTAAGAAAAGAGTCATCAACACATTTTGCTGCCATCTTCCTTCAACAACAACAAAGAATGAGACTCCAGAGAAAATTCTAAATGTGCTATTATCTACTGTTCATTGTTTTTCTGATGAAAGTCTCAAGTTAAAAAAAATAAATAATTTCTCTAAAATAGGAACTAAAATTCTTGTTTCAAATGAGCACACATCACTGTGCTTTATACCTTGTATTTTGTTTAGCACTTTCTACTTTTCAAAGGATTGTTGTATACGTTATCTCATTTTATCCTCATAACTTGATACAGGAGACTAGGACAGGTGACATTGTTTCTCTTTTATACCCATCCAAGCTCACACAAGGTTTTCAAGCTCATCAGGGGTGGACAGACTTCTCTGCTTGCCCAGCCCTCTCTACTTGGCAAGGTGACTTTTTACCTTGGATGGCTTTGTAAACTCCAGTGGTGTGTCTCCTATGTCGGATACTTGATCAGCTTTCTTCACGTCAATAGGTTGTGTAATGAGTTACCACATTAAGGAGTTCTCAGTGGCCCACCCAGTTCCTTCAAGTTTGTGTGTGTGTGTGTGCTTGCACACACCCTCTGGGCAGCTTCCATGTGCTGGAATCTTCACCTCTGTGTCTGTGGGATTTGCCAGAACTGTGGAAGGCCTCTCTGCCCCATGCAAGAGGCAGGCTGGAAGGGCCAGGAAATTAGCACTCCATGACCAGCCTCCGCTTCCCTGTCTTATGTCCTTGTCCCCCTATGCCTCTTTCTCAATCAATTCCCAAATAAATGGTTGTACTGGAGTCCTTGACTCAAGGTCTACTTCTCAAGGAACCCATACCAGGACACTGCCTGTCTAGTCTTTTCCCATCAGCTGCAAAAACATTTATTTTTACACACCTGTTAGGAGTCCAGGTATAAATACCCCAGCTCCCTCACTTCTTAGGTGGGATAACTCTGTGACATTAGTTTTGTACTGTCTCCCAGAGTTCCTTCTTCCCTCTATGGGATTGGGTTCCAACTATTCCAGTGGTAATCTGTGTAATGACACATTGCTTATTAGCTGCCTTTTCTTCCCTTTCTCTCTTCCTCACCCCCCTACTGATGCTTCCTGGAATCACCTCCCAAATAAACCACTTGTTCTCAGATCCTTGGCTCAAGGTCTACACTCCCCCCCCCCCCCCAGCTGTGAAACTTGCAATATCACACTGATCTCAACCCTTCTGAGCAGATTAATGTCAAGGCTCAGCATTCTTAAGCCAATGTAGTGGCCCTCCCTCTTTAGCTAGTTACCCACATTCTAATCAGCCTACTAGCTATTTGTTATTTCCGCCATATCACAGGTTTTCATTGGATTTGAAAAGTTAAACCATGCTCCTTCAATTTGCATTTTACTTCCACTTTTCAGCCACTCATTTTGCATATATAACCTTTTGCACAAACTCATAAACTTTAGTTTTTATCTACTAAACCTTGAGACTAAACTGGGACCAACAGGAACAAAGTCTGAGGATGCAGATTTTGTCCCAATATAAAGAAACTCTAGTAAAAGTTTATTTACTTATTTTTTGTGTGTAATTAAAAGCCTAGCTTAGAGATTTTATTTATTTATTTGACAGACAGATCACAAGTAGGCAGAGAGGCAGGCAGAGATGGAGGGAGAAGCAGACCCCTGCTGAGAGGGTATGATCCGGGACCCTGGGGTCCTGGGATCCTGACCTGAGCTGAAGGCAGAGGCTTTAACACACTGAGCCACCCAGGTGCCCCAAAACCTAGTTTAGAAGTAGCAGTTGTCCCAATTTTAGAAGAATTCATTAAGAAAGAGTCATAGATGCTTAGGAAAGATTTTCTTGTGTGGGAGATTGTACTAAATGATATTTAAGATCCCCTAAGATGCTAAGACTCTGTGAAAACTCAGTAAACATATATTAGGATATTGCATACGCCTGGTAGTTTATGTGTATTTTCTTCTAATAATAATAAAATGGCTCAAAACGGCATTATTTTTCCAGTTGGCCCCACCGCTGGCCTGGCCCAGTGTTTGAAAATCATGCTGTGTCTTTTATCTGCTGCATCATCACAGTAAAGACTTTGGAATCAGCTGGCAAATTTCTTGGTAGTGCATAAGGCAAAATAGGGCACAGCCTGCATTTCTGCAGCTGTATTGGCATTGCCACATTTACTGGTTAAATTAAAAAAAAAAAAAAGCCAAAAGAAACTTTTGTTTGTCATGCAGGCTGGTGTGACCTGGGGAGCAGAAGTCTCAGGCTCAGATCTGTGAATGTCATTATGTGCCCAGGGCCCACTGTGCAGAATCTCTGTGGAAGTGCCATTGGCAGAGAGAAACTTAGTTCTATATAAGAAAGTTGTGGGCTTTCAAAAGAATAATCAGTGTAGCTGCTTGTAACCAAACCACTCAGAAAAAGTGTTGCTTACTGTATATTTAAAAGGCCCTTCAAAATATGATTTTCCTAATGTATCCATATAAAACATAGGAATGTTGCCTTTTAAATTTTAAAATTAAAATTAAATTTAAATTTAAATTAAAAAATTACCTTTTGTCAAGACATGTTTCTTTATGACTTATTTCTTTATGACTAAATTTCTTTGGACTCCCATTTTCTTCTTACCTCCAATTCTCTCTGTAGGAGGAAGAAACATCTGAAACCAGTTTCCAGTGCCAGAGTTAAAAAGCAATAGCTAAATCAAATCTTATTGTGTCTCAAATAGCCTTTTAGCTTTTATTCCTAAGGTTCCATTTTATATGCCTGGGTTGCCTTCTGTTTCACTTTATTTATTTATTTATTTTAACATGGGTACCAAGTATGGATGAAACACTTGTGTTTAGAGCATAGCAGTATTTTGCCAAAATATTTGTATTAAATATCTCAGAACACTATTTTAACACCCAGTACATTCTGTAGTTATTAAGTGACCCACTTAATTTGCTGGGGCTGCCCTAACAAAGTACCACAGACTGGGGAGCTTAAAGAATAGAAATTAATTTTCTTACAGTTCTGGAGGCTTAAAGTCCAAGATCAAGGTGTAGGCGAGATCAGTTTCTCCTGAGGCCTCTCCTCTTGGCTTGTGGATGCTGTGTCTTTTCGCTGTGTCTCTCAGATGGTCTTCTCTTTTTCCCTGTTTGTGTCCTAATCTTCTTATAAGGACTCCAGTAATATTGGAGGAGGCCCACCCGTATGACCTCATTTTACTTGAATTATCTCTTTAAAGACACTATCTCCTGGGGAGCCTGGGTGGCTCAGTGGGTTAAAGCTTCTGCTTTCAGCTCAGGTCATGATCCCAGGGTCCTGGGATTGAGCCCCACATGGGGCTCTCTGCTCAGTGGGGAGCCTGCTTCCCCCTCTGTTTCTGCCTGCCTCTCTGCCTACTTGTGATCTCTGTCTGTCAAATAACTAAATAAAATCTTTAAAAAAAAAAGACACTATCTCCAAATATAGTCGCTTTTTGAGGTGCTGGGGGTGAAGACTTCAATATATGAATTTTGTGGGGACACGATTCAGCCATAACACTTAGGGTTGTGGGTTAACAGTATCCTGGAGCACTGTGGACAAGACTACAAGGTCATGGTAGTTATGCAGATAGTGGCAAGAAAGTCCGCTCTACATGATGCTCATACAAAGCCTGAGACACCAACTCATATTTATCACAATCTGAATGTTGTCTTTTTGTAGCCACTAAATTTGTTTTTGGTATATGAAGGTAACAAAATTACATTCTTTCAAAGCTTAAGCCACTCTTGCCAACTTTGCTTTTCTAGAATTAACCGTGTGAGTTCTGATGCTTTGCTAGAAATGTTGATAAAACAATTATATAATACCAGACCTATGCCCAGCTCATGTGATTATTTCCGGGGTTGACAGCATGAACTCTTAAGGGGTTTTAAAGGTGGAGCCTTTGGACTGGTAACCTACCAGGAAGATGATGCAGACTTGAAACCCAGTTTTGTTGTCAGGGACACTGCCTTAAAAGTCTTGGTGAGCCTTTTGATATCAGTTGATCCTTCCAGCAACATGGTGGTTAGGGTCTCTGTGTGCCCTATCCCCACCCCTACTCCCCAACCCCCGGGAAAACTTTTGACTCTCCAGAAACTTAGCTACTAATAGACTACTGTTGACCAGAAGTCTTCCAGATAACATAAATAGTCATAATACATATTTCATATGTTGTATATATTATCTACTATATTCGTACAGTGAAGTAAGCTAGAGAAAAGTATTATTAAAATTGTAAGGAAGAGAAAATACATTTACAGCACTGTACCGTATTTATATACATATTAAAAAAAATCCATGTGTACCTGGACCCGCACAGTTCACATCCCCATTCAAGGATCAGCTGTATTTAACAAAATCTATTGCTGATTTTTCCATCTTAATTCAAATACTGATTTCTGCGTCCTTTCGAATGCTTTTAAAAACAGTGGCAACAAATGATGGCACCCAGATAAGAATGTTATTTTGCAGAGAGCAAGATGACTGGGGACCATATTCATATTCTGCTGTTCAACACTAGGAAGGACTTATGTTATGACTGGCGTGCTTGCTACCAGTCATTTCACCATGGTAGAAATACAAACACATTTTTATATAGGGCCTCGAGGTCTTTGAAAGAAAAGTGTCTTTATTTATGTTCGTTATGATCATTATGTGCTGGGATTATTTTCTCAGTAGGTGATGTCTGTTTTTCCCATATTTATGATGCAGGGGAGAAGGCATTTAATGAATTTCAAGAGTGTATTTGCCTGTAAAACACATCTCTCTTAGTATATTCACATGTAAATAGCCCTTTCATTTGTTCTCTTTGGTGACCTTTCTTCTTTGGGGGGTAGATCACAGTTTGTTGTTGTTTGCCATTTCCAAATGGGAGGATGAATGATAATAATGAAAGATTATGCAAAAAATCCACGTTTAAAATAATGTTGATATGCCACTTGTGTTGCAGGATAATTATAGTAATTTGGCTATTACTCTATATGGAGTCAGGAGTTAGTTGCTAGAAAACACGGTGATAGGGGTGATTCAGGGGGATTTTCATCCCAACAGGCTGTTTGATCCTGCTGACTTTTCTCTTGAAAATCAATTGCTTGTGGTGAATACTCTGAATTCCCCCTTGATTAAATTGGCTGCCGGTGGGCTACACCCATTTGCACTGGGGTCACTGTGAGCTCTGTGTCTGTTTACACAGGGTTTTTGACAACTCTTAAAGTATCATGGACCAAATTTAATCTGAGCAAAGCAACTAAGGAAGCAATTACTAAAAAACACAGTCTTTGCAGATGACAACAAACAAAGGAAAATGTACTAATTCTAAGCCCAACATGAAGCCAGTTATTTTGCTACTGGGTTGCAAGCCCTTTCTCCACTGCATATTGCTCTGGCTTTTGGTGTTTTCAGTCTTCAAGGAATGCATAGCTAGCTTAGTGGAAGACCTGGGGCAGTCACCTTGGAAGCTGGCTCTGACCTCAGATTTGTTTTTGACAACGTTCCTTTCCCCTCTCCAAGTTATGAATATATTCAGATTTTCTATTTTTTTTTTGAATCAGCTTTAGGAGATTAGATTTTTCTAGGAAAGCATCACTTCATATAAGAAGATTTAAAAGTTATTAGAATAAGTTATGTGTGTATGTGTTTATCTCCAGTGTATATGTACATATGATGTAGGAAAGACCTTAGGGTTTGAAGCCAACGGCCAAGAAAGAATTCTTGAGACGTCTTTGATGCAAAAAGGTAATTTAATTAAAGCGCAAGGACAGGACCCGTGGGCAGAAAGAGCTGCGGTGGGGTCATGAGGGGTGGTGGTTATATACCTACAAGTTGGAAGGGGGTTTAGGGATAGTGAAAGTCCCTAAGAAATTTTGGAAAACAAGGTCTTAGGACCTTGAGGGGATTTAGCTATTGTTGGGAAAAGGCCATTTATTACTGCCTAATAAAACCTTAATCATGAGACCTTAATCATTAAGACCTTAATCATGAGATGTATATCGGTGGACCATATGCTTGGGGGATTATTGCCAACATGTATCTTGGGGGGGCGGTTTAGAGATAAAGGAAATTTCTAAAGGAACTTTTATATGCTAAAGTAGACTTACAGGATCCTGGGGGAAGAGGGGCTCAGGCTAAGCTGCCTTTGTCCTTAGCAAAGTATTAACATCAAGGCAGTTGAGTCGCTGGAGGAATGTCACTCTGCCTGTTTCAAGGACTTGTCAGTGGGCTCTAAGTAGTAAGGAAATTTAATAATTTTTTCTTCTGCCTTTGTTTCCCACATCGCAGACATATATATACACACACATGTGAGCCTTCTTCTGGCATATGTATGTATGCCAGACATATATATGTACACATGCATACTATTAAAAATTATTAAATAAAACAAAATTTACTTAACACTTCATGAAGTGGATCATCTTCTTTCGGAGAACTATAAAATGGGGCAGTAGCTTTTATAGAATAAAGAATAAAGAACAAGGAAAAAGAAAAACAAAATATATCTGATGGGCTGGGATGGACCACACAGCCTTGTTTGGGGTAAGAAAACCCAGAGTTGGTTTGGCTTTTGGAGATTGACTGACTGGAAATACTTCCTTTTTG
>RCUC01149246.1:0-30768 GCA_003697995.1 Taxidea taxus jeffersonii
AGCATTAGAGGCATTGCCCTGACCAGATCAAGCTTTTCCCCTTCCTTTGAAGAAATGCTGCCTGTGGTGAGTTCTGCACATATGTTTTAAATAGCTCATTATTTTCTCATAGGATCCCTTGCTAATGTTAAGTTATTTAGATCTTATTCCCCTGATATATATTTCAATCTTTTCTTCTCGTACTTTACAGTATTAATTTTGTTTTAAATCCCATATCTCCTAAAGCGCACCCTTTTCTTGCCTGGGGACATAGTTTTCATTTTGGTACTTGCATTTTGATTGAGGGATTGAACAATAAAGGCTCATCTTTGTACCAAGGACAATTTATTATTTATGTGAGTCAGACAGATGTGTAGCTTTTTGCAGTATGTGGGAAATGGAGAGAGTGAATGTCCAACCCATCTGACTGATATTTATATTAAAGGTTGTAGTCAGTTAAGTAAGTCCCTTTGGATTGATATGATAAGAGCCTTATGTTTTCCTTGAAATATTATTTCAGTAAATATTTGGTATTTATACTTTATTACTTGTCCTGCTGTATTTTTCAACTGCTTTACACCAAAGGATCACAATAGGAATATTGTTATAAATGTTAGTGTTTGAGTCTGTTTTTGAAAAATATTTAACAAAATTATGTTTTAAAAATTATCTTCTTCCTAAAACTAACATTGACATTTAAGGTCCCAGGTTACTGCATTGATCTTTCTCCAGCGACTCTGGAAAAATCCCTTCAGGCGATATTATTTAACATAATTGGTTTCTTGGCATACTGAGAGATAAGGAACAATATAGTCTAGTGTTCCAGTTTGGGATTGGAATAAATGCGCAGACCAAGACCAAGGCCAAGCTATGATTTTTCTCTACAGCAGGGACTGGTACATTTTTCTAGGCTAAAGCATTTTTCTTTCTTTCTTTTTTTTTTTCTTTTGAATCCCAATCCATTGTTGGTTATTAGAAGGATATTTCTAGAAGAAAACTCTCCAAACACATTATAAAGATAAAGGCTGATAATTTTTTAAAATATCACCGAGTTGTTTTTAACTTTCCATTTGGTTAGAAATATTTGAAGCTGAAAGGAATCAGTTTGAGTAATATTCTGAAGTAGTAACACTCTTTTACTATATGAATGAGCTACAGTGTCTCAGCTGTCTAGATACTAAAACCAACCCTTCTAATTCACTATAGACAATTATACCCTTCTAGAATTCCTGATTCCTGAAACTATACTGAAATAATAATTACTTTTATAGCATTAAAACTACTTTGTAATATACTCTTCGTTTTGGGGAAATGAAATGGCCCACTGGATATATTTTTTAAAATGATTTTGTGATGGGGGTGGTTTTCACACCCTCCAGTCCTGTCCAAATACGTGTGCTGAGGACTTCACCATGCAAGCTGTTACCAATTGGCTTTTGGGTATCTAGGTGTACATCATCTGTTTCAGGGGCTTACAGGTATCCCGAAAGTTCAGAAGGAATTCAGTGAAGTCTCAGGTTATGTTTGGATATGAGGAAAATCCAAGAGGTCAGGCAGGACCTCCCTTGTAGCAGGAAGGAGAAAATCCATCCAACTTGGATCTCAGCATTTGTATTGTGCTCAGCTGAATGGCCACAGATCGTCTGCAATCGTAGTTTTGGCTTCTGTGTGGATCCTTTTTAAGGGGGATTCCAGGTCTTTCCCCTTAGCTCCGCATTAACTAAACTATTGAATCAGAAGCTCTAGTTCTGGCAAGGATACAGGATAGATTGCTTTGGCACTTGGCAATGTGAAGTACTATAATGTAGCTATGAAAAGTAACTTAGATATTTCCATTGAAACTTAAAAACACATATTCATGACCCAGTGACTTCTCCCACTCCCACAGAGCTTACTTACAGAAATAAGAGCAGAATGTAAGCCATATGTACAGGATTGTTTAATTGTGGTGCTATTTATAATGACAAATATCTAGAGAAGAGTTGAATGGCCATCAACAAAAGAATGCAGAATAAACTAATATATAATTTTGGACCATTATGCAGCTTTTACCAGGAATGAGTTAACTTTTATCCATTGACTTGATGAAATGTCTATAATATACTATAAGGAACAATAGTCACTGAAAGGTTATAATTCTTGAGATCCCATTTTTATAAAATAATGACAGCCGCCACAAAACACTGTATATTCTTCTGCTTGAAAATCCTTGGTTGTGGGGCAGGGTATGACAAGAGACTGACTAGTTGGCTTAGGAGAGTGGAAATAAAGGAAGGGTGAGGGAAGAGACTTTTTTTTTAATATCTTTGTCTTTTTATACTTTGCCTTTTTTACTCCTACCACTGCTGCTATTATTGCTACTACTACCACTGCTGCTACTACTACTTCCTTTCTTTCAGGAGGGGAGGAGCAGAGGGAGAGGGAGATTGAGAGATTCTTAAGCAGGCTTCCCTGCCAAGTGCAGAGCCCAATATGATCCCTGATCTCACAACCCTGAGATCATGAGCTGAAATCAAGAGTCCTACCCTTACCGACTGAGCTACCTAGGCACCCCTTTTTTTCTAATACTTAAGATAAGCATGTATTTATATATATATAGTATTTAAAAAAATACATCTTCAAAATACTCATTGCATTTATTGGATAAGTTTGTATCGAGAATATTGCAAGGGGATCTTTTGGCTTTCTATTCCATGAGCCATTCTGTAGAAGATTTTGTTGGATGTTTGCAATGAAAACAAAACAAAACACGACAAAAACTTATATATATATGTATATATATATGTATATATATGTATATATATGTATATAAACACAATAGACAATTTTTAAATTTTTAGTGATAATGGAAAGTTGTTATAATCAATCTATAACTCTTAGTATGTAAACTACTTGAGGACAGGGTCCTATAGATTTTCTTATCTTTCTTGGGATTTTGAACAGCACTTGTTGAAAATAGGCTGAATGAAAATATCTCCCAAATTGTACTTTCTTTTTATTTACCATGTTTCTTCTAGATTTCAACAAAAGAATAATATAGATTGAATTGTATTTAGAAAATCAACGATTGTAGTCTGGATTCAAACATCACTGTTTGATGCACCCAACTTGAATTGAAGGATGCTTCAAATCCCACTAGGCTGGAGATAAATACACTCAAGGCTTTGAGAGGAGTCTCTTAAGGGAGTTCAGAGTGAGACAGCCTCTCAGCTTTACTTCATGATTTTAACTATCAAAAGAAGTAAAGTAAAACCATCTTGTAACCAACTGAAGGTCACTGGGGCAAATGTAGGAGTTGATTTTAGCCACCAATTTTAAATAAACTTAATTTTAATACTCTAAATGATCCCTGTAAAATGTTGTATATATTGTCAAGCCTTAAAAGAAGTATGATGTTTCATACAGCAGTGATTCAGAGTGTGGGGTATAAATCCAGGCTGTCTAGAGGCAAAGCCAGCTCTGCCACCTCCCAGATCTGGAACCTTGAGCAAGTCCATATGTGCCTCAGTATCCTCTTCTGTAAAATGGGGACAATGACAGTTCCTATATCCTGGGGTTGTTGGGGGGAAAATCTTAGAACAGGTTCTGCATGTATAGAGGAATTCTAAACAAATGAGAGTTCCCAGTATTTATTTTATGCTTGATAATTAGTATTACAAATTACCTAGAGATATGGCTCACAGATCAGAAACATGTACAGAGATCTGGCTATTGGAAACACTCTTTCATTCATGGTCTCTAGCAATAAAGAAACCATGCATGCATAACTCAGATATTCAGATATTTCAGATATTTCTCCTCAAACCCAGCGGAATTTTTTTTGGACTTCCTTATTCTTGTGCTTATCATTACCATGATAGGCTAATGTATTAGTTATGTATTGCTTTGTAACAAATTATCATGAAATTTAGGCTCTTAAGACCATAGACCTATTATCTCACAGCTTCTATGGGTCAGGAATTCTAGAGCAGCTTAGCTGGGTGATTCCGTCTCAGAAGAATATAGTCAAGATGTTGGTTGGTGTTACAGTCATCCAAAGACTTGACTAGGGTTGGAGGATCCACTCTCAAGATGGCTCATTTGTGTACTAGACAAGTTGGTGCTGGCTGTGGACAGAAAGGTTAGGATCCTCACCATTTGGCCAAATTGTATAACTGCCCGAGAGTCCTTATGACATGGTTGCTCCCCTCTCTAAGAGCAAGTGATGAAACAGGACACAAAGTGGAAGCCACAATATCTTATTTTTTTAAGACTTAATTATTTTAGAGCAGTTTTAGTTTGATAGCAAAATTAAGGGAAAAATACAAATTTTTCTATATACTCCCTGCCTTCATACATGCATAGCTTGCCCCATTATCAGTATATCCCACCAGAGAAGTACACTTGTTATAGCTGATGAACCAACCTTGACATATCCTAATCACCCAAAGTCCATAGTTTATATTATGGTCACTCTTGGTATTCACAATGTCTTTTATGGCTTTACCTCTGAAGTTGCATTCTATCATTTTATTGGTTATTCAGTGTGGCAGAGGATGACAGAAGGGCATGAATACCAGGAGGCAGGAATCCTTAGGGGCCATCTTGGATGTTGACTACCCTTGCATTTTACTCATTTCATTTATTCAGTTAGTGTGTAGTATCTTATAGACAAGGCACTAGGCCAGGTGCTATATTGGTGCATAGAGATGTGTTAAGTTTTCGGTTCTGCTTTTAGAAGTTTAATACATGGTGGAGAGGATGAAGTCTCCCACCTGCATTGTTGTAGTACAGGGCAATATGGAATAAGTATCAAGGAAGTCGTGATCTCGGTAAGCTACATGTTCAGAGGAAGAAGAGTAATTTTTGATTGGCATTTAAGAAGAAATGGAATATTGTCTCAGTCCTTATGGATGAAATACAATCACTGTAGGTGGAGACAAGGGAAAATGTATCTTCTGCAGAGTAAACAATGTAAATGAGATCACAGAGTTGAGAAAGCAAGCTGAGTTGTAGAGGCCAGCAACCAAATTAAAAGTTATGTGGGGAGGGAGGTAAAGAAAGAGAGAAGTAGACAGGGGCCAGTTTATGGAAGTCCTTATAAACTATGTTAAAACTTCTAAAAAAAAATCACTTGTTAAACAATGGGAGAAGATGAAGTTTTGTTTTTGTTTTTTTAAGCTGGCTGGTAATAGATAAAAAGGGTCTTTGAGGTTATCCTCCAGGAGGACTTGAGAAGGGAAAGATCAGAAACAAACTGGATAGGAAGAACTTATAGTAGTCCTAAGGAGAACAGGTAGTACAACAAAGGTGGTGGTAGGATTAGAAAGTAACAGGAGTAATTTTAAAGGGAGAATTTGCAGATCTTAGCAGCTGGTTAAATGATCCTTCATTTGAGGAAGCTATCCCAATAACCTGAGCTTTGGTGCTTTAGAGGAGGAATTGATTTAAGGACGAAGATGATGAGTTTGTAATAGGACAGTGGGTTACAAAGGACTCGAGGACCCCTTATATACTCTTTCCTCCTTACCCTCCCCACCCTCCCACACACACCAATGCTGAGTTTCCCTGGGTAGTTGCTCTCAGAAATAGATTAAATCCTCATAGTTCGAAGAGTTGGGGAATCCTAGCAATGAGGTGAGGAAAGAATAGTGTGAGGGGCAGAGCAAAGCTAAAAAACCTCAAAAAATTGAATTGAATTAGTTGGCTCAAGATTCTGTTGAGCAAAAGATGAGAAGGTGAGAATATTATGGGCTGAGAATAATATAGTTGAGGTTATAGGTTTGGGATTATATGGACATGGTCTCATATCCAGCACTCCATTTCTAACTGACCTTTGGTTAAGGTATTTAATTTTTAGGAATCTCAGTTTTCTAATTTTTAATAGGATTCATAATAGGGATTTGTGAAGTGTTTGGCATGTAAAACTCCTGGCATGGTGGCTGGAAGATAGTAAACATTCTGTGACTAAGTAGCTTCATAGGGATGGTGAGCTTTATGCTACCACGGAAGAAAAATTAGTATTGTCTCAGGATCTTTTAGAGCAAGTGAGCAGAACTGTCAGTCTCTTGGAATTCAGTTAGTCCCTCACTGCACGTAGTGGGGGGAGAGGAGTGCCCCTATGTGCTTATATTAGGATGTGCTTCTATTAAGAGATATCAGGTAAAAGCGGTTGACAAAACCATCAGCAAATGTACCTACTAATACACACACCCTGATATTCATTCTCCTCACCTATGAACTTGCATTCTTGGTCAGTGGTTTTAAGTATAGTCTCTTTACTCCAAATTAACAAACGAGAGTTGGTCTTCACTTGTGGGTTCCTTCCTGATAGGGAGGTATATTAAGTTACATGCTTATGCAACTATATATGCAATAATAAATATGATTTCTTAGTGATTATCTTTTGTATCAATTAACTAAGAGTAGTGGAAGAAATATTGATATCCTTTGGGATAATTCCTCATATTTAGAAATAAGTTTGTAAGTATTCTTTGAATTGTAAGTGACAATATATCCAATTCAAGCTGGGTTACAGAAAAGAAAAAAATTTTTTAAAAAGCTTATATTTAGTAATTTCTATACCCAACACAGGGCTCAGACTCATGACCTGGAGATCAAGAGTCACATACTCTTCCAACTGAGGCAGCCAGATGCACCCCCAAAAAATTCTTTCAAGTATTTGGGGAATTCCAAGGGGGATGACTTTTGGAAGAGGCGGTTTTGAGGGTTCAAATGGTGGCTTTGGGATTCTTCCTTTTGGTGCTTGTCTCTGGGTGAGTTAGGTTTCTCAGGGAAACTCTTTATGGCAGTGTGGTTGCCAGCAGCTTCAGGCCCTTAATCTGTGCTCTCAGAAACCAGGTGTCTCCTGGTTGCTCTGGAAAATAGTCTCAGGATTAGCCCAGACTCCTCTGATATCATGTGCCCTCTCCTGAACCAATCGCCCTAGCTAGGGGAATGTCATGCTCTGATCACTTTAGCTCACATCACATTTTGTCCCCTGTTACTGGTGATGGAATCAATTGTAACAAATATTGATTGAGACTAGAAGGGGGATTTTCCCAAGGAAAATCATTATCCTATTGGCAGGAATAGGGGGAATAGATACTCTGAAGGCAAAATTTCCCACAAAAATTTCTTATAATTCCTGAACTGTCAGTCAAGATTCAGGTATAAAAGAGCACCAAGGACTATAGGTGAGAGAGCCTTAATCGCTCTCGTCTCCATAGGTTTTTTGCTTTTTAGCCTGCTAACCCTGTGATAACACATTGTAGGCAGTCCATCAATACTTGTTGAAATGAGTTGAACCTGGTTCAGACTCATGCATTCTCTCAGGCTTGAATGTTTCAGGTTTTTTCCTCCCAAGTCATTCTATTTAGTTTTTACAGATAAATTTTCACAGGTACATGATACAGAGCAGGAAACCAGGGGTTTTAAAAACAAAGCAAATCTTACCTTTTTTCCCCCCCCACTCATATAGACCCCTCCCTCAACCCTTCCTGGCCTTCTTTTCCTTCAGAGAAGGAAAGGTGGATGTTTCTGAGTGACCAATCATTTTTAAGAGGAAGCTCTGGTGGAAAGTTGGAAAAACTATACCAGATGTAGAAAATTAATAGATGGAAAAACTTCAGCTACTCTGGAAGAGAGAGAGGGCGTCTCTTTCCAAGTGCTCTGGAGGGGCAGCTCAAAGCACTTTAATCTTTGATGAATGCGATTGAACTCTTTCTGCTACTCAAGGAAAGACAGAAGTGCTTACCAGGCTCATCCTGTGCTGGCTCCCTGCCACCCACAGCCCTGCCTTCTGTGTAATTTCCAGGCCTCTAATTTTTCTGTTCCTAGGATTTTAAAATTCCTCTTTCAGACAAGAAAATCTAATAGATGAGATCCGTGTAGCAAATGCAAGCCAGGTACTACAGGAAGAGTACCGGAATGAGGGCCAGAAATCTGGAGTAGGCACTGCATTAGTGGACTTCATGTAGCTGTATGTTTTCCAGTGTTTGTTCTCTTTCATCTACCATGGCCTCCCCTCCAAGTCCCTTTCAGCAACACTTCTAGGTCTCGTGGAAAATGTGCGTGGATAGAGATGCTGCAGCATTCCAAATCCAGGCATGTCAGGATGAAACCAATGAGTAAAACAGGTCCTCTGAGTTCAAAGTCTGAGACTTTTATTAGTTAGCTACAGTAGATCTTCCTTTGATGGGGAAATACTTCTGAATACACAGGAAGGGTGAAAACACAGCTCAACCACACCCTGAAGACTGATAAATACCTTGATGCTTATGTCTGAGAATACTCTCTACTGCCTGTGCCAATGGAATGGGTTTGAGAAAAACACAGATCAACAAACCAACAAAATAATGAGAGATCCAGACCAGAGGAGACCTTAAGAGATACCCACCGATCACCAGAATCTGTGCCTACCATGAACCCAAGGTATTCTTCTGTCCTGTGGAATGCTGCTTTTTGTGTTGTCCTCATTTTGACATGATGGTTTCCTAGCAGTCCTTCTTGAGCATTGAAAGAGAGCATCCAGAAATAACTGAACATCAGACTAGGAAGTATTTGTGTGTGTGTGCATGTGTGTATATATGAACGTGGCACATTCCTTCTTGGAAGATCTACTCAAAGGAATGTAGGAAGGCATCTGTCTGGGCAATTGTATATGCTCAGAATTTCCATGTCCCATGGATTTTCTGGATTCAAAGAATCAGAGAATGAGATGAATGTGACAGATTCTGCCATCTTAGTGGAGGGGAGCTGCCCTAGATGTGTGTACAGAAATGAGGAAAGAGAGTTTTTAGCCCTGATTTAAAGCTGTGCATGTGAGAAAAGAAATTGTCCACGTTTGCATTTCTTTCTTTTCCAAATTTTCCAAAGTCAAGAAAACATAGAGCATCGAATCCCATTGGTTTTGCACTTTGGAATTTATCAAGCATCTTTTGTATTCTTCTCTCATGATTCCTGAAATAATCCTGTGAGTTGGGCATGTTAGATGTTCCTCTACAAATGGAGATGCCAAGGCCTTGGGGATCTAATGTCTTGCTTAACTTGTAAAAATGAAATGGAAACCAAATGTTCTTACTCAAGCCCAATTATCTTTCTGTGAAGTTTCAGGCAAACAAACCAACAAGAAAGACAAAAGGTTAAATCAAGACGCACCAGGAATATCTGGAGCCCAAAACAGAGTGAATGGTGGCAAATGTCTATCTTGTAATTATAGTCTGTATGTCCGGGTAAGACAGTCCTGTGCAAAGAAGAAACTTGGGGGTTGAAGTAAGGGTGAAATGAAAAAGTTGGGAAAGGTAGTGTTGTGGAGTAGCTTTTATTGCTGTCATTGGTAGTACTACTCTGTTTTTAACTTTTCAAACTGCATGTATGGCAGAATACTTACTCTTGAATTTATGACACATCTTAAAAAAATATTTGAGAGAGAACACATGTATGTTTGGGAGAGGGAAGAGGGAGAGAAGCAGATTCCCTGCTGAGGAAGTTTCCTGACCCAGGGAATGAGGGCTGGATCTCACCACTCTGACCTGAGCCATAATCCAGAGTCTGATGCTTGACTGACTGTGCCACCCAGGCACCCCAATTTAGGATACTCTTTTAAAACAACCATGTGTCTCTTTTCTCCTGTGACTTAAAAAATAATTACATTAAGTTTTCTTTGTTGCCAAGTCCCCTCTGCAACCATAATCTGAAACTACCAAACCTCCCTGTTGGTTTTGTGGAAACACCTGTAATCATCTAACAATATCTGCCTAGTTCATGTGTCTGTGGGGCAAGCCCTGAAATTAATTACCCATTTTTAGCCTACCCTGAACAGACTTGCAAAATACCAAGCCTTGCTTTGCCCCCCTTCCTGACATTGTACCCTGGCCTCTGGTCATTCTAGAACACTCTGCACCTCATTGGGAAGGTAGGGCTACAGTTGAAGAGGTGAGTGTGGAGCTTTATTTATGAAGGACATGCAGGTTTACTCTCTGCTTCAACTAGTGTTTGAATTCCCTCACAATTTGCAAACCTATGTCTGAATGTATGCTCCCCTGAAACCAGAAGCAGATGAAACTCATTAGGTCACACTGCAGTGCTGTTACTGATCTTTACAAAACCTCAGGAAACAAAGCCACACATGATATCCTCAGCTTTTATCTTCTTCTTCTTCTTTTCTTTTTCCTAGGCCTGGAAATTTGCAGATAGGATACATCTAACATCAGAGTTTGAGGGAAAGAGTTTTTTCAAAGAGTTTTTATTGGGCAGGAAATGCCACATCTTAAAGCATAGCTGTGTGTTCATATGGCTGGTACAGACATCTGAAGTCCTTAGAAACCAGGAGGAATGATAACCAAACTTTTGGCCTATAAATACATAGAACAGAAGAAAGAGTTGGCAATGAATTGGATTGTATATTCACTATAAAGAACCAATTAAAACATGACAATTCAGGATCCTTTGGATTTAGTTTGTTGGCTAGCCATGAGCATAAATGAATCCTCAAAATCATGTCTAGTCCTTTAAATGTGTACCTGAAGCTGTAACTTCTGAAGCATTGAATGAAAACATGAGGACATAAGGTTTGGTCAGTACAGAGAAACCCTTTGCAATTGGCACCCCTGTGGTTCCAACTTCTTTTCCTGGCACAGCACTAAAATGGCACATACAACTTTCATCAGCACTAGCGTGTTGCTCATTTAGCATTTAGGAAACACAGTGGATAGTAATTATCAGCCAAATAGCTGGGAAGTGAAAATGACCTAGTAATCAGAGTAAATATACATTATGCTGTCATATTCTAATGTGTAAATATTGGAGAGAAATTGCAGAACATGGACAGGCAGAATCTTTCTTTTGAAGCCTTGTATGAATGCAAGTCCTGTCTTAGCTCTCTGGCATGTTTCTGGATGACTGCTACTAAACATGCCAATTTGGGGAATAGTAGGTCATCTTCATTATTTGCTTGCTTACAGGTATCATGACCAGAAAAGGCATTGCCCTGATTTTTGTAAATGCTAAACTTGGCTCTCAATGACCAGGGGACATATGGAGAGATGATAGAAGCTTGGTGGGAGTTTAGACATCATAAACCTTGCACAGCCAGTTGCTTTAGTTGCTTGTTCCAGTCCAACTGCATGTTAATATTACAGAATCCTCCTTCCTTTGTTAAGCTTGGAAAATACTGAAAGCTGCCACTGTCATTTTGCTTATCATCCTCTTCTAAGCAAAGCAGGTGGGGATAGTATCAATGTTGCAAAATGTTACTAAACTGAGCACCTGGATTGCATGCTGTGATACAGAGGGGCAGAAGAATAGGCAGAATCGTCATTTCAGAAGCTTGTGTGAATATAGCACTGGGAAAATTAGGCTAGCTTATGGTCAAGTTCATTAGCAAGGTTCTAAACAGCAGGGACACATAATTTCCCCACATCTTCCATTAAGGGCTACGGACCTAGAGTAAGTCCAATCCGACCTCTACTGCAGAAGAGAAAGTAGGAGTTGGTTGTTGTAGATGCTTGTTGTTTTGGAGGCACATAATATCCTTCTTCCCATTGCTTAAAACTTCTTGATACTTTGGAGGGTAGAAGGGGATGAACTCTCTCCCTACATTGGGTGCATTCTTGGTGGGTTGGTGAATTCAGGTGCCCATCCTGTTTCTATGGAATCATGGGCTTCCTGGACTTCCCTCCTTCTAGATGTTCTTTCCAGGACAGCTAGGCAGTGAGTACTTGCCCCAACCTTAGCTAATCACTCACCCACTCATTTGAAGCATCTACGGAGATAATGCTGAGACCTTGGGGAGCTATCTGGTTTTTAATTGGTCTACGGTTACTTTCCAATGGTACAATTCTTGCTCAAATTCACCAGAGCTATTTCTGTTGCTCACAACCAAAGAACCCTAATTGTTTTTTTTAAAAAACTGAAATTCTGAGGATGACTACTTAGCAGAGGGTCAGAGGGGCCATCACATCTAGGGTGGATCTCTAGTAGTAACAGTGAATTTGAATATGGTATTATAACATTGGGAAGGTCTAAATCCTAGGAACAATGTTAATATTTCAGTGTTGTTGTTTTTGTCCATGTTTCTGATCTTTACTTCATCTTGTCACAGCTTGATTAATTAATATGGAGTTGAGCCATCTGTGCTGTTGGCCTTATAAGATTCATATATGTAAGGCAAAATAACCAGAGAGATCTTAATTCAGTACATATATACCTCAAACACCTATTTTCAGTAGGCGAGGTTGCAAAGCAAACTGCGAAGCCCTGTCCCCAGATGGAATCATTTTCCTTCTCCATATATCAGCAGTAGTCAGCAAGTATTTCATTTTTTTGTCTCTACAGAACCCTAAAATCAAAACATTTATTAACAGGGGCATGTAAGTTATTTGTCTTAGCTGCTATAAGGAAAACAAACATAAGGTGGAGTTTTTCCCCACAGAGAACACGTAACCTTTCTGAAGAGTTTGCCAGATAAACAGATTTGAAGGTTTTGTAAGAATCTTCAAGCTGGAGAGACCAGGAAAGACTTTGTGGAGAAAAGCAGAATTCTGTCATTCAGATTTACTGCCGACTTCCAGCAACCAGCTGATTTCACAGGACTTCCCAGTCCAGGGTAGATCTGGACAGTGTCACTGCCTTGTCAGGCCAGTGGTACAGCTGATTTTGCCCAGAACGGCCTCTATCAAAAGGACTTGAGATGGTGATAACTAAATGATTTTGGCCTTAGGGGTGTGTTTGGGGGGGGTGGGGAACAAAGATAAATCTTGTTTGTTGTCTTCCTTGAGCTTCCTTGAAAGAGGATATGAAAGGCAGAGTATATCTCAGAGCAATTTATTTCCTAATGTTGCAAATTGCTGTGAGAAGGAAATTTGTGAAAAATCTACAGCAATGCACAAATAACAAAACAGAATATCTGCACTGGAGCTCAGAGGCAGAGCTCCCCTCTCTCTACCTACCTCTTTCACTGTGGCCAAACATGTCTGAATTCTTATAGAAGATTCCATCTCTGAACTTGGTAGGTCTGTTTGCACATGGCCAAGTTGGGCTGGATTGATTATATTCACTTGTTCTTGTTTTGTAGGACAAGAAAGCAGCAGAACCAGTATATCCCAGTTCCCATTAGGAGACCGAATGTGAAAGAATTAGGATTCATTATAACATTTAACATTTTTACTCATCTTCATTATAATAAAATATAGGGGGCAGAAACTATTCTCCACTTTTTTCAAATGGGGAGAAAACTGAGGAACCTTCCAAATATAACTCAGTGGCAGAATCGGAATGAAAACTCCCATTTTGTGACTTCGAAACAGCTTGATTCACTAGGGCACATTGCTTCCCTTTGAGCATAAAATAAAAATAGCCCAACTTAATCAAACTATGTTTGCCAAGTTCTAGTCTATAGGGAACTTTTATTTTTATAGCCAAGAGTAGCACACACTTTATACTAGGCAATTTTAATGGCAGTATTGGGACAACCTAGACTATAGCTTCACAAATGGAATACAAAAGCCCGTGGGTATTTTTTACCTATTAAAAGTTGGTTCAAGAAGGAGAGCAGTCCACAAAGATTAATGCAGAACTACTTCACCTAGTTGGGAAAAAAAAATCACTTCAGTTCCAAAGCTGAAATATCACTGGCAATGCTTTCCCTCCTCTACTCCTCAACATTCTTAATTATAACTCCTACAAGGCAATGCCTACATCTTGTCTCTGCCTCTCAGAGATAAAGGTCTGTTGAATGAAGAGATGAATGAATACAGTTAATGAACGATTTTTAAAGCAAAAAAATTTATATCTGTATGAGTAGGAAACTGAGTATATAAACAAGCTAAATCCAATTATAGTACGTTTATAGAATACCAGTAGTCTTGAGTAACACTCAGAGATGGGTTCATTATAAAATACAACTTTTTTTTTCTGCTCTAGATGTGTTATATATTAATTCATATAATCACTGGAATAATTCTGTGAACTAGGTATTGTTGCTCTGTCTCAAAGATGAAGAAAAAATGTGATCAGTATGATCAAGTCACATGCCTCACATGGTCTCATAACTAGTAAAGAAAGGAACAAGGGATTTGAATCCAAAGCTGGTGCTTCTACTGTTTACTTACACTTGGGTACAGAAAGTGCCATGGCAAATGCCAGTCAGAGTAGGAGTCTCCCAGACGAAGCCCTTTATGCTGCTATGTGTTGAACTTTCAATTTGACTGCTTACACCCTGTCACAAAAACCGTAGTTTTCTTTCCTGGACAGGCTTTGGCTTGATTTCATTTAGAACATGGGAAAAATTATTAAAAAAATTAAGTAATCTGTAGATAAACTACAGAATTTCAGAGGCAACTGTAAGTATGAATATTCTAGTATCACTTGCATTTTCTGGAGTAGAGGGTTCAATTTGTATTTTGGGGGGTTTCCAGATTCAGGGGAATGAGAGCCTCATTCGGAGATGGGTTTATTACAAAACTGCAACATTTTTTTTCCTTCCTGAATGACTGTTTACCCTGGGCTATAGGATGGCCCTCAACTTTCAGCCTCATGTCACTCTGACCTTGGAGTCCTTCTGACTTCTCAACAGCAAGACAGTGAGTCTTTCCTCAAGGGCTTCTACCACGTTGGCTTACTGAGACACTTCAGTTTTGCCTGCCTTTCACCTCCTCCAACTTCTAAACAAATCCTAGGCATGAAGAGTCAATAACCTAGGATTTGCAGTGAAAAGAAGGGTTCCCTCCATGTCCCCTTTCCCATCCTGGTACAGTGGTGGCCTCTGAATTAAAATTTCCTTGTTTTGGAGCCTGCCTTCAATCCTCAGGGTGTGAGAGCTCTGAGAGAAGAAAGGGCATATCAGAACATGGAATGTTTGTTTTCACTAAACAAGATACTTAGAAAAGGGGGGGGGAGATCAGTTTGGAATTTTATGTAATTTGGCTTTTGGCTTTGGAAAATTTGTTTTTGCACATTTTTTTGATCCATACACATGAAAACCTGTTCTGAAAGCTACTGGTCAAACTTACCTGCCCGCAGCAATGCTGATCCAGGTTGCAAATTCCAAGAAAATTCATTGTGTTACATGAGAGGACGTGGCATGATGAGGGTCCTGGGATCAGGAGGTGAAGATATGTTCTGGGACATCTAGGGAAGAGAGGTGATAGGAGTACAAAGATGATCCAGTAGCTCTTAGACTGGAGCTGTGGTGTGTTGATTCTTCTCCATGTCTAACCACTTGTGGAGGCCACAGTCTGGATGAAAATCTGGACACTGCCCATTCTTACCATCTCACCATCTTGTGTATGAAGGGGAACAGGGTGTGCCCATGGCTCCACTATGACCACTTCTCATGATGGAGTATCACACACTCCATTATTGGTGCAATTTCAGAAATACATGTGATCCTTTCTGCTGCGTCTAACTTGACAAGTGTAATCCACAGCTCTCTAAAGAATTTTGGTCTGCTAAATATTCAGGAGGGCGTCTGACAGAGTGAAGGAAGGAAAATTAGCAGGGACAAAAAAGATCTGGGCAAGAGCACTAAAGCAGTTCTGAGAATGTAGAAAAAAATGGGAACTTTTCACATACCAAAGATTCTACGGAATCCTAGGGGGAAAAGTGAATCTACCATATTAACATATTAACCATTTCCATTAAAGTATAATGTTTCAGAAAAGAGGATAATCAGCTTATGACAGCATGATTCCCTTATAATTCCTTTTATTTGAAACGGTTTTTTTGGAAGTTATTTGGAGACCATATCCTGTTTCCTAGTGAGAGCAAAACTCCACCCCTTTTTACATGGTGTGATGATTCTAGTCCAAACGCAATGAGTTTCTGGAAATGGCAAGTGAGACACTTGTTGCCATGGTGATCGTTAATAGTTCTGACTCAGATGTAGGGTTGCTATAGCAACTGCATGGAAGCCCTTGGGAGGTGGTGCAGGCTTTTTTTTTTTAATCAGCAAAAAGAGGCTAGGAAGAACCATTTTAGTAGCTTCTTGCTGCACTGCAGTGACGAAGCTTTCAAGGCTATTTCATCCAGATGAAAGATCGTCCTGTCCTGCCCTGATGAAGCAGATATGTTACACTGCAGGATAAAGATGGGCCCATACATCATAGTAGCAAGCACATTATCTGCCTGCTAATGAATTCTAATTTTGTGACTAATGGTTTCTAATAACACAGGTAATATCTTGAAAAATCCTTGATGTCACTGGCAATAAAAGAAAGCCAAAGGTCAAAGGCTGAACAGGTCCAGATCACTGAGAATTAGACTGTTTCAGTCTAGATGCATCCCTGTAAGGGTGAGACACGTGGCTAATAAGGCATTTGGAAGATCTGTTTGGGATGGTTTTGTTCGATCCTCTAGGTTGTAGGCTTGTCTAGCATCTTACCTAGACCCAGAGATTGGCATGTAGAATGTCCTCAAGAAACAGTGAGGGGACTAAATGAATCAACCTGTCACACAGTGGATAGTTATGTTTACTTTTCCCTGAGACTACTCACCTAATTGTGCATCATTGCAAGGCCTTTGCTATGTTCTGTGGTACTTGGAATTGAGTGCATTAAGCAGGTCTATGTTCTTGTTAAACTGATAAGAGGGTGCAGTTCTCTGTGTCAGGACTTCCTTCTGATTTCCAAGTGCTAATTACCCAGGATCAGACCTTCCTCCGGCCCTCAAGCTTTGACAGAGATATGGGGGCAGCTGGAATGGAATCTAGCAACACCTCTGTACACCCTCTTTTCCAGTCAGTAGATCAAAGCAAGGTTCTAAGTGTCCCCACTGCTGAATTAGGATTTGAGAGTTTGAGATAGCTCGCTGAGCACCACCCTGAGACAGACTTCTGCCAATTTAATCCACTACCAACTGCCCCTCTGTTGTTTTTCTCCCATAGATTCTTGGGTGAAGGTGAGTTTTCCCTCCTCCAATACAAAGTTCCTTTGAGGGTTAGAATAGTGTCTTGTTCTTATGTGCGTATGTCACAGCACCTACGTGATGGTTTCGTATGGTCGGATCCCAGTAAAACCAACTTAAATAAGGATAAAAACGTCTCCTAGTGTGACTTGCCTTTTGATTGGATTCCTTCTTCTTGCCTCAGAAGCTGGTAGCTAGTTAATATAAGAAAAGCAGTATTAACTGGTGGGTTTGGTATTAATGGGAGCATTTCTTTTTGGGTGGAAAGTTAAGAATCTTGTAAAGATACAAGAAAGTGGTGAAATTCCCTGTTATCGCCATGGAAGTAGCTGCTTGATCTCATTTAAGAGGTAAACATGATTCTGTGTATATATAGTAAATATTTGTGGAATGAGTGATTATCTTTTTCTAGAAGCTATAATCTTTATACATGGATTGATGGTTCCAGAGAATAGTGGACTATCTTGGCTTATTCTCTTCTTCAAGTCCCTTGCACAACTGGAAACTGTATGAGAATGTTGACTATATGCTAATGAACAATCTACCCCTCATTAGGTCAGCACTGAAGACAGTTATTCCCTTAAGCTGATTGCAGAAGAATTTTATTTATCAGGATGGCTCTTTGTAATGTCTTCTTCTTGTCCCTTGTTATTAGACTGTGCTTTAAATGTTTAAAAATGCTTGGAACATCTTGTTTCCCATCTTGATAGTTCAGGGCTTCTTCAACCCTTTCTAATTGGTTTCTAAAATTTTCAGGGATTTCGTAGCAGGCTGCTTTTTTTCCCTAAGTTGAAAAATTTTAAACACGAAAGGAAAGTTGATTTGAAATTTGTTTAATGAGCTTTTAAAAGGGTCTTCTCCTGTAAAACAGCAACATGATAGTGGCTCCCAATGAAGTTGTCTCTTCCTTATAGATATCCCTATGAAGGTGAGAAAAAGGTGAAAATTTACAATGACACTGAAAATCCACTTATTCCTGGAATCTGAAGGAATTTCCATTAGCTACACTGTCTTTGGGTCAACATTGAAAGACTCAGGGGCGTACCTTTATTATGCTCAATTGAACGGACGTAGGAAGACCTTCCTTCCTCCTTCCTCACCCACCGTGGTCTGCCTCTCTTTTCACAAAAGCTAGTTTTGTTTCAAATATAAACTTGAGCAGCTACCCCTCTGCCACTTGTCTTCTGCTTTTGGGGGTTGCCATAATGCTGTCTTCCCTTTTTCCTTTTCCTTGAACCCAGTCAAGAGCTCCTTCTCTTTTTTATGTTTTCTTGAATTGTGATAAAAAGCACATAACATTTACCATGTTAACTGATTTTCAGTGTACGGTTCAGTAGTGTTAAGTATATTCACATTGTTTTGAAGACTCCTCTTCTTTAGATCAGGTTAGAATCTATAACACCAGAAAAAAGAAGGGGAGAAGTAACGTGGAGTTTGGGAGGTAAAACATTGCATCATGGGAAGCATAGTATCCACAGGTATAATAATACTACAGTTGAGGAAAAGGAGAGTGCTGGCTAGTATACAGGTTTCCCCCCAATATCTAAAGCTAGAGTGTTCCTCTCGGCATCAGGGAATACAAATCAAAACCCAAATGAGATAGCACCTCACACCAGTCAGAATGGCTAAAATTAACAAGTCAGGAAACAACAGATATTGGTAAGAATGTGGAGAAAGGGGAAATCCTCTTACATTGTTGGTGGGAATGCAAGTTGGTGCAGCCTCTGTGGAAAATAGTATGAAGGTTCCTCAAAAAGTTAAAAGTGGAACTATCCATGACCCCGCAATTGCAATATTAGGTGTTTACCTTAAAGATACAAATGTAGTGATCCTGGCACCTGCCCCCCAGTGTTTATAGCAGCAGTGTCCACAGTAGCCAAACTGTGGAAAGAATCCAGATGTCCTTCAATAGATGAATGGATAACAAAGATGTGGGGTGTGTGTGTGTGTGTGTGTGTGTGTGTGATGGAATATTATGCGGCCATCAAAGAAAAAATGAAATCTTGCCATTTGCAATGATGTGAATGGAACTAAAGGGTATTATGCTAAGGGAAATAAGTCAATCAGAGAAAAACCATTATCATATGATCTCACTCATATATGGAATTTAAGAAACAAAATAGGAGCACAGAGGAAGGGACGGAAAAATAAAATAAGGCAAAATCAGAGAAGGAGACAACCAAAAGAGACTCCTAACCATGGGAAACAAACTGAGAGTTGCTGGTGGGGAGATGGGGTAACTGGGTGATGGGCATCAAGGAGGACACGTGATGTAATGAGCACTGGGTATTATATGCAACTGATGAATTACTGAACTCCACCTCTAAAAATAATAATACACTATATGTTAATTGAATGTAAATGAAAATTAGAAAGTATTCGTATGAAATCTTTTGTAAAAAATGGTGTAAAGCAAAGCAATTACCATTAGTTTATATGAAAAATTTTTGAGCATTCTCAGACCCCAAAAATAACCTCTCTTAGGCTTTTCTTGTACCTCAGGATACATTTTGCTATGGGATACACAAAGTAAAGCCAGATGCTCAGAGACACAGTTGAAAGCTATGGCAGCCTGATGCTGAGTATAGTTTCTGGGAAAGAAGCTTGGCGGTGCCAGTCTCACTGTTCTGGGTACACTCTGCCTTTATACTAGCTTGCTGCAAAACAAATGCTGAATACCATTTTTACTTTCCACCTGTTTTCCTAAAAACAACCCCCTTCAAATTTTTGTTAGTGAAAACAGTTACTTATGTAGGTCTTTTGTAAAAGTGGAACAGTATGATGCAAACTATCAAAAAGCAGCGGAGTACCTGTTCAAGTATCAGAAAGGCAGCAAGTGGGCTATTTCAGTTCAACAGAAGTTTATAGAAACACAAGTTGTAGACATCAACCCTGATCAGTTGTATATCTGAAAAGAGGATTCATCCAGTGCTTAACTGTGCAGGGAGATAGTAGGAGCCAATGTGGTGAGTATGGAGAAACACTGCACAAAAAGGGGAATAAAGTTATGAGTATGTAGAAGAAAAAAACATATTTTGGAATAGATTTTCCAAGATCTAGAAGAAAACTTGAGGAAATTGGCTTTTCCTAGATGGAGACAAAGGCTAGGAAAGAAAAGCAGAAATGTGAAAGCCTCGTAGGATAGCATGCAAAGACAGAGGGCTGGCATAACATTTAATATGTGGAACACTGTGCTTAGCTCTGTGGACTGCTATAAATCTTGTGACTCTAAGAAGTGCTTGAATAGTAACATGAAATGCCTAGAAACCAAGACAATATGCAATAACCTATTAATTAAGGGCCCAAGTAAATGATCTAGATCTTATATATACCTGGATGTCAGGAAGAGGCAAGGTCAATGTTGGCTAGAATTATCATCTGGAAAAAAATTGGCTCAGTAGGAAGGAAGTGAGAATAGAATTCCAGAAAGGGGCAGTGGCATGACCTGAGCTTTTAGATTTATTTTAGGCAAATGCCATCTTTCTCAGACTGTCCTCAGATAGTCTTAATTTCACAATCTTTTTCTTTCATTTGTTTAACATTTCAAAATCTGATACCACCTTCTGGTCAATATTCTCTTACCTGGACTTCTTCTGAATTTTTACATGAGGTTTGGTTCTCCTCTCTCCAGCTTGTAGACTTCTCTCAGGCAAGATTGTAAAACATCTAATATCTCAATAATATACTAATTTTTCTAACTAATGCTAACTTTCGTTCAGATCAGGCATTTTGAGGCAATGTCACAATAATTTTGTGTGGTAGGGTTGATGATAAAATCCCATTTTACAGGTGAGAATATTAAAAAAAAAAGCTAAAGGATTTTCCTAGACTTTTCTTCTATAGAGAAAAAAAAATGGTTAGGACTTAAATCCAGGGTTTTGATTTCCAGCCTCATGCTCATTGTGACAAAAGTAACGAGTAGCAAGAATAAGGGAAAAGAAAGGTGATAGAAATGGGCATGTGAAGATGGTTTTACTTGTCTCAGATAGAAGTAGGGCTGTGAATGCTTAAAGACACTGAGAAGGAACCTGAATTTCCTCCCCAACAACAGACATCTACCCCAATTATTTATTCAGCTATGGGGTAAAGGCTGTTAGAGTACTCTTTTTTTTTTTTTTTTTACATTTTTAGTTCACCTTTTTTATTGTGTTATGTTACTCTTTTTGAAAAATAAAGGTTAGAGTACCTAAGGTATGAGCCTTATGAAAAGGGAGAGTCTGTCTGGACAGGTGCTGGGACCACTGACCACATTCTAGAGAAGCAGGAGGATGGGCTCTAAAATTCATGTGATTTAGGAAGTGAATGCAACTAGTAGAAGGGAGAATGCAGGAAAGAACAAGAAGTGAAGATCAAGGAAAGGAGAAAAGCAAAGGGGGATAATGACCCAGAGAGAGGCATAATGTCTGTAGGGCACATTCCAGAATAGAAAATCTTGCATAACCAGAACTGTGATGCAAGTTTGGTAACGACCATTTAACAACTGACAGTCAAGAAAATCATTTATTCATTTTCAAGGCAGGACAGTGTGTCTGTTATCACTGCTTTCCATAGTAATACTGACCATGTCTAATAAGGGAACAGTAGTCATGCCTTGTTGACAGTAGAGAACTGTTACAGGAAAGCAAGATTCTGGGATAACAGGAGGGACGGTTGGTGGTAAGAAGTTTTCACATGGTAATACAGTAGCTCAGTATTGTCAGACTAGTCTTGTAATCCAATGTGACCTTTGCCAAATCATTTTATACAATTGTATGTGATTATTCTTGTATTTTCTTGATATATACACTTTTTAAAAAAAGATTTTATCTATTTATTAGATAGTATAAGCAGAGGGAGAAGCAGAGAGAGAGAGAGTGAGAAGCAGAATCCATGCTGAGTAGGGAGTCCAATGTGGGGTTTGATCCCAGGACCCTGGGATCATGACCTGAGCTGAAGGCAAATGCTTAACTGACCAAGCCACCCAGGTGCCCCTTGATGCATATACTTTTGATAGTTAAATACATTTTTCACTGCTCAGTCTTTCCTGTTTTTAATGTTTTCTAGCTTTAGGAATCATTATATTCTTTGTCCTTGTGTACTCTCACACACATTGGATTTTTTGTTTAATCCACAATTTTGATAATGCCAGTAGTCCCTTCTCCCTGTTTGAAAGATGTGTGAGGACTCCTATGTAGAGATATAATGGCCAGAAGTCCTACAAGTGAGAACAGACAGTGTAACTCTTTATTTGTTACTGGTGCAAACTTCCAGAGCTGAGCTTAGTCACATTTTCAAAGAGAATAGTTAAAAGTTAACATACATTTTAATTTTGTTCTGTTTTACCCAGAAAATTACCATTCCAGCTCTAGGTACTCCCATTCTCAACAGTATTTTAGACCTGGAGAGAACCCAACTGCTGGACAAGCCTGACTTAATAGGCTTATCCTGGACTCCACCTTGCCTGACCTATTTGCTGCTAGGAATGAAATTCTGAACCCTAGAAGCACTTGGTAACCCTATTATTTTAATGTGTTTTGGATACACATAGCGTCTCATTTTCCTCCTTTTTCACTAGTTGGTGGTCTCTATTCAGCTGTTGGTTCCCTGTCTATCCAGCTCCTAATTCTCTCCAATTTCTAGATCCATAGCAGAGAGCACCATCTTTTCTGACAGATGGACATGGGCCCATCTTCTTGAGGACCATGGCAATCACCTTGGAAGTGTATTTGTTTGGTAAGGCTGCTGTAATAAAGTAGCAAATACTGGGTACTTTCAGCAGCAGGAATTGTTTCACAGTTCTGTGGACTAAGAGTCTGCAATCGCTGTGTCAGCAGGGTTGCTTCCTTCTAAGGGTGGTGAGGAAGACATCTGTTTCATGCCTCCTAGTTTCTAGTGGTTTTCTGGCAATCTTTGGTGTTCCTTGGCGGGTAGAGATACCACTCTGATTTCTGCCTTTATCTTCATGTGCTATTCTACTTGTGTACATGTCTATTTCCAATTTCCCCTTTTTATAAAGATACCAGCCCTACTGGATTAGAGCCCACCATAACAACCTTACTTAACATTACTACCTCTGTACAGACCCTACCTCCAAAAAAAAAAAAAAATCACATTATGAGGTACTGGGGATTAGGATGTCAACATATTAGGGTTTTTTTGGAAGGGGGGCATAACTCAATCCATAACAGAAGTATAGACTTTCTACATCAGAAAATATAAGATATTCTTAAAGATTTACTTTGGAATCAGTTTTATTTATAAAGATTTTGTTTATTTATTTGACAGAGAGAGATCACAAGTAGGCAGAGAGGCAGGCAGACAGAGAGGGGGAAGCAGGCTCTCCGCTGAGCAGAGAGCCCGATGCAGGGCTCGATCCCAGGACCCTGGGATCATGACCCAAGCCAAAGGCAGAGGCTTTAATCCACTGAGCTACCCAGGTGCCCCTGGAATCAGTTTTTTACTGGTTTGGCTTCATGTGGTCTTTATCTTTCTCTATTTCTCTCCTTTAATCCTTTCTTGTCTAGGACCCTCCCTTAGAAATCTATTTTCTTTCAGTTCTAATTGTCTCTTTAAGTTTGTTTTCTCTTACATTGTTTTTTTTTCCTTGTGCATTTCCGCTTTGTTTATGGATGCATGTTTCTGCTCCTTTTATCCGAAAGAAGGGTTAACCTCTCCCTGAACCAGTGATTATCAACCATGGAGATGAAGTAACCTACTGAGTCCCAGGTTGTGAAATATGGTCAGATAATGTATTCCTTATAAGTGGTAAAATACCCAGTTCTACCAAATGATTTGCCTTTTCAAAATATTTATTTCAGAATAAACCCTTAGTAGTCATCCATTCATTTGCATTCTGATATGCTCTATGGTATAGGAAGAAAGGGAAGTTACCCAATGTGTGCGAGTTTGTATGTAATGGATAGACCACCATATCTGTGCCCAAGGAATGTGTCACACATGTGGCTCATCCATCATGTGTGTCCATGCATTAAAAAAAAAAAAAAAAAAGGATGAGAGTCACTCCTTTAGACCCAGAGAGTTCCTATAGACCAGGGATCTCCCTTGGGAGAGGTAAAGAATAATTTGTTTTCAGTCTTGAAATAATTTAAAACAAATAATAATTTGTTTCAAGTCCTTTAAAGTTTAAATCAAATTTTGTATATGTATTCTCAGCTAAGACAAAACTAATTTCATTATATGTGAGAAATTTAATTTTTACCTTTACACTTTGACATTCAGGAAATCTTTCTATATTAAGAAGTTTAAATTTCCTCATCAATTTAAGATCTCTGTGATCAGTATCTCACATGAGCAGTGTTGACACTGGACAGGGAGTTGTGAAATTGGAGTTTTAGTCATAGTACAGACACTAACAATTTATTGTCACTTTAGCAAGCCACTTAGATTCAGTAGGCTATAACTTCTTTGTGAATTATGTTTCTATCAGTAACTGCCAATTGTTTGCAAGTTTTAAAAATAATTAAAAAATGTAACTTATGAGTCTCATACTAATATAAAATAAGCATGTGTCAAAGACTTCTATTTAACTCATTTAATGAGGGAGCTGTTAGATGCAACAATTAGTTCCCCATATAATTCAAAGACACATATATTGTATAAGTAATAAATAAGTTTACAAACAGATGCGAAGCTTGTCCATATCCGCAAGGCAATATTTCACCCCCCCCCAAAATAATTTGCCTTCTAAGTATTTTGAAACTGATAAGAGTTGTAAAACACCTCAAAGACAATAGAAGGTTCAGGCTTCTCCAAGTAAAATAACCTGAAAGGACTTAACAAGAATCTATTTTTGTCCATTTAGAAATCCTTCACAATTTTTCTGAGATAAATATTGGAGTCCTTTGTTTCAGGTGTTCTGTGGAACCAATATCCATGACACAAGTCAAAAGCAGAATCACTTGGTTGAGAGGAGTACAGGGGCTTCTAGTTAAACTTGCTTTTTATTCTTTCTCTCAGATCATTCACTGGAGATCCCAACTCAGAGTTTTCAGATCTGTGTAAATCAGTTTGAAAATCATCAGATGATTTCCATAATTGCTGAAATCCTATCCATTGCTTTATACTCAGTTCCTCAAATATTTTTTAGTAGTCACCATGCCCACACATTGTACCCATGCCTCTCTACCTGCCCTCTACTAAACACAGAAACACACACACACACACACACACACACACACACACACACACACTGCTATATCAGGCAATAAAGGTATCCCTTTCAGGGTCCTTACATACCCTTACAAATCTAGAATTCCAAGACTGTCCATGACTGTAGAGTGTTTCACCTCTCAATTTCGTAGAGTAATTTCAAGTTACTTGAAATAATACTTCCCACTTGACTAAGTAACCTGTACCCTGAGAGCTTTAGAGTTTTCTTGAAAATGATTTCTAAATGTATCCATTGTGTTTTACTGTGATGCCATCTTGATCACTAATATATTCACTTCATTTTTTAAAATTTTATAAAACAAGGCCAGATTTTTTAAATGCCTCTGGGCACTTGTATCAAAATATCTCTATAAATCCTGCAATCACACTTTCCTGTTCTTTATTTCTATTTTAAGTCCTATGGGTTGTGACAGTCTGTTGTCATGAAAAAAACAGTGAAGGATGCCTTCACTCTTTTCATTCTTCTAGGGTCATTGTCTGGAAAGTTCTTTGCCTTTTCCTTTTTTCTAAACCTTATCTCTTGACTAGTACAGAAACATAGACCAAAGAGAGAAGGATAGCTAATTTTGCTTAGTAGGACAACACATTAGGTATTAAGCTAAATGTTTAAAAATTTTATTTATTCTGCATAACATCCCTTTGAAGGAGATACTATTATCTTCCCCTTTATAGGTGAGAAAAAGTTGAGTAAGTTACAAAGGTCACCCAGCTAATAACTTTTATAACCAGGGCTGAAATTCAAGCTCACCAGATTCTACATCCTCCAGGATAACAGATTAACATACTTTATTACTATGTAGGTGGCAACCTTGAATGATATGCATTTCAAAACCTTTACATTCATTTGTGATAGAAGTGTTCAGAGCAAATCATTAGCTTGAAGGAAATCTGAGAAAAAGAGAAGCATCAGAAAGTAGAGGTGAGGGCACAAGTCAACAGTACCTCAGGAGACACAGGTTCTAGTCCAAGCTCATGGGCAAGAAGCACTCAGGGTTTCTGTTCTCATATGTAAAATTAGATTTTCACAGCAAGTTGTCTCTAAAGTTTCTTCCAAACATGTAACTGCTTCTGAGGGACCCAAGAAAAAAAATTACACAATGTAATCAGTTTCTGCACTTAAAAGAAAGCTTTAGTGGCACGTGCATGGGTTAGGTTTGTGTGGTGAGATTAATTACCCCAGTCAGTCTAACTCACCTGTTGGCCTTGTCCTCTCTTTCTGTGTGTCAGGGCAACTGCTGGGTGTATCCACTGAGAACCAAATTTGGACAAATTTGGCAAATTTGGACAGCACTGTTACTTCTTAGGACTGTTGTCACCAAAATGTCAGGTCACATCACCAACTGGAAGGGGTGGAATGCATTCTGCCCTAAAGCCAGTCTCTCAGCATGGAGGAGACATTCTAACCCACAGACCCTGGGTCGAGCTGATGAAGAGAAAGGGAGAAGGTTAAGAGACATATCCATAGCCGATGATGTATTGCAAGTGAGAGCCTAAAACTACAAGATGGAAATCACTAAAACATGCTGTGGAGATTCCTTGGAACACAGCTTGTAAGAGGGAGGCCTGTGTATTGTTGAACAAAAGAGACAGATCACTTCTATGTTGTAATCAAGAATTAAGGTGTCAGAACATTTGTTATTTTGTCTGCCTGGCTCCCCTTCCTTTGGAAACTGCTCCTCTATCACACTGAGCAATTCTGGTGTGCCCATCTTTCCTGCCACAGGGGTAAGCAAAAGACTCAAGGTGACCAGTCAGGGTATGTCATTCCCCAGGGCCCAGATATTCATTGACTAGAGCTGGGTGTGAGCCCTAAGCAGGGCCAATCAGTGTCCTGCTGGGGGAATTGCTATCTTTACAGGAAAAGAGAGAGGATTCTGTTCTGAGTTTGTGAGCTATAAAGATGATGGTAAGATGGAGGTGGGCCACTTGGAAAAAGTCAGTGTGGAGGAAGGAAGGGTAAGAGACCTATGGCTAAGGACCTTGCTGAAGTACTCAGCTCCAAATACCTCTGAAACTAGAAAACACCCAAACTTCTTAACTATATGAACCAATAAATACCTCTCTCCCATTAGAACATACTTATTTGGGTGTAATTTATATGCATTAAAATTTGCCCTGTTTAGATGGATAGGTCCATGAGTTTTGATCAATGTGTAAAGACTGTATAATCACTACCACAATCAAGATACAGAATATTTTTATCATCCCAGGAAGTTCTATATGCTTCTGTGTAGTGTGTCTCCTTCCACCCTTCCCCGGGCAACCACTGATTTATGATCCTGTCCCTACAGTTTTGCCTTTTCCTCAATGATAAGTAAATGGAATCACCTAAGTATGTATAGCCTTTGAGTATTACTTCTTTAACATGGTTGAATGCATTTGAGATCCATCCTCATTGCTACAACGGTTAATGGTTTGTTCCTTTTTACTGCTAAGTAGTCTTTCATTATGTGGATATATCACAGTTTGTTTATACATTTACTGGTTCATGGGCATGTGGACTGTTTCCACTTTTTGGTAATTATGCAGAAAGCCACAATAAATAATTGCATACAGGTTTTTGTATGGACTTATGTTTTCATTTCTCTTAGGTAAATAAATGTAGGATTGCTGAGCTATATGGTAAGTATATATTCAATGTTACAAGAAACTTCCAACCTATATTACAAAGTGGCAAAGTGGCATATACCATTTTGCATTACCACGAGGAATGAGAATTTCCGTTGCTCTGCTTTCTTACCAGCATCTGATGTATATTTTTAAAATTTGACTGATTCTGTGTGCAGTGATATCTTATTATGATTTCAATGAAAAGTGATGTTAGGCATCTTTCCATATGCTCATTTGCCATTTACATACCGTTAGTGAAGTGTCTGATCAAATATTTTTTTGTTTATTTTTGTTTATTTTATTTTTTTTTCTTATTTTTATTTTCTTATTTCCCATTTTGTTTATTTTCTTATTACTGTACTATGAGAATATACATCCTAAATACAAGTCCTTTAATAAATTTATGTTTTGCAAATATTTACTTTCAGTGTGTGACATGTCTTTTAATTTTTTTAATGGTGTTTTTCAAAGAACAGAAGCTTTAAATTTTGAACAAGTTCAGTTTATCAGTTGTTTTATTTTATGGCTTATGCTTTTTGTGTCCTCTCTAATACTTTGGTAAACTCAAGCCCATGGAAAATTTTGCTGTTTTATCTTTTTCTAGACACTTTATAGTTTTAGAGTTTATATATGTAACTATGATCAATTTGGGGTTAATTGTGTATAGCGCCCCCTGCCCCCTTTTAAAGATGACTTGAATTTCTTGAATTTCTGGTAACCAAAAAGTCTTGACTAATGAAGATGGTATTGTTCACAAATGTTAAATGAGAAGCATTTTAAGAAAAGACCTATCTAGTGGAGATATATTTCAGGGCAACATATCAGTTCTTTCCAAAATTGATTTTAATCAAAATCCCATCGAGATTTATTTATTTGAACTTGACAAAATGAATTTTTAACATGGAAGAATAAATGGATGAGAATAGCAATGAAAACTTTAAAAATGAAATAGACTTTGGCCATAAGGTATTAAAACACACAGTAAACCACAATAATCAAAGCAATGTGGCGCTGGTGTGAGAATCAGTGGGCAAAGCAGGGGAACAGAGGGATGTAGATACAGTCCTGGGATGAATGTTTTATGTCAGAGTAAAAAATAATTCTCCAAATAGCAGTACTGGTAAAATTAGTTTAAAAAATATGTCCTTAACGATCATCAAAGTTCCAGATGAATTAGAAAAAAACATGAAAAATTAAAAGATCGAGAGCAAGATAGTCTGCAGTTGCAATCCTGAGCTGGTACCTCCTCAATCTTTCCTCAAATCGGATTTGCTCTTTTTTTTTTTTTTTTAAAGATTTTATTTATTTGACAGAGAGAGATCACAAGTAGGCAGAGAAGCAGGCAGGGAGAGAGGGGGAAACAGGCTCCCCACTGAGCAGAGTCCGATGTGGGGTTCAATCCCAGGACCCCAGGATCATGACCTGAGCCAAAGGCAGAGGCTTTAACCCACTGAGCCACCCAGGCGTCCCGGATTTGCTCTTTTTATGTGACTTAACTGGATTGCAGGATTGCCCATTGAGCCTGCATCCCATTACACTGCCCCACACCCACATTATGCAGGAATATAGGTTATCTTGGTCTTCTTTGTTGTAAGTAGAAATACTCTGTTCTAATGCAAAAAATGTGTTTATTTTTGTCTGCTCATCAGAAGCATTTGTATTCAGGCAAGATTTGTGAAAATATTTTCCCCACCAAATTAAATGTGGCTTCTAATATATTTCCAGAGGGAGCATTTTATATATATTCTTGAGATTGGGGGGCGGGGGGTGGTGGTGTCTGGGAAACCAAGTAGAGGGTCTCGATTGACTGTGATGTTTCCTGTGAGGTGAAGCCACATTTTTCTTCCCTTCATAGATGCTTCAGCCTGGGGGATTAATGTTTACCTTGATTTAATGTCTCATCAGAAGCATGACACCCACAGCAGTCTGGCTGCAGCAGGATTAAATGAAGCATGGCCGTTTCTTCAAGAGAGCCTTAAACCTCAAGCCTTCAGCCCTAGAGGGGCGGGGCAGAAGATGAGGAGAGAACGAAAATCTATTGAACTCCCAGTGGTAGAGGGAGAATGAAAAACTTAACCCCCTTCACCACAGGCACAATTGAGGGGCTGGAATGAGTTTTTTATTTAAAAAAATCTAGGAGTTAAACCCAAGTTAGGAGGGTTTGGACTGTATAGGGACACTGCCCTGGGAGTTGAGAAAGGAAGGGGCTCAGTTGCCCCTGGACCACTCCTACCCCACACATCAAACAGGCAACCTTGAGACAAGGACACAAATTCTGTCTTTAAGGGAGAAAGAAAGGGAGATTATTTTCAGTATGTGGAAATTGAATCCAAAGCCTCGTCAGGACAAATTCTGTCAGAGCAGCATATTCTTCCTCCCAGAAGCAGATAAATGAATATAGGAAATGCTAAACTAGGTCAGGGTAAGGTCCATCCTGCCCAGAATTCTGCCTCTGGCTGAGAACCAGGGGAGGGCTGTGGGCATTATGGGTTTCTCTTTCCATACCCACCCCCAAATTTCTTGGGTTCCTTCATGAAATCATTAAAGATCTAATGCTCATGAAATTTTCTTACAACTCTTACATTCTTACCCAGTATTTCAATGGGCTAATGAGTTCTTTAGTTCAATCAATAAAGTGTTACTTCTTATTTGTCCTAGAATCAACTACTTCATGTTTTAGGGTAGATCTAAATTCTTACATATCAGAGTTTTGGGGCTCTTATATTCATTCCTCCCAACTTTTATAGGACTTGATAGGCTTCTATCAAGCCTTTCCTGTTATGGCCACTCCTCCCTCCTCCCCCCATGAAGTTGACTAGTTTAGTTATCCTCTTCCCCTTTTCTTTCCTTTCTGGCACATTCTTTTTCTGTGTCTTTCCCTTTTCCTCTTTTTCTTACTTAGTTTTAACAAAGAGACTTATACATGGTAGGCCTTTGGGCCATGCCCATTCTTCAGTCACATTGTACTCCTATTTCAGACAGTGCTCAGCCCTCCCTGTAAGGGCAGTGAGCCAACAGAAAGAACATTGAGCTAAAGAGTCAGACAGACCAGGGTTAAAATCTTCCTATATCACTGAATACCTGTATGACCTTGAGTAACTCAGTTTCGGGTTGTTGGGTTTTTTTTTT
>ML106379.1:0-14099 GCA_003697995.1 Taxidea taxus jeffersonii
GGGCCCCTTTCAGACCGGGACCCGAGGAGGGACCTCGCAGAACAAGGGGGGCGGTGATTTCCCCTGACATCTGACCAGCGTTTCATATCTGGGAGTGTTTCTAGGGCTCCTGTTTGATTTGTCCCTCACAACAGTCCTGGGAAGAAGGCTGGGCAGGTACATTATCTTCATCGGACAAATAAGCCACTTGTTATTTAGCTTCTAAAGAGAGTCGAAGCTCTAATTAAAGTTTCACAACATGAATTACTATTTACAGAGGTAAACGGGCATCCAAGTTACAACGTGATTCAGAGACCTGAGAAAAAGCAGACCGTCCCCATCCCCGAAGCGCAAGGATACAGCCCTTTTCCTGACCGACGACCCCTACCCCTGCCACCGCCATGTCCTTCCTGAGTGTGCACAAGAACAGGGACAGTCAAGGGCAATAGCTCATGCGTGTAGTTCAGCACATTAATGACAACGGTCGGGTGCTCTTCGTAAGACCACCATCAAGTGTTTGCAATGAGTGAAGGCAAAACTGGACCGGCCCACGGAAGTAGGATGGAGATGTTTTGGATAAGAGGTGACAGACACAGACGCCTGGGAGGCTCAGTGGGTTAAAGCCTCTGCCTTCAGTTCAGGTCATGATCCCAGGATCCTGGGATCGAGCCCCACATCCGGCTCTCTGCTCAGCAGGAAACCTGCTTCCTCCTCTCTCTCTCTCTCTCTCTGCCTGCCTCTCTGCCTACTTGTGATCTCTGTCAAATAAAAAAATAAAATCTTAAAAAAGGGAGACAACGCTGGGAGGGATGCCCAGGTGAGGCTGCCATGTGTGGCAAATAAGAAGCGAGGACACCCAGTGAAATTTAAATTTTGAATACACAGTGAATACTTTCTTTTTTTCTTTTTTAGCGTAAGTCAGTCCTCTATTTTATCTGGAAGCTCTGCCCACAGGAACCCTCAGCCTCTACCAGAATGGAAGGTCCTTGGAGGTAGAGGTTTGGGCCTGTGTTTTCCCTACTGAATCTGAGTGCCCAGAACAGTGCCTGAGACACTGGAGGCCCAGGATCCCTGCCATGTACCCGTAAAGTGTATTTCTTCGGCTAGATGTTATGCACACAGGTGCCTGTTACATCATCTTTATGTTGGTCTGAAACCTAGGACAATACATTTTACAAATTACAGCATTAACTTTTTTTTTCCTTCTTTTTTTCAAGATTTTATTTATTTATTTGATAGAGGTTGGGGGAGAGCATAAGCAGGTGGAGGGGCAGAGGGAGAGGGAGAAGCAGGGAGTCCTATGTAGGACCTGGTCCCAGGATCACGACCTGAGCTGAAGGCAGATGCCCTAACCCCAACCGCTTACATTAAAATCGGTACCTTTTATTCAAGCTAACCGAAGGACTCAGTGGGGAAGTCAGAGGATAAAAGGACTCTGAATGGTGCCTTACTCAGTTTCAACTCTCAACAGGAGCATGAATGTGGGATGTCAGTCATCAGACGTGTTGGCAGCCAAGGGCCTGGCCAAGTGGTACTTTTCTCAGCTGACGTGTTTAATTCCTGCTTTGTTCTAAGACCATGAGCAATGTTTCTGGTGCCAAATGCCCTGACTCCACCTTCATATGGGATTTTTCCTCATGTTCTATGGGAGCCCAAAGCACTGATTTTTTTTTTTAGGGAAAGGGCTGGGGGTCTCGAGACTCTTTTTGGGCACAACACACATAGGGGAAGTATGGTTTAAAAAAAACCATATTTAGGGACGCCTGGGTGGCTCAGTTGGTTGAGTGGCTGCCTTCGGCTCAGGTCATGATCCCAGCGTCCTGGGATTGAGTCCCACATCGGGCTCCTTGCGCGGCAGGGAGCCTGCTTCTCCCTCTGCCTCTGCCTGCCTCTCTGTCTGCCTGTGCTCGCTCTCTCTCTCTCCCTTTCTCTCTGTCAAATAAAAAAAAAAATCTTAAAAAAAAACCAACCCATATTTAATATTATACTTTATTTTTGGAAAATGAAAAAACATGTATAATTTATTCCACTTTTAAAATTTTACTGAACTACCCAAATTATTTATTTTTCTCACAGGAAGGATCAGTATCCAGCCCTCATTCTCTGCATAAATCCCTTTTTATCCCATCTTAATCTGCAACCTATAAATGTTCTTACGTTAATTACATTTTGAAACAGTATATTTATAACAAGCATATACTTCTGCATTGGGTATGGCTTTTTATTTTAAACAGTGGGCAGGTATTTCTTTTGTAATTCAGAGCAGGAAAAGAAAAATCACCATTTTTATAAGCACATCTGGACTGCGTGAAGTGTACACAATTGAAAGGCAACATGGAAAATAAGCAGAACATGTATTTCCAGGTTGTGGTATTAGCAGGAATTCCTGCTTTATTTTTTAAGAAAATATTAAGCTTTTATATTTTAAAATTTTCTAACATGAGCACCATATATATGTATATGTAAGTCCGTGTGTGTGTGTGTGTGTGTGTGTGTGTGTGAGATGACTAAAGTAATTGTGTCTGGCTGAGCCTCTAATCAGATTGCTTACAGACGTCATGGTGACTAGAGTAAACACTACTGTCCCTTGCCCGGTCCTGACACACAGGAACCGTTCATCCCTCGGCACCCCAGAAGTCACTAATGAGAGCTTCCCTTTGCTTCCAAACTCAGTGCCCAGACCTGTTAGGCAGGGGGAAAGGTGATAGCTGGGTCATCAGACCTTAGGAACAAAGGGACAAGGGACACTCTAGGATGAGTCAAGCTGAAAAAGAACGGAGGGGAAACGAGGCAGGTATCTAAACCCATGGAAACAAGAATGTGCCAGAGAGGGGGTACCTGGGCAGCTCAGTGGGTTAAAGCCTCTGCTTTCGGCTCAGGTCATGGTCTCAGGGTCCTGGGATCGAGCCCCTCATCAGGATCTCTACTCAGCGGGGAGCCTGCTTCCTCCTCTCTCTGCCTGCCTCTCTGCCTACTTGTCATCTCTGTCAAATAAATAAATAAAATCTTAAAAAATAAAAAAAGAATGTGCCAGAGATGCCAGAGGGTCACACTCTGGAGGGACCCCTCCCCCCTCTGAACGTGTGAACGCAGGTGAGGACAGGAGTGGGATGGGACAGCAGAGCACCACGGGGAGCTGAAACTCACCCACAACACTCGGGAAATTTCACAAGGCTTCAGTTTCCTCCCTTATCAACTATTTTACCAGAGAAACAAGGAATACGCCTGACTTCTCTTACTTAGGTGAGCGCCAGAGTCTCTCTGCTCTCACAGAGGGATGGAGGCGGGGGCGGGGGTGGTGGTGACAACAGGATTCCGGGGAGGATTAAGCATGATGATGTAGGCAAAACTTCTGGGCCACCATGGTACATGGAAGTGCTCATGACATGTTAGCTTTTGTCATTCATTATTGTCTTAGTGGCAGCAGTCCTGAGCAGGATCCATAAAGGGCCTGGGAAGCTGGGCAGTAGAAAGGGCAAGCAAAAGAATGAAAAGAGAGAGACTAGTTGTCCTGGAATCGACCACCGAGTTTGGACGGGTTTGCTCTGGGGCAAGTTACAGCTTTCTTGCCAGAGGGCACGCTTGCAGCTGGGACAGAAGGTCCCATGTGGGCCGGCCATGCCCACTCCAGAGGGCTCTTCCTGCTCCTGCCCTTACCAGAGCTCTCCAGCTTCCAGGGCACTTCTAAGTCCATTTCTGGTCCTCACATGGGCCCTAACCGTGCAGGCAGAGGTATTTACTGACGGTTTACACATGGACAAATAGTCCTGCCCTGTATTTCGTGGTTAGAGCTGGAGATGGGACTCTAACTCAGGGCTCCTGATTCCAACTCCACATTCTTTCCATTAGCCAGAGCTCAGGGCAGCAGAGCGGGACTGGGTTCAAACAGCACAAAAACACTCCCCACACAGCCCCTGCTCTCGCACCTTCTGCTCTTTGGTAGATCATTCGAGAGTGGAATGAACACCTGGCACACCATTTGGGACAGGTGGTTGTCTCCTGTCTTTCGCCGTCTCTTGGGAGGCTTCTCTCTGCATTTGTCCTATAAATTTCTCCCAAATCTTACATAAGCAATATTGGACCAGATACGCCATCTACATAGGTCTCTATGTAGATGCAGAACTGAGAATGCAAGTCTTCATGAGACCGCTTGTTGCGTATTCCTCCCTGGGAAGGAACAGCATGCCCTTCGCCGGCCCCTTTCTCTTTGCATAGCAACATGAAACGGGACCTGCCCGGGACTGGATCCCAGGAACTGGCTCCAAGCACCCAGACTCACTTCCTCTCTCGTTGCTCAATCCCTCATCAAGAAGTTCGAGAAGAGTGCACGTCACCCTTGGATCAGCATTCAGGATTTTACATTTATCTTTCACCACTTCAGTACAACTGACTTGGCGAATAATTTACCTGACTTCTGTACAGAAAGACTCTAAAGATAACAGCGAACTCTCTGAGAGATTAAAAAAAAAAAAAGGCAAAAAACTCAGCCTCATTGGATAGAAAATTCTTTGAAAGCCTAGTTACCTAGGCAACTTGCTACCATCTGCCCATTGTTAAAAAAGAAGTAAGAAATCAGCTTGAGCCAAGGCATACACCTCCACACACACACACTCCAGAGCACGGTTACCTGAGGCACAGCCGTTAACCTTTGTGGTGTGAGCCATGCTGGCTGGGGTCCAGGGACAGGTCCGGAAAGGAGTGAGGAGTCATGCAAATCTTGTGTACCAAGTTCCCCAATGCGTTTGCCCTGAAACAAGAAACAGAGTCCCATCAAAACGGGTCATTTAAAAATATGTACGACACTAAGTCTTACATGCGTGCTTGCCAAGGTGGCTGCTAATGCCCGGGGCAGATCCGACAACTGAGAGGCAGCCCCTGGGTGGTGGGGACGGCTTCCCCGCCCCGCTGTCCGGGGCTGAGAGGGTCAAACCGGTGCAGAGGCACCCGGGGACGGGCAGCGAGAGCGGGTCTCCAGACACAGTACTCTTCCAGGAGATAAACTGGTTTTCCAGAAACATGACTTTTTTAAAGAAGGTGACCTTCAACTGCCAATGGGCTCGTAATGGGTATGGCTCCACAGCCCGCCACAAACCATTTCTGGTTCTTAGCCTCTTTTCCAGGTTGGCTCAACACTTTCATTCACTCAGTTGCCCTCACAGAGTGGTTGCTGTTGTTGTTCTACCGAGTGTTCACATTTTTCAAGGATTCTTTCATGGGAACCCTTCTGAGGTATCTCAGAGTCTTTCACCTACTTGGCCTTCTAAAACATAAAGGTGATCTGGTCAGCTCCTCTCTTAAAAAGTCTTCCATAGGGGCACCTGGGTGGCTCAGTGGGTTAAGCCTCTGCCTTCGGCTCAGGTCATGATCTCAGGGTCCTGGGATCGAGCCTCGCATCGGACTCTTTGCTCAGCAGGGAGCCTCCTTCTCCCTCTCTGCCTGCCCCTCTGCCTACTTGTGATCTCTCTCTGTCAAATAAATAAATACAATCTTAAAAAGTCTTCCATAGCTCCCACTGTCCTGTCAGATAACCTCCACGTGACATAGCATGACACATAATTTGGAAACATCAGGCTTCACGCTGGGCACCCTATTTATTACTTGATATGAATCCTCTATTTAAAAGTTAACGGAGGGACACCTGCTTGGTTGGTTAGGCATCCGACTCTCGACTTCTCAGCTCAGGTCATGATCTCGGGGACGTGGAATGGAGCCCCATGTGGGTCTCCATGCTGGGTGTGGAGCCTGCTTAAAACACTCTCTCCCTCTGCCCCTCCCCTGCTCCCTCTCTAAAGAAGTAAAACATAAAAAATAAAAAATAAATGAAAGTTAACGGAGATTACTACCATAAGACACATTATAATCACAAAACTGAAAACAAAAAAGAAACAAAAACAGGAAAGGAACACTACTCTAACCTTGCTGTTTCAAAATGTCTTTTGAAAAATGCTGGCAAAGAAAGAAAACAATGGTACAGACGGAAGTATTCCATTTCCACTGTGCCCAGATCATAACTCTAGGCCCAGGAAACCTGAAGAAATTGATCTAATGAATTCCAAGTTGAGAATTCAAGCATGAGTTCAGAAACCCACAATGACGTCCCAACAACAGGAGAATGCTAACCTAACAACACACCCGTATATACTGGTTCTCATGTAGCCACCGAAATCATTTAAGAGCTTTTTCTTTTTTTTTCCTTAGGCATATACAAAAACATTTATTTTAAGAAATTGTCTCATGTAATTACAGAGGCTCAGAAGTCCCCTATCTGTCACCTGGAGGTCTAGGAATTCTAGTGGTATAGCTCTAGTTCAAACCTGAAGGTCTGAGACCCAGAGGACCCTATGTAATAAGTCCCAGTTTGAGTCCAAAGGGTCAAGAACTAGGAGCACTCAAGAAGCAGCAGCAGGAGATGAAGGTCTTGACTCAAACAGAGACAGCAAATTCACCCTTCCTCACCTTTTTGTTCTATTTGGGCTCTCAATGAATTGGGTAATGGCCACCTGCCTTGGTGATGGCAATCTTCTTTACTTGGTGCATCAATTCAAATGCTCATCTTTTCTGGAAACATCCTCATAGCTACACCCAGAAATAATGATTCCCCAGCTACGTGGCTAACCCTTAGCTCAGTCAAGTTAACACATAAAACTTTCCATCCCGGAGCTAAAGAGGAACTTGAGATAATCCAATCCAATCAGTGATCAGATTAGGAAATAAAATCCTAGAAAGTTTATATATATATATATTTTTTTTAAGATTTTATTTATTTACTTGACAGCCAGAGATCACAAGTAGGCAGAGAGGCAGAGAGAGAGAGGAGGAAGCAGGCTGTCCGCAGAGCAGAGAGCCTGACATGGGGCTCGATCCCACGACCCTGGGATCATGACCCGAGCCGAAGGCAGCGGCTTTTAAACAAAATATATCACATGTTCGTGTGTCTGCCACATGCACTTGTGGTACCCATACACACAAACAAGTACTGAATGATTTCTTAGGGAAAAAAAAAGAAAGGAAAAAGGCATGCCTTTCTCATTTTTAATAGCAGAAAGAGAAAGCACACACACCTTTAAGAGCTTTTAATAATGTAGTAAAATACTCAAAGGACATTGATAAATATTGCATCTTTCATAAACCTAATTTTGTTAAAAATACGGATGTACATATTTACACATCTATTTAAAACCATCAGAAGTAAATACACCAAAATGTTCCTTATGGTTGTCCCTGTGTGATGACATTTGGGATGAGTTTAGCTTCTTTACTGCTTTGGTAATAGTAACTGCTTTCTTTAAAAAAAAAGAGAGAGAGAGAGAGAGAGACTTCCTGTGTCTGGTTTTATCTGCTTTAAAATGCACTGGAGGAAAAGAGAATTTTCCAAACGCTATGCAGAAGGAATGGATCAGTGAGAAAGAGAAGAAAAGGAGGACAGAGGGAATGGCTGATCTCTGAGATCAAACAGGGTGAGCCTTTCCCCTCGCTGCCTGGTTGGGCCTGCACTAGAGCTCAGAGCGAAGTATACCGTCCCCTTGCTTGGCTTCTCCGGCTCTGGTGACTACCATTCAGCCCACCCGCAGAGACCTGCTTCTCAGCCTCCCATGTGAGGCCTCGGGGCTCCCTGCTGGTCCCCATTTTCGGTCTGGCAGCACACCAGGAGGACGGGATGGCTCTCAACTGTCTGCCTGTGTGGCAATCGCTTGACCTGCTGCTGCAAACAGGCCCTGGTTCAGGACCACGACACTGAGCTTGGAAAGCAGTAACCTCTGTGTGGGCAGAGCTGGCTCTCTCAGATGGCAGGCTTTGGGGATCGAGTGAGCACTACCTTTGAGAATAGAAACGACAACAAAAAATTATAATTATAATTTATAATTATAAATTATAATTATAATTTAAATGATATTAAATTAAAGATATTAAATTATATTAAATATAAATAAAATTATAATATAATTTAAATGATATTAAATTAAATATATTAAATTATATTAAATATAAATTAAATTATAATAAAATTATAAATATAATTTATAATATATATTATATTATAACATATAATAAATAATATATAATATAATCTATATATAATTTATAATATATTTTATATATATATATATATATATAGTGGGAGGGCAGAAGGAGGAAGAGAGGGAGCAGGAAGATACGGGCACAGAGGAGGGAAGCCCAGCTTCTGGAATTCTTCAACTAATTATACTTCTAAAAGTCAACAAAACAAAAACAAAACCTAAGCAAAACCCCAATCCCTGGTCCCTTTCTAGACCCATGTGCTTGTGCTCTTGCTTCATAACGGCTTGTAAATACCACCACTTAAACTCTTGAGGGCAAACAGAAGGCAAGAAGAAACAGGCAGTGTGTGTTATGGGCGCGTGAGGGATGTGTCAAGGTATTTGGATGGAGATATGCCCAGAAGCTTCCGAGAAGATTCTGAAGCCCAGAAGCTTCCTCAACTTTGGTCCAAGGTCATCTCCTGCTAGTGAACCTCCTTTCCCCTGGCAGAAGATGTCTACGTCAGATCCAAACTGGTCCCTCCCACCTTCCCTCAAACTGAACAATAAAATCAAAAAGGGGAAGAAATCCCCAAATTAGGAAGTACAAGCCCAGCACCGGTAGAAGTAGCACCAATGTGGCTGTCACTGGGCGTGGAGCCTGGAGGCATCTGCACAAATATGACCCTTTCCTGTTGTGTACTGATTTTCCCCAGTTGTTGTTTGTACCTGACAGGTGGCCTCAGACTGTGAGGCCTTAGTCTTCGTCACCATATGCAGACTGTCCCGGCAGTGCATCATATAAGCCAGAAAAGGTTTGGCCGCGGCCCATTCTCTGTCGCAGGTCAATAAACGGCTTCTCTTAGTCCCCGGAGAGGACAGCAAACAGTAAATCTCAAGCGGTACAGGGTGGCTTAGTTCTGCTCCCTAAGAAAAAGCACTTCTTTGAAAGGCTTTCGGGGCAGACGTCAGCGCAGAAAATAGTTTGTCTTCTTTGTTTATTTCAAGAGACGAATCGGAAGAGCGTTTCCAGTAGCTCCCCGCGTACAGGGACTGCTACAGATTCTGCATGAATTTACCCCATAAATACTCGACATTACGAGCTTCCCACGAAACAAGCGTGAGCAACAGCTCGCTGGGGCTTCTCTAAGAACATCAGTGACAACCGACACATGAAACTGAGATCTTACGCGTCCTCCAGGCTGGAGCTCCCAAGCCCCCCCGACGCCGCTGCCTTGGCTGGAGCCCAGATGATGATGAGGAGGACACTGCTGAAGGCTGAAGGCAGGGGACAGCTGGCCCTTCATGGGCTCTTACTACGACTACTGAGATATGAACGGCATCTGCTCCACGGCGCGCCGCTGTTTCCAGTATCACTGATTAAGAAAGGTGCTAGTCGGGGCGCCTGGGTGGCTCAGTGGGTTAAAGCCTCTGCCTTCGGCTCAGGTCATGATCCCAGGGTACTGGGATCGAGCCCCACATCGGGCTCTCCGCTCAGGGAGCCTGCTTCCTCCTCTCTCTGCCTGCCTTTCTGCCTGCTTGTAATCTCTTGTCTGTCAAATAAATAAATTTAAAAAATCTTTTAAAAAAATTGTAGAAAAAAAGAGGGGGGCACCTGGTTTAGTCAGATAAGTGTCTGACTTGTGATTTTGGCTCAGCTCAGGACCTTGGGGTCGTGGGATCCAGCCTTGCATCAGGGTCTGAGCTCCGCGGGAAGTCTGCTTTAGGGTTCTCGCTCTCCCTCTGCCCCTCCCCATGAAAATAAATACATAAATCATAAAAAAACAAAAAAAAAAAGAAAAGAAAAAGAAAGTGCATGGAAGGTAGAGCTGTGGCTAGAGAACTCTGTGCTTACACGGGGCCTTTTCGAAATGAACAGCCCAGTCGAGAAAGACGACCAAGGCCTGAGGGCTTAAAAGGGGACAGAGTCCACAAAGGCCGAATTGGAAACACACGCACACATGGACACAAATACCTTTCCCGTAAGGAAACACGAAAAGCTCATTTATTTCTTTAAATAAGTCAGTCTTTTAAACGCTCATCCAAAAACCTAATTTATTCTACACCACCTATGATTGCCCAGATAGCTCTGTCCAGAGTTTAATTAAAAGTAACTTCATTGAAAAAGTATGTCTGAGTGCAAACTTTGGCCTCCGTTCATCATCAGATCATCTTCCGGTGATTTCTAATACCGGCTCCCACCACACAAACTGTGGCAGAAATGGCTGACGGTTGACGAACTCTTGGTATTTTCCAACCAAATTACCTAATCATGACCCGAACCCAATTACCCTTCTCAAACACAGCAGGTAATTTTCCTGGTATGGGCGGAGTAGAGGGGGAAGGAAATCTCCATTATCCATCCATGATCCAAGGCAGAATCCTACATGGACACTAGGTTCATTTAAAAGGTAGAAAAAGCGATTGGGTTTTGCCCACCAGACAAAAGTTTTTTTGCAATGTTTGTTCAAACAGTTACATTTAGAACTCACTCCTTGGGGTAACAAGTAAGAGGTGAGGACCAGTTTTTATATCACAGGAACAAGTCAAAATGAAGACACTAAAGAGAAAACATGAGACAATAAATAAATGCATTTACTCATAATCTAACTAGAAGTCTGTGATTTGGGTTGAATGACATTTTAGGTCTCACAATACGTGGAACAGATTAGCTCTACCAAAAGCCAATTCCTTACTCCTCTTTTCTGCCTTCTGAAAAGAATTCCCATGTTCGGATCTGCCTCCCTGTGTCCCGAAGTGGGCATGGGCGTGTCTAGCCCCCCACAGACCCTCGCTGCCCATCCACGTCCATGGCACATGCCTAAGTGCGTCGGGGTCTTTCCCAGAGTGAGCACAAGGGCAATGCTACTGACCAACAGGTTAAAACCACCACCTCAGAGTCTGCAAATATTTTCGGAGCCCGGCACTGGCTCTGTTCCAGCTGGGCTGCTGGAACTCACTCAGCTTCCTTAAAGAAAAAGCTGTTGGTAGACTGTCTTTCCAGGAAATTTGCAGTGAGGAGAGTTTATCAGATCGTAACAACCTGGGCAGAAAACTAGCCGTTTTCCTCTGCAACAAAGAGGGCAATGAAAGGGCAGATAAATTAAAATTATCGAATTTTTTTTTTTTAATCTTACCACTTTTCAGGTTTTTTTATTGACTTCAGAGCATGATTCAGTATAGGCACATGAAATGGGAGATCCTGATTTGCTCTGGTTCACCTGGAAAGGGTTAAGGCAGAAGAGACCACGGCAGAAACCTAACCCTTTCATTTACGAGCCTGCCCTCCTCCATGAGGTCTTGCTCTTAGCAAGCCTTCCCCCACCCCACACCTGCTAATTGTTTATGAGTTAAAATGTCAGAGCTTTTGCCTCTTCAAATATTAAAGAACCCAAATGTAACAGCCATAGCTGTAAGTGACTGTTTACTGTAGTCTGAAAGGCTTCTGTTCATTCCTTACTTTAATTATTTAAAATACAACATTCTCATTTATTTACTGCTGTAGCAGACATTTTCCCTCTAATTCCCCTGGAATTGGGTTCTTATAGGATATTCTCTGTGTTCATTCTTAAAATGATTGATGCTATTCAATGACAAGTTCAAGGGTGCCTGGGATGGGTCACTAAGTAAAGGGGGATCATAACACATCCTCAGGTTTTTAATCTTCAAGCAGAGGTTCTCAAAGTGTGATTCCCTGATCGCAGCATTAGCACCGATCCTCTGGGAACTTCCTAGAAATGTAAATTCGCAGGCCAACTGAGACGTACTGAATCAGGAACTCTAGCAATCTGCTTCTTAACCAGCTCTGCAGGGGACGCTGACATAGGACAAAGGTTCTCAAAACCACTGCCTTAAGAGATGGGTTTAATGAGAAAAAACTCAGTGCTGAGATTCCAAGAGCCAGGAATATCCACTGATTTTAAGAAAATGGTACCCAGGGGTGCCTGGGTGGCTCATTTGGTTAAGTGACTGCCTTCGGCTCAGGTCATGATCCCAGGATCCTGGTATCGGCCTTCGGCTCAGGTCATGATCCCAGGATCCTGGGATCGAGCCCCACATTGGGCTCCTTACTCAGTGGGGATCCTGCTTCTCCCTCTCCCTCTGCTACTCTGCCTGCTTGTGTCTCTCGCTCTCTCTGTCAAGTAAATAAATAGAATTTCAAAGAAAGAAAGAAGGAAAATGGTACCCAATGATTTAGACAATGTCCCCCAGGAGGCTTGACTTCTTGCCATTCATTTACTCCAAACATATTGACTGGACACTCAGCATGTAGGAGGCACACTGCTGGAACTGGAATAGTAAACAAGAGACTCAGTGTCTGCCTTCCTGGGGCTTAAAGGCAGGAATTTCACACAGACTGACACACACACAACAGTAAATTATTAACACGTTATGCTAAATGCCACATGGAGGGAAAAAATAGGTGTTGAGTGAGAATGATGAAGGCCAAACTTCTTAGGGCTGATGATGAGGATATGGAGATGGATGGGAAGGCGTGGTCCTTGCAACACCTCTAGGGAAATGACATTGAAGGGGAGACCCAAGGGACAGGTAGGGGTTAGCTGGGGAAGTGTGGGGAATAAGGATAAAGCCCAGAAACAGCCCAACACGTCAACATTCCCACAAAGCTTCTACAACCGGCATATGAAACGATGCAACAACAGAAGGAAAACCTTTTCAAAAGACGGTGCTACAGCAAATGCCCATGGGTAGGCAAGACAACAAACTTTGACCTTCACCTTTGACCTTATACAAAAATCAGTTCTAAAGGACTCATAGTCTTGAATGTAAAACAACAACAACAAAATTTGTAACTTTTAGAAGATAATGTCAAAGATCTTCAAGACCTAGGGCTTAAAGAAGAGCTTAAAGAAGACAAAAAAAGATCCATAAAGGTAAAAACTGGTGAAGTGGTCTTCATTAAAATCCTTTCTTCCTGTAAAAGCATGGTCCAAAGGCACTGGGGTGGGAAAAAGCTCTATGCGTTTGAGCAACCAAGGCTTACATATAAAAGAGAGAGAAAGAGAGGTGAGCAGAGGCTAAATTAGGACGTCTGCTGGGCCTTGCTGGATAGGGGAATGGGAAGGGGGTTGATTCAGAGTCCAAAGTCACTAAGCATTTTAATACCAATGAGTAACACAAAATAAATGATCTTACTTTTAAGTATGGGTGGCTCAGTCGGTTGCTGTCTTGGTTTTGGCTGCAGGGAGGTCTCAGGGTCCTGGGATAGAGCCCTGTGTGGACCTCTGACCTGGCACAGAGATGTGGAATCTGCTTGAGATTCTTTCCTTCTCTACCCCCCTCTGCCTCTCTCCACACTCATTCTCTCCCTAAAACGAATAAATAATTTTTTTTTTTTTTTTAAAGTTTTTGGCTTAGGCTTCTTGCGATTTCAAGGTGAGGTAGGTTGGGTCTTTACTACTATTATGGGGAAAAGACACTGGATGTTTCAGGAATTTTTTTTTTTTTCAGACTTCATAGGTAATTTCCCCCTAATGATATAACCAGCCCTTTGACTATACTTTGACTTTTAAAATGTTTACTTTCCACTCCATAGCAGAAAGGTGCAGCCATGCTAAACAGACATTTCTCATACGTTTTTGTGTTTTCCTCAGAACCTACAAGTTCCTACTTATTTTAGAGAAAATGAAAAAGATGTTAAGGGGCTAGCCCAAGAGGTACCCAGAATGTTACACTGTTATCCGTAGAGCAAATGCACTTTAGTTAAAAACAGTTCTGGAAGGGGTGCCTGGGTGGCGTAGTCTGTTAAGAGTCTGACTCGTGATTTTGGCTCAAGTCATGGGACTGAGCTCCTTGTTAGGCTCTGAGCTCAGCGGGCAATCTCCTTGAGATCTTCTCTCTCCCTCTCCCTCTGCTCCTCCCCACCCCCTGCACGATCTTTAAAGATTCTAAAAGTGGTTACTGGAAAAGCTTGAACCAAAAACTGACGGCAGAATTCTGGATCCTGAACTCTACTGTGCCCCAGACACCCACAAATTCAAGTTGCCCTTAATAAGTCATATAAACTGTTCCAGCAAATCTTGGATGTCACTTTCGTCCGTTGAAATAAATCTCACTTAAGCGTTTCCTTTTTTGGTATAGAAGACTCCAAACGCTTTCCTG
>ML106379.1:27741-40778 GCA_003697995.1 Taxidea taxus jeffersonii
GTGTAGAGCCTCCTTAAGATTCTCTCCCTGTGCCCCACCCCCCACAAAAAAATGAAGAAAAATTAAGAGAAAAGAAACAAGTTTACTGCTATGTAGTTAACGCATACAGGAACATACAGGAAAAGGAGCCTCCAGAAACAGGATGTGAAATCAGAAGGTTGAGGGGTGCCTGGGGGATTCAGTCATTTAAGCATCTGCCTTTGGCTCAGGTCATGATCCCATGGGTCCTGGGATCCAGCCCCGTGTCGGGCTCCCTGCTCAGCGGGAAGCAGACCGTTCCCTCTCCCTCTCCAGCCCTGCTTGTGTTCCCTCTCTCATTCTCTCTCTCTCTGTCTCTACTCTCTCTGTCAAATAAATTAAAAATCTTAAAAAGAAAGGAAGGAAGGAAGGAAGGAAGATGGCTGAAATGTACTAGGCCAAACAGATCCTTAACTTTTGACCTCATTTCCTTGGACGTGAATGACAGCTCTGTGAAAAACACGTTCCTGAGGCTACCCACTGAAGGCCTTGGATCAGAGCTGGTATTTCATATCTCTGCTATAATAAGTGTGGGCCAGAAAGAAAAACTAAGGTCATTCAGCTCCTTCTTTAGTATTTGTTCTGAGTCAACAAGGAAAAAATAACGCGGAACACTTGGTGAGATATGGTGAGAGCTTTCGCTCCCCATAACTCCCTTCCGTGATTCTCCTTCGTTGATACTAGGGAGGCATAAAGCTGTTGTCAGAGCTTTCTCTTTAGGACCACTCCCTTAAAGGAAACTGAAATGATTAAAACAAACCCCAAAATGAGAAACAGAGTGGGATTAAATACACATTTAATGGGGAAAGAGTGTGAACACTAAAAACTACACTTGTTTTCTGCACTTTTCACTGCTTTGTGACCTGACCGGTACCAGAGATGAATAGTTATAGTGGATTAAGTTTCATAGAAAGGCACAGGAAAGAACACCGAGGTATAAAAGGGACAGTCCTCTGCAAGTCAGGCTTCCGTAATTCTCACAGTTCATCAACAGAATAAGAGTACAATACAACATCTGTGTTTATGATGCTAAGAAATAGTAAAACATCCTTATGTGGTAATGACAGAACTATCCGGAACTTAGGTGTCTGCTTGGAGCACTGATGAGAATAGAAAATAATCAAATACATAGATAAATGATCACAAATAAATCCAGGAGCTTTGCTTATGCTGAAATCTTAAACCCGTGGCCAATTTACTCTTCTTTCGTGTACAATTCTATTAAACTTAGCAATATTTGGCCCTCCCTCTCCCACAGCTTCCAACAGATTGTAAGTCTGGGAGATTGCTTCAGAAAGTCAGGTAACTCGAAGGCAAATTCCTATAGCCGGGGAAGAGAGGTTAAAATGATGCTTGGAGTGCCTTGTGGCCCAGTCCGTGGAGCATTCGACTCTTGATTTCAGCTCAGGTCATGATCTCTGTGCTAGGCTTGGAGCTTGCTTAAGATTCTCTCTCCCTCTCCCTCTGCACCTCCCTCCTTCCCACTCCCATTTCTCTCTAAAATTAAAAAAAAAATGCTTGAAAAGGCAGAAACAGCCCTATAAACTGTACAGTTCCTAGGGATGCTGTTAGTACTATAGCACAACATAATAATTATGATCCACAACGACGGACCTAACTTACTAAGGAAGAGTAGATTATGTTCAGTAGATTGCTTAAGAAAGTCCATAAATATGTAATCAATTTCAGAAAGTTTTCTGACCAAAATAGTTCAAGCAAGAGGGGGACACAGAAGACATTATCCCGGGGATAAACCCTGAGCCATTTGGAAAGCTCAGCTATCCAGAACAGCATATTCTCTGCTGGAGAAATACAACCTATGATTTACTACAATTTACTTTTAAATATATTAAAATATTTCCTGCAGTGCCTGGTGGCGTTCGTATTTTCCAAAGGTTAGCGTATGATGGTTGAAACAGCTCTCCTCAGCAAATGTAGAGAAACATAAAAGTAAAACAAAGCGTCAAGCAAGGACATTATTAATTGACCGCCACGCCCTGAACCATTAGCTCCGGGGGGTCTCCCACCAAGTTTCAGTCCTCCTATCGTCGTCCCAGGGTAGCCCAGCTGGGACCCAGGACCTGCTAAATGTCCCACGCCCAGCTGCTGAAATACCTCCGTAATTTTGTGGCCACGTCAGATCATGAAGGCCAAAAACGTAATTTGCTCAAATCATGAAATGCTTTCTTTAAAAAAAAACAAACTTCCGGGGCACCTGGTGGCTCAGTGGGGTTAAGCCTCTGCCTTTGGCTCAGCTCATGATCTCAGGGTCCTGGGATGGAGCCCTGCATCGGGCTCTCTGCTCAGCGGGGAGCCTGCTTCCTCCTCTCTCTCTGCCTGCCTGTGATCTCTCTCTGTCCAATAAATAAATAAAATATTAAAAAAAAAGAAATACTTCTTTAACCCTTTACCTTATTTTTGTCCCCCAAACTGAGGTGCATATATTAACTTTGAAACACGAGAGATTCCATTTCTTAAAAACAGGACCTCTCTTATTTCGCTGATTATTAACTTCAGACCTCATTCTTAAGCTCCTAAAAATGTCACAGTAGAATTCAATTCCTTTCTCCCCAGGTTAATGGTCACTGATGCTTGTTCTCAAAACAGCGGCACCTGCACAAAAATCGCAGGTCCTTATCACCTGGTTTGGAACAACAGTGACTGAGAAGATTTAGAAACCTCTGCTTCCTTTAACTGCCTTCCCGGAAGACAACATAGCCTGGTCTCCGGACCCACCAGGCCAGGATCCTCGCTACTTCGTTACCAGAGGTTCAAGAAGACTGGTTTTACCACAACACCACATGGAGAAGCCCCGATACCATCAGTAGTAAGAAGGCCGCATGCTCTATAAAGCGAAACATCACGGACTGTACTTGAAGATACATTTTCCCACATGCAAAACCAATCAAAGCTAAGTCTGGTCCATTTATCTTAAGATCCCTTGCTCTTACACAAAATACTCATGGGAGAAGCTCCCTAGAATGGAGATCAAAATTTTAACTGCACAGTAAATTAAACCCCATGCACAAGAAAGAATATATTGCCAAAAATATCTTATTCTACAAAGAAAGCATTGAAAGAGTTAACTAATACGGAGAGTTGTTTTTAAGCAGCAGTAGAGCGAATCTTAAAACAAATATAGTAAAAGTTTATCATCAAAAAGATATCTTAAAGTAGTGGCTTTGAAAACTTATGAAAGTTATGGACCTTATCACCAGAAAGTGTAGATATGTACACACACACACACACACATACACACACACACACACACACCTGCATGAAATTTCAAAAGAAGATGGAGAGGCAAGACTGCCCCCTCCCCAGATCCATGGTTCAATACTTCAGTTTCTAAGTGTAAGATCTTCCCAAATCGTCACCTAACCAGAAGCTTAACAATGACTTTCCCTTGACTACTTTTAATGTTTCCAAATAGACTCTCTCTCTCTCTTTTTTGTTTATAAAATAGTTCATAATATATTAAATAGGGGGCTATAACGTAGGAGAAAGAAAGATAAATTTATTCAGGCATAAATTGCATTAAAAAAAAGTCTTCTAGAACACCAGGAATACTTACGAGCGCCATCACATCGACACTGGGTTGTGGAGAGGAAAGGCTGCCAACTGGAGGCACAAAAATAAAACTCTCGAAATACCAAAAGGAAGCCCTAACTTTCTTCCATCTATAGAAGCTTTTCAGAAGAAAGAGAAGAAAGGTGGCAGGTGCCTATTGACTTTGAAAGACATAGAAACAAATTTGCCTTTAGAAAATTCAATTAAATTTCCAATAAGAATTACCTGCCGCAAAAGTCCTTGTGTAACTTGAACTTCTCTCCCCGTCAAAGGTGACGGATTCTATTGGCTGTCCACTCATGGCAATGCAGACCACTGCCCAGTTCTGGTGGCTGGGCAGGTCCATGAACCCGGAATTCGGGGTAGGAAACTGACCAAAGCAGCCTCACAGGCTTCAGGGATTTAACAAAAGCAAACACGTGTTCAAAACCTGATCTGCCCCTCAACACCAGTCTCCTCTTCCCAGCTTTGAGTTTGCCGAAATGTACATTCATTCAGAGAAGTTGCTGGAAAAATAATACCTGGCTTTTTTGGTTTGGTTTTTTTTTAGAGAGGGAGTGTGTGTGTGTATGTGAGAGAGAGAGAGAGAGAGAGAGAGAGAGAGAGCGTGCCTAAGCTGGGGGTGGGGGGCAGAGGGAGAGGGAGAGAGAGAATCTTAAGCAGGCTCCACACCCAGTGCGGCTCGACCTCATGACCCTGAGGTCATGACCTGGGCCGAAATCAAGAGTCGGCTGCCCAACCCAGGCGCCCCAATATATGCATATTTTTTACAAACTCCTTCGATAATTGTGACGGGAAGTGAAGACTAGGAACCACACTGTTTGAGAACAGCAGGAAAACAGTGAGATGAACTAAAACCTGTGTGCACCATTGCAGAAGTTTGTGATTCCTTACAAAAAGGACAAAAACGAAAGAGAGTGGATGAAGAAAAAGTATTAATACACCGTGAATGTCAGTTGTACTTTTTCTTGTTCTACTAATATGGAATTCTTATTTTCCTAATAATAGAAAGGGATGAATATTCTATTTTAAGGACTGGCTCTTGTCTCAAGGGGCTTATTAGGAATAGGATGTTAGGAACATTTCCTTCTGTGGGCTGTATTAGTCTTAGTAACATTTTGGAGAAAGGGTTTTTTGCACAAACGAAGTCAGGGTTTGTAGTTCTCTGAAAAGTATACTAGGGAACAGAGGGAAGCACAGACATGCCCCCAAAGACCTCAGAATCTAGCTGGGAGATATGACCTTCACATGGGTGCCAAATGAGCAGAACAGAGGGAGGGCAAACGTTCCACGGAGCAGAGGGAACCTGGATGAGGGCTTAGGGGTGCCAAGAATCTGGAGGGGTCAAGAGGAGATTTGGTAGGAGGAGGCAGGGCAACTTTGTAGAGTCACCAAGGGGAAGCCAAAATGGCGGGGCATGGGTATGGGGAGGAGGGACACACAGCAGTTAGGAGGAAACCCTTGGAGTCCTGAGGGCCAACTTCTCACCTCTATTCTGAGCAGATTCGTTACCATAGTCACCTGATTCTGCTTGCCAGTGATGGGTTTAGGAAAGGACATGGGACTCCATTCTGGTCAGTGAGAGGCAAAGAGACTTTCTCCAGGGCACTTCTGGGGAGAGATTCCTCCCCTCCTGAAACAGACACACAATGCCCTACTGGACTGGGCAGCTGCACGCCCCTGCCGCCATTCTGCCAGCACACGGAGGCTGCACCAGCGGATGGTGGACAGCGCCGGGGAGGGACCCCCTGAGCTCCCGGAGCAGTCAACTTTTTTAAATTTAGGGTCTTGCAGGAGTGGCACCATTGGTAGTAACATGAAAGGCACGAGACAGCACTGGATTACTTATTAACAGTTCATACAATGTTTCATTCCTTAATTGTCTTACAGGGCACTAGAAGTGTGTACTAACTCAAGAATGGGCAGAACATGGTACAGAAGCTATAAAAAAAACAAATTACAGGCTGTTTTACTTTGCATGAAATCTCCATCTATCCCCGTCAAGATACATGAAATAAGCAATTACCTTCTCTATGTTCCCAATAATGATCTTCTCTAACCAGTTTTTAAAATATTCCCCACTCAACTTTTCTCTTAAGATGAACAACATAATCACCAAACTACAGACTCCTTTAACCTCTTCTCTTAGAACCCCCAAGGTTAAAAAGCACAATTATCTTGACAAATAGTGACCTGCGGTGGGTGGGTGTGTCATCCCAGAGATCAAAATCTGCGAGCATGGAATTTCAGGAATATTTTTGGTCCTGAAAATCTACAAAAGCTGGCTGCCAAGATCTGACCTTAAAGGAAACCATGACATCTGACTTAAGTAGAAGTTCACTGCTACCTTCTATGGCTTGACCAGCTAGCTCCCCCAGTCGTCATCAAATGGGGCGCCAAATGTTACCTCCTTTTTTGTTCAAATCTTTCAGAGACTGTCGGGGACCAGACACACTGTTCCTCCTAGGGAGACAGGTATTAATGGTCTAGCCTTTGTCTTCACGGACAGAGGAGTAGCAGAAGGGAAGTTATGACATACTTGAATTTAACCACATGTTAAGAGTTATCCAAGAGGCATCAGCTGAGTGCTCCAGAGCACAGAAGAGAGGTAGATAAACCCAACTGAGCTGTGGGAAGGGGTTATCCTAGGGCATCACCCTTGAAAGCAGTGTTGATGCTGACAGAGTTGGCCCTGAAGGGAAGGAAGTGTAGTCTCCAAAGAAGACAGGCAACAGACAGAAAGGCAAGAGCCCCCAGGAGGGGGTGTGTGTGGGAGGGAGCCGTGGGGCACTAAAATATGCAAGAGCTGGATGACTAAGGGCTTTGTATTCCTCGCCAAGGAGTTCAGATTTTGTTCTCCAAGTATTCAGAGCCACTGAATGTCACATCAGCCCAGGAGCCACTGAATGCCACATGAGCCCAGAAGCCGCAGGACTGTGTTGTGTTCGTTTTTAGGAATTGCTCGGGGGGGGGGGGGGGGGGACTAAAGAAAAAGGCCTGCTTCTCGGAGGAACAAGGCACTCCTTGGGAATTCCTCCATCATGGAAGCCTACGGCAGTGATGGGGGCAGAAGGGAGGTCTGGGCTGGAGACTAGTGGTGCAGGATGGTTGGGCCCAAGGGCACATAGCTGACGAATGTCCAAGAGAAAGGAGAAGACCTGAATCTTGAAGTGGAATTCTATGGAGTGGAAGCCTGGTTAGGGTTGCTCGGGGGAAGCCCCTGGATCCTAGGACGCTCAGGAGGCCATAAAGCCTTTCATAACTTTCACAGATCATTCTGTTTGCTGGGCATAACCGCACTGTATATTTAAACTGCTCCCAACTCAACTTGTGATTTCATGCCCTTTGTCTCAAGGGCAAAGGGCTACGAAAATATTTGTGAGTGGGGGGGATTCAAAACATGGTGTCACGGAACCAAAGCAACAACACAAGGTCTTCATAGCTCCTAGGACTGCTCCCACCAAGCAGTCACAGCTTGACCTGGCCTTTTTGTTAGAAAACCTTCAAGGGCAGGGTTTCAAACAAGCTTCCTGCAGCCTCTCCCACTTCCCATTTCTCACCTTCCCCCTGTGGCTGCATTTGATGATTACCTTTTATTCTTATCGTTACTCCCTTCGTTCTTAACACAAGCACTCAGATTCCCAGCAGATGAGCTAATAATACACCCCATGCGCCTAGCGCAGTGCCTGACATACAGAGGGCACTCATTAAGCGAGCCATCTGCTGTCTCCAATACTTTCCCTTCCCGGGATACAGACAGGGCTTGCGCCCGATTCCCTCTCCGCTTCCTCACCCACCTGTCTCTCTAGATGCCAAGAAGCAGCCGGGCACTCATCTCTGAGAGTGGGGTAGCTGTCCTGCTCCCTCCCCAGCAGGAGGGAGAATCAGACATTTGTTATTCACATTTGCTCTAGAGAAGGAGGCCTTTCCTCTCCTGACACAGGTTTGGGTATTTACAATTTGTTTGTCTGTGAGGCTTCCAAAAGGAGGCAGGAGAGCAGTTAAGTTACTGAATCAGAAAATGTCATCTTTTCCTAGCAACACATGTGGGCAGATGGCAAATGACTATTTTTATAGCTTGTTGCTCGATTACATGTAGAAATATTTATTAACATTGTATTTCTGTCTCCTGCGTGCAAAGGCAGCCGCCAGGAAGGCTGAGGGTAAGCGACAGTGAACGGTGATACAGGCTGGCTTTGTCTTAGCAAATCAGCAAGGCTCGGGCTGGGCGATGGGGAGCAGGGAGCACCCACTTATTCTCCTGAAGGCAGACCGTGCTATGCCGCACGCCGCCAGCAGCCGTCCAGAGGGACTCCCACCACCTAACACCATGTTTCATCAAATGTGCCATGTCACCATCATCAGGTGGGCATTGCTTTATGTACCCCCAAGAAAGCAAAAGCACACATGGTGGGGAGTTGGGCAGGAGAGCCCCCCCCTTAAACTAGGGCACCAAAGAGCCACAGAGAAGTAAGCCCACCATGCAGAATGGGACATCAGGGAGAGCTTGGAACTAGGCGTGGAGGGGGAGTCTCTGCCCTAGGGTTTGAAGCAGAGCCGGTGCTCCCTGGATGTGCATTCTGAATCCACATCTCCAGTGTGGTCCAAACACCCTCCGGCAGGGCCTGCAAACCTTGGTCTCCATTTGTACCCCCCTCCCCCCCGCCAGTGACCGGCAGACGCCAACTCTGGGAAAGAAGTGGACCTCCATGGTGGGTACAGGATGTATCCTGTTTCAGAGACATTAATGTGTAAGAGCACCTAGGAACAAAAATACAGGACTCTCACCCACGACAAGGACCATCCCGGGAGTTACTCAGAATTTACAGCTGAGAAGAGGGAAGGCACAAACCAAAGTGTCCACAGCAAGACAGAAGTTCTCCAGGGGACCACCTGCAGGGGAAGAGAGCACATGACGAATGCGGGGCAGCCAGAACCCCCCCAGCTAGCAGCAGGCCCCGACCAGCAGTCTGGGGTCTGGGGCTCAGCCTCCGCCCGCTGGTTTTTCTGGCTTCAGGAGCCGGGAGAGAAGCTCGGCTCATCTTAGATTCAAGTCAGTAAAATGCAGAAAACACCTCGCTGAGGATTACCGAGGAAATGAAACGAATGATTTTATTTTAGTAGTGTTTTGTATACCACAAAAGCACTATGGCCATAAAAGTTTATACTTATTACTCTATAGATAAATATCCTGAAGGTCTCCTTTAGTCATATCCTGTGTTTTCTTAAAAAAAAAAAACACCAAAAGACCTTTTTTGGATGATTTTCATTTGGCAGAGGACTGTGCATACATCAGGGACTTAATAAATCCTCACTAAGGAATAAATAAATACTGTTCACATGTGGCCCTAACCCTATTTAGCTCTAAATTCCTGAGGGCTGGTTACCACTGCTGTGGAACAAAGAAAAGGTTGGCGGGGGTGGGGGGTGGGGGGGGGGGGGGGGGGGGGGGGGGGAGGGGAGAATAAAGCCCACCAGCCTAGGACCTGAGGTCTTTATAAAGCGCAAGCAAGGACACAGATCCCAGACGCTCACCCTTGGTCTCCCTGAAACTCAAACCTATAACACAACCGAAATATCTGAAGGAAGGTTCCAGGAGCCAGCTTGACATCGGGGTCAGTCAGGAGAGAAGACAGGGAGCTTCAGAATGGCAGGGTCGCTCAACGCTGAGCACAAGGACACTCCACATCATCAAACAGCCCCCTTGGGAGATAGAGGCTGACATCTAGACGTCCTGGAATGTCCTGGCACCTGTCTGTCAAGCTTACTGACAGGGACCGATAAGGAAAGGAGGTCTTCGCCAAAGCACAGCTCGAATTAGGAGGGGAAAGCAGGTACCAGGCTGACAGGGAGAAACCACGGGCCAAAGACGTGGGTCTCCATTTCCAGCGTGAGTGGTCCTGACTATTCCAAGGGTCTGTGCTTTAGGGAAATAGAAGCACTCCGAGAAAGGGCGAAATTCTGTCTTCGTACACACAGTGTCACCCTCAAGATAACACTCAGGAGACCATTTTTTAAATATATATTAAGAACTTACTTCTAAGGGGCGCCTGGGTGGCTCAGTGGGTTAAAGCCTCTGCTTTCGGCTCAGGCCATGATCCCAGGGTCCTGGGATCAAGCCCCACATCGCGCTCTCTGTTCCTCGGAGAGCCTGCTTCCCCTCTCTCTCTGCCTGCCTCTCTCCTACTTGTGATCTTTGTCTGTCAAATAAATAAATAAAATCTTAAAAAAAAAAAAAGAATTTACTTCTAAGAAATCTCCATGCCCAATGTGGGGCTCGAACTCATGACCCCCCGGACCAAGCGTCGCACACTCCACCAACCGAGCCAGCCAGGTGCCTCGGGAGACAGATCCTTGGAAAGCATGATCCATGTTTGGCAGGGATGCCTGACACTTTCTGTTCATTTTATTCTGAACACTTGTTTGGGTAACTATTTCAGGACATTGCTAAGGTGGGGATTTTAGTTAACAAACAAAGCAGAGAGCTGTGCAAAACACCACCTTAGAAAAAGTGATTAGACAACCTCCAGTTTGGCCTTTTCTAGACCTTCCATGAAGAATCAGGTATACATCAAGACAGAACTTACGACAATGGACAACCATCAGAAGATGCAACCTACGGGTTTCCTTGGATGAAAAGAGAACACACACACACGCATACACACGACCCGCACGCACGCAGAGGTCTGAGCTGAGGCCCATAAAAAATTTTTTCTGGGAAACCTGGAAACAAGGTTTATTTCAGCTTGGTCAGGCTGTCAGCCAGCATTTTTGTTGGACTCAAGTTCTTACAGATTTAAATAGTTCCAATTCTCAACTGCTGGCTTACAGCGAAATACTCAACTGTTCTTATCTAGGTACCCTACTTGATAAGGGCTTAGGAAAACATACTAAAAAAAATGTTTAAACAAACTTTTTCTTGATGGTAGCTGTCTTTTCCTCCAGGAGGAAATCTGGCTCTTATCTGCAGGAATTTGTTGCCAAAGACGAGACACCTCTGGGGGCTCGGAGGGTCTGCCCGGGAAATTAACAGTCCTTTCGGACCAGTGAGACCTTTCAGATTCCCCAGCATCTTACAGATTCCAGCTTTGTAGACACTCATCTTAGGCTCCATTGTCATTTTATAATTTAGAAGTTAGAAGTTAAGGAATAAAAAGTTTAGTTTGTTCAAGGGCTTACCGTAAGTCTGTGTCAAGATTTAATCTTTAAAGACTGTCTGGGTGGACACGCGTACTTAGAGACGGGGCTCTCACTGGTGGTTTGGTAAGAAAGATTTCTGTGGGGGCTCCTGGGTGGCTCAGTGGGTTAAGCCTCTGCCTTCAGCTCAGCTCATGGTCTCAGGGTCCTGGGATCGAGCCCCGAATCGGGCTCTCTGCTCAGCGGGGAGCCTACTTTCCCCTCTCTCTCTGTCTGCCTCTCTGCCTACTTGTGGTCTATCTCTCTGTCAAATAAATAAATAAAATCTAAAAAAAAAAAAGATTTCTGTGGTTGTTACTAAGTTATTTTTAAAGGAGTTCCTGGTTTGTTATTATTTTTTAAAGTACTTTTTAAAGGTGGACACTTTAAAAAAAAAAAGATTTTATTTATTTATTTGACAGAGAGAGATCACAAGTAGGCAGAGAGGCAGACAAAAAGGGGGAAGCAGGCCCCCTGCCGAGCACAGAGCCCAATGCAGGGATCGATCCCAGGATCCTGGGATCATGACCTGAGCCTAAGGCAGAGGCTTTAACCCACTGAGCCACCCAGGCGCCCCCTGGTTTGTTGTTTTTTAATGCAACTTTTCAGGTGCTTCTACTCAGCTCTCTAGGTGCATGCTAGATCCATTTGAAATTAAGTAATTAGGGGCGCCTGGGTGGCTCAGTGGGTTAAAGCCTCTGCCTTCGGCTCAGGTCATGATCCCAGGGTCCTGGGATCGAGCCCCGCATCGGGCTCTTTGCTCTGCATGGGGCCTGCTTCCTCCTCTCTCTCTGCCTGCCTCTCTGACTACTTGTGATCTCTGTCTGTCAAATCAATAAATAAAATCTTAAAAAAAAAAAAGAAATTATTTCTGCATTTACTGTCTGCTCCGATTGGATTTTTAAGCCTCTTCCAGAGCAAGACCCATGCCTTATTTCTGCACATGGACATCATGGCCATCGTTCACTCCACCCTGCACAGGTCCTATCACAGCCCAAGAAGGGCACGGAACAATGAGATGCAAAGATGACTAGCTTCTTTCTGCTCCAAGGGAAGTCTACACAGAGACTGAAAACACAAGTCACCCATTTCGAATCATTTCACTAGGCTTCAGGTATTACTTGGTTGGCCCAAATAAGACTATTGCAGCCTTATTCCCTTCTTCCCCCCCACTTTTTTTTTTTGAAGATTGTATTTATTTGTCAGATAGAGTGAGCGAGTGAGCACAGGCGGGGGGGCTGCCGGCCAAAAAGCAGACTCCTCACTGGGCAAGGAGGAGCCCGGTGTGGGACTTGATCCCTGGGATCATGACCTGTGCCGAAGGCAGATGCTTAACTGGCTGAGCCCAGGCACCTCTCCCTTTTTTATTTTCATCCCTTGTAAAGTTCCATGACCTAGCTGGGCAACAAAAGCTCTAGGAGCAGCACTCTGTATCTAGAAGCACAGAGAAAGGCTGAAAGCAATTTTAATGAAAAACAAAGTTCCTATAAAAAAAAAAAGGAAAATGAGTATATGCCCATCTTAAAACTCATGATTCTGCATGTCCCTGAGCACCATGCGAGATGTGCATTCTGTCATAATCTGTAGCTTCTGCACAGCCACCAGGGATGGAGGGCAGTGGGCCACGAACCCCAAGACCCCACTTATGTGTTCTGAGCTCTGCCAGTAACGACCTACGAGGTATCAGCCTCCGAACCTGTAGAAACCACTTACCTCTCGTATCTCTCTTCTATTTACAAAGATACACTCGTTTTGTCTTTCACTTCAGAGGACTGAAAAACTAACTGAAAAAACTAACACTTCAACCCATGTGAGGCTTCTAAACAGGAAACTTGACACAGATTCGTCTACTAGTGCAGCACGTGTGCGTGGTCAAACAGGCCTTTACAGCCAAGATGTTACCACCCAGAAGTGACCGATCAGAAATCCAGAGGAAGTCCAGAATCATTTTTATCTTCCCCTCTCTGTTAGTCGTTTAAATGTACACATAGTATTCTTACCGAACCAAGAGTTCTATTTTTCAAATGCAGATTAGAAGGAAAAGAAAAAATGGAGAAAACGGGTTTTAGACAAACGAAGACTCTCAGGATACTACAAAGGGTACTGACAGGATCCAGGGGTACAAGGAGTCAAAGCAGGCGTGTTAAACTGGGTGAGGGACAGAGCCTTAGCACTACGTGTGGTCCTGGGGCAGAAGGGAGCTCTGAGACACGCACAGGCCCTAAGGTGGGGCAGCCCAGGGTCTGCTTCTCGGTGCTGTCCCCAGCTGGCTT
>RCUC01149250.1:0-30005 GCA_003697995.1 Taxidea taxus jeffersonii
GTCTAAGGACACATGACAGCTGTCATCTGGACTGGACTCTGGAAGAGAAAAAATACCCTAAAGAACACTTTGGGGAGTGGGACAGCTTGGGAAAATTGAATATCAACCGGATATTACGTAAGAGCGCTGTCCTGAAGTAGAATTTCCCTGAATGTGAGAACTGATTGTGGGAGTGTTAGAGGAAGTCTTTGTTCTTAGGACATACTTCATGCTGAAGTGTTAAGGCTAAAGTGTCATGATAGCTGCCACTAAGAGTTGCAAATAGTCCAGCAGGGGGAGAGGAGTGAATAAATACAGGCACAAATGTGTGTCTGCAGAGACACAGAAACACAGAGACAGAGACAGAAATAGGAGCAGAGAGAAAACGGGGCATCGTGTTAACCAATGAATCCTCCAGGGCAGGGGTTCGCAGGGACTCACAGTGTATTTCCTGCCCCTGCTCTGTAAGTTTGTGTTTTTTCAAGATAAAGCTTTGCAGGGAAAGGTTCTAAAATAGTTTTTTTTTTCAAAGAAAATGTGAGCCTTCCAAAGGCAGCCTCTGCTGAGCATGAGGACAGAGAAGACCATGCAGCCTTGGAGAGGAGGCAGGTGGGGCAGGAAGGCTGGCTGGAGGCCTCCCTCCATTGACCTGGTGAATGGCCCTTTGGAAATGAATGAATCCATTTCTTTGTTAGTATGTTGAGGGCAATGATACTACTGTTTTTTCTTAGTTTTGAAGTTTATTTTTTTAAAGATTTTATTATTTATTTATTTGTCAGATAGAAAGCGCACAGGAGCGAGCACAGGCAGACAGAGTGGCAGGCAGAGGCAGAGGGAGAAGCAGGCTCCCCGCTGAGCAAGGAGTCCGATGTGGGACTCGATCCCAGGACGCTGGGATCATGACCTGAGCCGAAGGCAGCCGCTTAACCAACTGAGCCACCCAGGCGTGACAGATAGAGATCACAAGTAGGCAGAGAGGCAGGCAGAGAGAGAGGAGGAAGCAGGCTCCCTGCTGAGCAAAGAGCCCAATGCTGGGCTTGATCCCAGGACCCTGAGATCATGACCTGAGCCAAAGGCAGAGGCTTAACCCACTGAGCCACCCAGGCGCCCCAGTTTTGAAGTTTAAATGAGATCATGTATATATGATTGTGTTTTGTAAATGGTCTGGTGGGATGCACCAATTATGATAGTGTTGTAAGTGCCTCACTAGTGAGAAGAAGGGAGGGTCAGAGGCAAAGCTTAATAAAAGAAGGTTCTACACCATGCTTCATGCCTATGCCTTGTGCTGTGGCAGATGCAATTTGATTTCTTTTTTTCTTCCTTCCCACCCCTTCCCTTCCTTCCCTCCCTCCCTCGTCTTTTCTCTCTTTCTCTCTCTCTCTTTCTTTCTTTCTTTCTTTTCTTTTTTTCTCCTACTATGTGTGCTAAGTTCCATAAGTGAAGGGCAGTAAGAGAGGGCAGAGAATGAGAAAGGCTTTCTATTTCAATGCCTCAGGGTCAGAACTTTCAGAGAACTTCCCTGGATGCAATCTGCTACACGTACTTTGAATGTTACAGAAATCAAGGCAACAAAATGACAACTATCACATAATTAAAGTGCCACTCCATTGAGGTTCACCAAGACCTGGCAGTGAGGGGTCCACGCATGAGGCTTTTTCGGTTTTTTATAGTTGCTGAGGATCATGGAGGATGTGAAACTTCCATATCATTTCCTTTCTTTTTCAAATACTTTATTTTTTTAGAGTACTTTTAGGTGCACAGCAGAACCACACAGAAAGTAGAGAGTTCCATATACCTGCTGTCCCCGCACATGCACAGTCTCCCCCAGTGTCAACATCCCCACCACAGGGGAACATTTGTCACAACTGATGAACCTACATCGACACAAGTCCATAGCCTACATTAGGGTTCACTCTTGGTGCTGTACATTCTGTGGGTTTTGATAAATATATCATGGTATGTGTCCACCATTATGACATCATATACAATAGTCGTACTGCCCTAAAAATCCCCCATGTACCATCTATTCATCCCTCTCTCCCCCTCAACTGATATTTTAACTCCATAATTTTTGATTTTCCATAATATCCTATGATTGGAAGCATACAGTGTGTGACCCTCAGTAACATGTATTTCAGGTTCCTTCGTGTCTTTTCATGAGTTGATGAATTCATTTATTCTTAGTGCTGAATAATATTCCATTGTCTGGATGGACCACGGTTTATTTGTCCATCCACCTACTGAAGGACATCTTCGTTGCTTCTGAGTTTTGGCAGTTATGAATGAAATTACCCCAAACACCTGTGTGCAAATGTTTGTATGGACATAGTTGTCCATTCCTTTGGGTAAATACCAAGGAGTGCTATTGCTGGGTCATACGGTGTGAGTATGTTTCGTTTTGTGAGAAACCTACCCAATGGTCTTCCTAAATGGCCATGCCATTAGAATTCCCACCAGCAAAGAATGAGAGTTCCTCTTGCTCCACATCTGAGCAACACTTGATGTTGTCTGTGTTCTGGATTTTGGCCATTCTAATAGGTGTGTAGGGATATCTCATTTAATTTTAATTTCCCTAATGACATATGATGTGGAACTTATTTTCATATACTTATTTGCCATCAGTGTATCTTCCTTGGTGAGGTGTCTGGTAAGATCTGTTGCCTATTTCTTAATTGGGCTTGAATTAATTAATTTGAGTTTCTTATTGTTGAGTTTTAAGTTTCTTGATATATCTGGATCCTTTATCAGATGTGTCTTTGCAAGTATTTTCTCCCAGTCTGTGATTGCCTTCTCATTCTTCTGACAGTATCTTTCATAGAACCAGAGTATTTAATATTAATGAAGTCCAGCTTAACAACTGCTTCTTTCATGGATTGTGAAATATCCCTATGATAAATCACAGTTGGTCATGGTGTATAATCGTTTTTAGAAATTGTTAGATTTCTGCTAATATTTTTGAGAATTTTTGCATCTATGTTCCTGAGAGACATTGGTTTATAGTTTTGTTTTTTTCTTATAACATCTTCATCTGCTTTTGGTATAAAGGTAATATTGACCTCATAGAATGAGTTAGGGAGTATTCCTTCTGCTTCTATCTTCTGGAAAAGATTATAGAATGTTGGTATAATTTCTTCCTTAAGCTTTGGAAGAATTCACCAATGAACCCATCTGGGTCTTGTACAATTCTTTTTGGAAGCTTATTAATTATTGACTCAATTTTTATCAATTAATTGTTGATTCAGATATATTGTCTGTTTCATCTTGTGTGAATTTTGGCAGGTTGTGTCTTTCTTTTTTTTTTTTAAGATTTTATTTATTTATTTGACAGACAGAGATCACAAGTAGGCAGAGAGGCAGGCAGAGAGAGAGGAGGAAGTAGGCTCCCCGCTGAGCAGAGAGCTGGATGCGGGGCTCGATCCCAGGACCCTGGGATCATGACCTGAGCCACTCAGGCACCCCAGGTTGTGTCTTTCAAGGAATTAGCCCATTTCAACTAGGTTATCAAGTCTGTGAACACAGAGTTTTTCACAGTATTCCTTTATTATCTTTTTAATGTCTATGAGATCTATAGTGATGCCTCATCTTTTATTTCTTATATTAGTTTTTGTGTCTTCTCTTTTTTTCTTAGTCTAGCTAGTAGTTTATCAGTTTTATTGATCTTTTCAAAGAAATAGCTTTGGTTTCATTGATTTTCTCTATTGAATCCTTGTTTTCAATTTCATGATGTCTGGTCTAATTTTTATTATTTCTATTCTTCTATTTACTTTGGATTTAATTTGCTCTTCTTTTTCTAGTTTCCTAAGGTGAAAGCTTAGATTATTCATTTTAGATCTTTCTTCAGTACCATAAATACTATAGTATATTACAGTATTCCTAAAATTTCCCACCAAACTTCTTTCACAGTATCTCACAAATTTGAAAAGTTGTATTTGCATTTTCACTTAGTTAAAAATATTCTTAAATTTCTTTTGGGATTTCTTCTTTGACCAATCTGTTGCTTAATCTCCATTATTTTGGAACTCCCCAGCTATCTTTCTGTTACTGATTTCGAGTTTAATTCCACTGTGGTCTGAGAGCAGACAGATGATTTCTATTCTTTTAAATGTGTTAAATTCTGGTTTTGGCTCAGAATGTGATCTATCCTGGTGAATGTTTCATGTGAGCTTGAGAGTTATGTGTATTCTGCTGTTGTTAGATGAAATAGTCAATAGATGTCAATTATATTCAGTTGATTGGTGGTGCTGGTGATTTCAAATATGTTCTTAATGATTTTCTGCTTACTGGATCTGTCTATTTCTGATAGAAAGGTGTTGGAGTTTCCAGTAATAATAGTGGATTCATCTTTTTTTGGCATTTATCCTGCTAGTGTTTTCTGAGCTTCTGGATTTCTCCTTGCAGCCCTACAAGTTTTACTTCCCACACTTTGACACTCTATTGTTAGGCTCATACACATTAAAGAGTGCTGTGTCAGGGCACCTGGATGGCTCAGTGGATTAAAGCCTCTGTCTTCAGCTCTGGTAGGTCGTGATCCCAGCGTCCTGGGATCAAGCCTCACATCAGGCTCTCTGCTCAGCGGAGAGCCTGCTTCCTCTTCTCTCTGCCTGCCTCTCTGCCTACTTGTGATCTCTGTCTGTCAAATAAATAAAATCTTTTTTAAAAAAAAGAGTGCTGCGTCTTGTCAGGGAACTGACTTTTTTATCATTATGTAATACCTCTCTTAATTCCAAATTAGTGTTAGTGTGGTATAACTTTCTCCATCCCTTTACTTTTTTATAGTATATTTATATTTAAAGTGCATATCATGTAGACAACATATGGTTGAGTCTTGTTTTTTAATCTACTTTAACAGTCTCTTATCTTCTAATTGGTACATTTAAACCATTTATATTTAAAGTGGTTATTTATATAGTTAGATTAATGTCTATTTTATTTTTTATTGTTTTCTATTGGTTGTCCTTAATTCCTTCTTTGTCTTCCTCTCTTTTTCTGTCTTTTGTGGTTTTAATTGAACATTTTCTATGATTGCATTTTTCTCTCCTTCATTAATATACATGTTATACTTCTTTTTTTAACTTTCTTAAGTGGTTGCCTTAGAATATGCAGTATACATTTACAAACAATCAAGGTCCATTTTCAAATAACACTAAATTGTTTCACAGGCAGTGCAAGAACCTTATAATAACTAAGTAATCCTAATTACTTCCTCTTTACCCTTGCAACATTGTTATCATTAAATTCACTTGTATAGAAGCCTATATATATATAATCAAATGCATTGTTTTGTTGCTACTATTATCTTGAATAGCTGTTAGCTGAATCTCTTAGAGCAATTAAGGATTGGAAAAATAAAAATGTTTGTGTTCATTTGTACCTTTTCCAATGCTTTTCCTCTCTTAATGAACATCTGAGTTTCTGACCCATAATTTCTTTTCTTTCTGCAGAACTCTTAACATTTCTTGCAAGGCAGGTCTAATAACAATGAATTCCCTCTTTTTTTTTTTTTGGTCCAAAGTCTTTATTTCTCCTTCAGTTTTGAAAGCTAATTTTGCAGGGTACAGAATTCTAAATAGGTAGCTTTTTTCCTCTCAACATATTAAATACACCATTCCACTCTCTTCTTGCTTGTATGGTCTCTGAGAAGTTTAATTAATTTTTATCTTTGCTTCTCTACAGGCATGGTGTTTGTCAACCCTCCCCCGCCCCCCACCTGCTTCTTTCTTTTAGGATTTCTTCCTTTCTCTTTAATTTTCAACAGTCTGAATGTTATATGCCTAGATATAGGTGTAGTTCGTTTTGTTTTGCTTTTGGCATTTATACTGATGGTGTTCTCCAAGCTTCCTGGATGTGTGATTTGGTGTCCAACATTGATTTGGGGGAAATTCATGCTCACTATTGCTTCAACTATTACTTCTGTCCCTTTCTCTCATTCTTCTCTTTCTGGTAAATCTATTACATGCATGTTATGCCTTTTATAGTTGTCCCACAGTTCTGGATATTCTTTTTTTTTTTTTTTTTCTTTTTTTTTTTTTTTTAGATTTACTTTTATTTATTTTAGAGAAGAGACAGGAGCAGAGGCAGAAGGAGAGAATCTCAAGCAGACTCCATGCTGAGCATGAAGCATTACACAAGGCTCAACCTCATGACCCTGAGATCACAACCTGAACCAAAACCAAGAGTCAGACACTTAACCAACTGTGCCATCCAGGTGCCTCCCCCCACCTTTTTGTTTGTTTGTTTGTTTTTTCAGGTTTTTTTTTCTGCTTGCTTTTCTGTTTTGGAAGTTGCTATTGACATATCCTCAGGGTCATCGATTCTTTTCTTGGCCATCCAGTCTACTAACGAGGCCACCAAAGACATTCTTCATTTCTGTTACAGTAGTTTTGATCTCTAGCATTTATTTTTTATTCTTTCTTAGAATTTCCATCCTTCTGCTTACATAGACCAGACTCAGATATGGAAGAGATATTGAAGTTATCAAACCAGTAATTTAAAACAGCTCTGATTAATATGCTAAGGGCCCTAAAAGATGAAGTACCCAGATGTAGAACTTCTTGCATTTCTGTAGAGCCCTCTTCCACACCCTCCAAATCAGACTGCGCCCTGTCCTCTGCCTTCTATCCTCCATCGGAAAGCCAGACCAAGCCCAGGTGGCACAGCAGGGCTGCTCAGGTGTTCATCATTCCAAAACTCTACAGCATTTAGAGAATATACCGGCTATACAAGAGGAAAGGCTGTCCCTCTAGGTTAAAATATATCCCAGTCCACCTCAATTAAAGTTCCCACTCTCAGTCATTCCTCCTGCTAACATCTAGCATTCTAGTGTCTCCCAAGAATCCACTGTGGCTTACCCTGGCCTTTCGACTTCACATTAACAGATTAAAGCTTATTGAAGGCCCACGCCTGTAAGAAATGGGCCTTTGGAGACGACCAGTACTTCTGTGTTGTTTCTATGCTGGAACAGATAGAGAACATGAGTTTGTAACTCTATTTTCATTCTATTTCAATAATAAAACATGGCAAGCACTTTCTAAAATTCTGACACTGAAGAGTTAAGACATAACCATGTGGAGAGATGTGGTTCCTACCTCCAAAGAAATCACAGACTAGCAGAGACCCAGTAACTGATACAGCGTCCCACAAGTTAGGGCTCAAGGAACCCTCTGGATTTCGACTAGCAGTCATCCCTGCAGCAGGCACCAAAAGTAAATAAATATTATTTCTGTAGTTGGAAAGATGGATAGATACATAAATACATACATACATACATACATAGCTGAACATATGGATAAATGTTCCTTTCTCTATTTAACCCATGAGGATTCCACATTTACCAAGGAGCGATTCAGAAGTGGCCACAAAAAACTGAACCCAGAAAGTAACTGAAAACGATCAGCCCAGGTAAAAATAGGCCATCCTAACCATAGCCTGAGGATGGCACAGGAGCGTGAGAATTATATAAGGAGTTCTCAGAATTACAGATGATCCTCAGCCTCCATCCCTAGAGATTCTGAACCAGTGAGGAGCTAGTCCTAGGTATGTATATTTTCTTAAAGCTCCTGGGATTGTTTTGATTCACAGTTGAGTTTGAGAGCCATGGGGACAGGTTCCCAGATCTAACAGGTGAGACTCAGGAAGCCATAGATCCAGGCAAAGAGTCAACACAGGGAAGACAGAAAACTCATTGATAAGGCACAGCCAGGGCAGAAAAGAGAGCTTCTTGCATACCTTCAGTTATATATAGGTAGAATTGGGCCTTGAGTCTGAAATAGACCTCAGTGTGCTAGCAGGTGCTCAGAGAGCGATACGCGACTCTTATTAAAGCAACATGGTTCTGAGAGTATTTAAGGTTAATATCACACTGTTCACCCATGGCTGTCAATCTGATCCATGGTATAACTCCCTCTGTGAAAAAAATGAATCTAAGGAAGAGAGAGAAAGCATCTCAATATTTGCACAGTGAAAAGTATTATTTTTCTACTGTGGAAATGTGAACCTGTCACTACAATGATTATCTTCCCCCATTAAACCCTAAAATTGGAACTGTTGAGCAAAATGAGCTTAATTCGTCACCGTCTTGTCATCGGCATGTCCTGAGGTCATCAAAAATTAGTGACACCTCCAGTCTGGTTTTTCCTTCACTGTCCTGCCTCCATAGAGCCCAGTCCAGAATGGCCAGCCAGGAGCCATCTCCTGAGAAAAATGCAAAGCCTTTCAACTTCGCTTGAGAACATACAACATCAGGAAGCCACTGGCTTTATATTTAGTGAGTAAAAACTCCATCTGGCCTGAGTAAGCAATAAATTAGGTTTTTGAGTTCAAGATAACAATACTGGACACCATAAACCTTTAAGAACACATCTTTTGCTGAAACCAAAGATGCTCACATCTTCCCGCTGCCAATTAGAACACGATCACTCCCATCCACAAAGGAATTCACATGTTACAGAAGGGTTACCCACCAGACTCCCTGAAACCCGGAGTTCCGCCTTTTTTAAGGGGCAGAACTATGGCATGAAACTCAGCACACCTGGATGCTTTCTCAGATGACGTTCACACACTAAGTCTTCGTTAATAATGTGTAGAGTCCTTGAAAGTAACACAATTGTATCTGATGAAATTGTCTCCAAGGTAAGAATTCTTGAGCGACATGCATCTGATTTGTCTCTCTTTTCCAGAAGTACGGCGTGGCTGACACAGAACTGGTGCCTCCCGGGATTGCCTTCCTGGCTTCTTGCCCAAGGTTCTATTGTCTCCAGAGCCAGGTTCCTGCCACCACTTTTAACAACCTTCCCGAAGGGGGCAGGAACCCAGGCTAGGTCCCAGGCCACGTGGCCAACTGGAACCGTGTACCATACTGAGGTCTAGACGTGGATACCATGCCACGGTCAGAGCGTGGCATCTGGCCCTCAGAGCCATAGCCATGGAGGCAGATCAGGTAACACAGGGGGCTGAGCAGCTCCTAGGAAATGGAAGGTGGAAGGGAGCAGCATGATCAATTTCTCCCTTCTGTGGACCACTCTGAAGGCTCATTTCTCCTTGAGCTTCTGCAGGAAATCTGATGTGCCCCATGACCATGCCCACCAATTGAGTTGTGTGGGGTTTTGTGGCCTGTTGTGGCGCAATGGCTAGCATAGCAATGAAGCGCATGGCTTCCCACGTTCCCTTGACTCTCTCTCCATTCTTCTTCACCCTCCTCTCATAGGTTTTGCACTTTGCAAATATCACATTGGCACTTGAATCCTCAACTAAACCTCTGCTTTCTATTTTTTTTTAAAAGATGTTATTTATTAATTTGACAGAAAGAGAGAGACAGCGAAAGCAGGGACACGAGCAGGGGGAGTGGGAGAGGGAAAGCAGGTTTCCCGCCAAGAAGGGAGCCAGATATGGGGCTCGATCCCAGGACCCTGGGATCGTGACCTAAGCTAAAGGCAGACACTTAACGACTGAGCCACCCAAGCGCTCCAAAGCTCTGTTTTCTAGAAGACCCAGGTAAAACAATTATCCAAGAGTGGTTCTAGAAAACAATCTTCAAGATGGAATTATGGAGGTGAATGGGCCACCCATCTGAAAGTCATAGGTACTCCACTGTTAGAGGTACATGGATTGGTAATAATCCTTTGGCATTTGGTAGACTCATGATTTCTTCAACTTTCATTGTGGTTAACAGGGATTGAGTGCAGATGGAGGAAGGTCAAGGTGCTGGGAGTGCAGGAGGTCATGGCATTCAATCAATATAGAAACAATGCTAATTTCGAGGATTGTGGTTAGGATTGATCCTTATTACAGCATTAAAGATACTCAAATAAATAACAGCTCAGGGAAGTCAATTTAAGGCATGATCTAGCATTCAGATGCCCTCTAAGGCAGTAGTCAAGGAAATCTTTATTTCCTGCAACCTCGGAAAAAAAACGTGCTGAAAATCAGGGCAAGGATCTGATTCTAGGCCATCCAGAGCTGCCATGAAGACGAAATGTAGAGCCTCAGCAAATATTCTTTGTCAAGTCAGAGCCCTAGCAGGGAAAGTGGAGGACTCTGAATACCGTGACGGAGACACTTTGGTGAAAGAAACTGAACACCTCAAAACTCAGAATCCCCTTCTATCATCCTTCCCAAAGAGGCAGCACCTTGACCTTCACCAGAGAACACTAGCCTCTACTTGCCTAGAGAATAGGCAATGCTTTCACTTAAAGCAGTTTCTTCACAGGATGATGCCTGCCCTCCCAAAGACAAGCTAATATCCACCAACCTTCATTGTCTCCAGACGGACAGCCGAAGTCGGGTCTCAGCAAGAAGTGGATGGAGGAGAAAAATCCCTGTTTCAGGAAGGAATCATCCGGATAGGTAAGAAATTACAAAGCTAATGAGAACTTGGGAACATAAATGGAAGTGAGTATCAAGGATGCTAGCCTAATGGTGGCAGTATTCAGGATAGAGGGGAATTGACTGACACGGAGTAATTCATTTATGATTCACACTTTACTTTATGTCAAGGACACCTGCATAGTTTGCTGGGATGGTACTTGAAGCCTAGACTCCATAAATGAATGAAAAGAATGGGCTGCCAGAATTACCTTGGCTTCCTGGTAAAGAAGGAAGACATAGGGCAGTGGGAACATGAAACATGGATCTATCATATATGGTCCCAGAACCTACCATTCAGAGGACATAGGCTTCACTACGGCAGTAAAAGTTACATTACTGAAGAAGATATGAGCATCTTGGAGAAGTTTGTTCATGGCTTTCAGAAGCATAATGAACATAATTACTTAACAGGCAGCACATTGGACTGGCAGTCAGGGTTTCTTGGCCCATATATCCATGGCAGTAATTCATAGATGATGGTGTCCTAGAGCAAGATAGATGGACAACCATTAGAATGTTGTATTTACACATGAAGAAAAATACCTAGATTTGTCAAATAGGAAGACATTAACCACGGAAAACTGAATAGTAGTCCTCATCTCTTGGCCAATTCACAGACACAGACCGCATTGGGAAGGGAATTCCAGGACCCTGAGTCCATGACCAATGACCAAAGTCAGCCTCACAGAGGACCTAGTGCATCTGTAAATCCACCCTGCGGTTTTTGTTTTTGTTTTGTCCAGTTCCCAAGGATATACTTAGGACAGATATACTTAGCATGTGGTTGGCACTGATAGACCCCTCATAGAATTGGCCCGATTTGTGGGGTAAGGGTCACCATAGTAGGAAGGGCCAAGTGGACACCCTGAAAAGCCCTTCTCTCCCATGGCAGCCCTCAAGGTGAATCAGAAGCCATATGACATTTCTGGAAGAATTTCAGGCAGCAGCACCACCATCAAAGATTTGAAAGATGAGGAGCATGCAGTATATTCTTATTTTCTTCAGTCCCGACAGTGGACTACTGTAAAATGAACTCCATTTTCAGCTGCTGGTCTGAGTACAGATCATTACTGGAGCAGATCAACATGGAGCCTGGCATCTATTAGCAGCAAGAATCAGAGGAAGTTTACCTTTAATTAACAAGGACAGCAGTGCATATTCACTGCCTTGCCCCAGGGCTCTGTGAACTCTCTTGCTGTCATGACACAGCAGAACACCACACTGATCCACTATATTGGTGACGTCACGCTATTTGAAACCGAACAGGAACTGACAACGATCCCAAGTGCACTGAGACACGTGCACGGGAGAAAGTGGGAGATCGGCTCCATAGAGATGCAGACGCAGGCCACACTGGTGAATGTCATAGCATTCTACTTGTCAGGGATATGTGGGGACATCCCCCCGAAGGTAGAGAACAAGCCACTGCACCTTGCATCTTACGTCACTAGGCTAGAGGCATAATGCCTGGGAGTTGCTTTGGATTTTAAGGCAACAGTCTCAACTTCTCTTCCCTTTCTCTGATGACTCAGAAAACTGCAAGTTTTGAATAGGCAACAAGTACAAGTGGTGGTTCCAAGTACTCTGTTTCTTGGGCCATGTGACCAACAGATCAAAAGGAGCTTTAGGCATATCTGCACTGGATAAGAATGTGCAGTCCTCAATAGAAAGGTCAGAGCACAGAGTCGGCAGATTCTAGAACAAGGCCACGCACCTAGTAGAGATTCATACTGCTTGAAAAGCAGCTCCTGGCATGATACTAGACCCTGACTGAGACTCAGCAGCTGACCATGAGACACCCCATTCCTCAGCAATCTGTTTCCCATTGTGAGCTGGCTTGTTATGTAACCTACAGAGACATAAGTTTGGACATCCACACCAGCAACCTATCATGCAATAGAAGTGGTATATTTGGATACAGCCTTTAGCAGATCCAGAAAGATTTAGTAAATTCCATAAAGAGCTACTCGGACTTTCACTTCCCTTCTTTCTGCTGCATGGCTGACTATCCCTCGATCCATACCTACAGCCTCTTCGGGGTGCCCTCCACCTCGCTGAACTCAGCCTTGGTTCACAGAGTAGGACTCGGGCTTCATTATTGCCCAAATCAAGGGAGTCTCTTAAGGGTGACAGTAAACACTGATTCTTCCAGTGAAGCCAGGTGGAACCAGAGGGGCGCTGGTCCCCCGCTTCAGGAGGAGGGAGGGGATACCTGAGGCATAGCTGCGCGTTGCCATCTTTACAGTATTTGGATAGCTTAGCCAGTTGTCAAGGACCTAGAAGGAACAGAGCGGGGGATCAGAGACAAGGAAATCTGGGGAAGAGACAAGTGGGGAGATCTGTGGATATGGGTCCCCAAGCCTGTGGATGCATCTTTGAAAAATGGAAGCATAATGAAAATAGACAGAGACAGAAACATCAAATAGTAAGAAAAATACAAGTAACGGACAACACCTGGCTTAGAGTTCAGCACACCTGGAGATGGACTTGTGACCCGGCCCCTTGCAAGCTGTGTAACTGGGCAGGTCATTCCATGTCACTGTGCATCGACTTTTCTATCTGTGAATGAAAACACCTGTCTTGCAAGTTGATCACGAGGATGGGAGATAATATTTACCATGTGCCAGGCAAATTTGCTGGCATTGGAGGTGCCCCATAGACGCCCACTCTCTTTATTACAAAGTCATGGATTCACATGGTAACTAACATCCGAGCCAGGGGCAGAGTCCCATGTTCAGGAACCCAGCCCAGGGCAGTCCTGGTACTCATCCTGTTTTCTCCAGCTGGGCTGCGGCCAAATGGCCATCTTGTCATTATAAAGGACCCCCCCACCCCCCGACCAGAAGGCACATTTCTGAAAACCTTTCCAAAACACTCTTTGCCTGCACATATTTGAAGGGCTGGGGTGAGACCCAGGCATAACCGAAATCATGTGACCCTGAGTTTTGTTGGAACAGAATTTGACTGCATTTGGAACAAAGCGGATGAAGGAATCAGAAAGGGTCACCGAAGCCACTGTATTCCACTCCCCACTTCTTAGATTCAAACATTGCCTCTTTCCAAGGCCCTGTGAGCCAGCCACAAACGGGAGTTGTTTTTGTGTTCTTTCAATTTCCGTAGTCACTGCACCCTCTGGTGGTTGTGAACATAATCAGGTCTGTTGCCTCCTAGACATTAAGGGAAAGATGAAATGGATGCAGCACCGGAACGTCCTCCTGAGAAAGATGTGGGTAGTCACACACACACACACACACACACACACACACACACACTTTAAGGAAGACCAGGTTGAGATGCGTGCAGCCCAAGGGCAGAGTCTGCGTCAGGGAAACTCTGCCCGGAGGCAAATGAGGGAGGTGAAGAGAGGGGTCCACAGGAGTGGAGAGGAGCAATCAACGGGGAAAACCACAGGATTTGGAAATGGACTCAGATGAGAGGAAGGAGGCAAAATGATGAGAAAATAAGCTAGGAAGTTTCTCCTGGTTCCAGACCATGGGCCACATCCGGGTTATTGCAGGCTTCTTCGTCCACAGGAAGTACAAAAAGTACAGAATTCCACTGGGCAGTCTGAAGTCGGCACCATCCACTTCTACCATGCTCCTTTCCCTTTTCTGTCTCTTTCATGCTTCATCCCTGCACCGACCAGAGAGGCTGGCCAACCTCCTCCTTCTCGAAGGAAGTGGTCCAGGTGAAGATACCTAAAGCCTTGAACCTACTTGGATAATGCCTCCATCCTCTCCACCCCACTTCCCATCCCTCCATAGTGTTCATTCCTTAAGAGAAGCCTTTTCTGGGCTTCAAAGCAGAATATAAGTAGATCTAGGAAAAGTAGATTTTAAAAATTAGGAAAATCTGGATTAAGCAAAGATAAGCAGTTTTCTACACTGCGGGACTTCTCAGAGCCTTAAGTATACTAACATGGCTATGAGAGTCAGCTGGAGGAAATTAGAGGCTGCTGTTTACAAAAAGACTTGGGCACTGTAACCTACTTTTCAAACAGCATCTTGAAAGCACTTGGGAAGCACTTTTTTAAACAACTGGTGAGCACATTCTGCTTAAGGTCCAGAGCACAGGTCCTTATGATAGAAAAGGGTACTATTTTAGGTGCCAAGATAGGTAGAGCTCCCCCTCAGATCTTCCATTCTGTGTGTGGATTGGTGCATGTTCCTTTCATTTTGAGGGGTTCCATCTCCTTGTCTGTAAAGTGAGGAGTTTAGAGACATCTGTGGTGTCTAGATTGTTCCGGGGAGCTTGGGGCTTCATGGAGGCCCTTCATCAATTCCACAACAGTCATGAGATTTCCATAAATTAAGAAACAAAACAAATAACAAACAGCCTACATATAACCTCCTTGACCAAACCAGGAGACCGGAAATCTATCAAACTCCGGGATATGGACAAATGTATCAAACCAGCCACAACAGGACAAGGCCATAAAAATGAAAATCTGCTATCCCCCCAAAAATACTCACCCCCACAAGAGGAAGACACTATCCTGAGCAGAAACCAGGCCAGCAGATCTACATGCATCCTGTGTGGGGAAGAGATGTCCCCGGCCCGGCACTTGGAGGAGACAGCAGCAGTAAGAGTGGGTCTGGGTTGGGGTGGGGTCCGCGTGAGTCCTTGGGAATCTCATAAAATACCAGCAAACAATTCATTCCAGCAGGAAGGAGCGTAGCTTTGAGGGGAATTACCGGAAACAGAAACCAAACAGAGCAGGGCAGGAAGAATCTAAGTGAAAGAGAAAGCTTGCCTGGCGAAAAGGGCCTAGAAGAAGCGGGTCTCAGAAAACACAGACATGCAGCAGGTGGAGCAGAGAGCAGGCTAGAGAGCGTGGCCTGCCTGCCCATCTCTAGGGCCCGGAAGGGCAGGTGGGGGCTGGAACAGGAAATCTCCTGGCACCGGACTGGTGGCTCATCGACCAAGAAGGGGCTGCAGAGACAGAGCTGAGCTGAGCCTTGAGCTGGGAAAAATGCCTTAGCCCATCTCCTCGCAGACCCTCTACTTGCTCCCAACTGAACCTCCACCTCCTGCAGGCCGGGGGAAGGCAGCGGCTTTAACCTGGGGGGAAAGGCAAATCCAGCCCAGCTCCACCCCAAGTCACCTTCAGAAAGATGAACACGAAACAAGCAACACCTGAGGTGTTGTTTGCCTCCTGGGCTCTTGGCCACCTCCAGTGTCAGTCCAAGGGACCAAGGACAGATCCCTGCGAGCCCCAAACCGGCCCATCCCAGAGGCCTCCTCCACATGGGGCTCCTGGTTTCTTCTGCGTTCTGCCCCCAGGGGTCTTCCCAGTTCCTCTCAGCTCACAGGTACAAGCCACCCAGAAGCACAGGGAAGCTGACAACCCCAGGGGCAACCCTCAAGCAAAGGAAGAGGACAGCATCCTTATCCTTCAGCCCTCTGTCCCCTGGCAGAGATTCTAGCAGAGCAAGTCCCCATTGCCCACATATATTTTTAAAGATTTTATTTATTTATTTGACAGAGAGAGAGAGAGAAAGACACAGTGAGAGAGGGAACACAAGCAGGGGGAGTGGGAGAGGGAGAAACAGGCTTCCCACTAAGCAGGGAACCCGATGCGGGGCTCGATCCCAGGACCCTGAGAGGCAGATGCTTAAGGACTGAGCCACCCAGGCACCCCCCCCTGCCCACATCTTGATGGTGCAACCTCCTTTGGTCCTTTTTCCCTCCCTGTCCCACTATCCCAAATCCCTTCTTCTAGCTCCTGAGGTCCTCCCCCAAATATCCACCCCCACCAAGTCTGTTTCAGGCCAGTTAATACTGGACATGGCCCCAGAAGAGAGAACCTGCCGAATTTCCAGAAAACCCATTCGAGCTGGTGAAACTGTCCGAGGACAAGTCATTCCAGTTCACAGAGTAATCAAAGTGCACGAAAACGATGACAGGGACAGCAGATTTCTGACTCGAGGAGAAAACACAGAAGCTGCTGGAAGAGGCTTATACAGACAGGGCAGAAGGGGCTTGGAAAGAAGGATGTGGCAGGAAGAGGCAGGGGGGCTTGGCTGCGCTGGGGCGGTCACCACAGAAATGAGTGACTCCCCAGAACTCAGCGGCGCTCTGCTGGCTGTCGCAGGTGCCTACATGCTGCGAAATGTGAATCCTAAAGTGAGGAACAGTTCCTGGCACCAAACTGAAAGGAATTCCCTTGAAAAACAGAAAAACGAATATATTTGAAATGCTCTACTCTCTGTATAAAATGAAACACTATAGGGATGCTTTTGTCTTGTCCAAATAAATGATTTTGTGGTTAAAGAGAGAGAGTGAGGGATGCCTGGGTGATTCAATTGGTTAAGGGTTTGCCTTCGGCTCAGGTCATGATCCAGGGGTCCTGGGATGGAGCCCCGCATTGGACTCCTTGCTCAGCGGGGAGCCTGCTTCTCCCTCTACCCTCCCCCCACCCTGCTTGTGTGCTCACTCGCTCACTCTCTCTTTCTCTGGCAGATATAAAATAAAATAAAATACAATAAAATAAATGAGAGGGGGGCAGACCTTGGGATTAGACTGTGGAGCTGAGCCCTTAGTGGGACAGCACACCGCTGGTGAATGGGCTGGCTGGGACCCCTGGTGTCCTGTCACCTCAAGAGTGCACCTGAAACAATCAGCAAGCCGTGTGGCAGACCCTGGACTTGGCTAGTGTGGGGCATGGCTAACTCCGAGGTCTATGGAGGCAACTAGCTTTGTTACCGCTTGGTATGCCACTTTGTACGCCTTGAAGAAACACAATGGCAGGTTCCGTTGGGCCTTGTTTCAATTCAGAGCACACCGTCAGAGCAAGAAGTCTCCCTGGCACTGTTGGGAGAGACCCACACACCCTGCAGCCGGAGAGTGGACGGCTCAAAGGCCCAGGATTTAGTGGTAATGGTGACCAAGCAGCAAAGGAGCCTGAGCAAGGTCTGATTTGCTAAAATCGTGACCCTGATAGGAAAGGCCCCTGACAGCCTCGAACCTCTAGATTCCCCTGCACCTTCTGGGTTGGCCTAAGGGGCCCTCTCCTCTTTCTGAAGGACAGCAGCCTTCCCAGGCCCTGACTCTATTCAGAGATATAATCTGAAGCAGGTGCTTCATGAGTTGATGTGTGTCGTGCCCAAGGTCTGCCCCTTCCCCACATGGCCCCCCAAACAATCGTGAATCAGGCTGCATGGCTGCCTGGCTAGGGAAATGCAATCTCCTCTACCCCAGAACTAAGTAAACACACACATCTAAAACCCTACAAGAGCTGGCTAATCTGTGCTAACAGAACTGGGGGGCCCTACTTGAGCGCAGGCCTTGGAGACATGGGGCTAAGGGAGCATCCGGATGGAGGAACATAAGGGACACAATGGTTCATGGTCTGTGTCACCTTGACTGCGCCACCAGGGGTCCAGACATCCGGTCAAACATTATTCTGGGAGTATCTGGGAGGCTGTTTCTGGATGAGATTAGCATGTGAATCAGTAGACTGAGTAAAGCAGGTTGCCCTTTCCAATGTCGGTGGGCCTTGTCCAATCAACTGAAGACAAAAACAACTAAAAGCCTGAATAAGAGGGAACTCTGCCTGCCTGTCTACTTGGGTTGGGGCAGAATTCTTTTTCTGGCTTCAGACTCAAGTTAAAACATTGGCTCTTTTTGGGTCATGAGACGGTTTTGGGCTAGAGTTCACACCATTGGAGATCCTGGTTCTCGGGTCTTTGGACTTGGGCTTGAACTATGCCATTTGCTCTCCTGGGTCTACAGTTTGCTAATATCAGATCCTGGGACTTCTCAGCTTCTATAATCTCATGAGCCAATTCTATACACACACACACACACACACACACACACACACACACACACACACATCTGTACTTTGTTTACAGAGAAATACATTCCTTAATCAGAACACCTTGACAACAGATAAGGCATTCTGTGAGCCCACACACAGTGAGGCAGACAGAAACACCATAAGCAGGGAAGGCAAATCTACTTCCAGAATATGTATCTGTTCCCATGAGGACAAATCCCTGCCCTATTTCATGACAGAAGAGGTCCGATGTAGTCAGTCTGCCACTAGGTAGCTATCTAGTCTCCTGGGAATTGTATCATATTGGGGGTTGGGGTTCTTTTCCGCTGTTCGTTGCTGTTGGCAAAGCATTCAGCAATTCAGCAGTAACCATAACTAAGTCAGCCTTAGTAAAGAGAAATCTGTATCATTGGGCCCATGTCAAGCCTCCAGCCCTGTCACCTGACCACTTTATTCATCGGTCCATTGTGCAACTAGAGAGAGAGGTTGATGGCTGTTCATAGAACATTTCATTCGGTCCGCCTGATTATTGAAAATCTTTGCAAAAGATGTTTTTCGGGGGTGCCTGCATGGCTCAGTCAGTTAAGCCGCTGCCTGCGGTGCAGGTCATCATCCCAGTCTCCTGGGATCGAGTCCCGAAATGGGCTCCTTGCTCAGCAGGGAGCCTGCTTCACTCTCTGCCTCTGCCTGCCACTCTACCTGCTTGTGTGCTCTCTCTCTCTCTCTCTCTGACAAATAAATAAATAAGTAAAATCTTAAAAAAAAAAAAAAAGATGTTCTTTGATGAGCAGTCACCTGGGAGACAAACACGTTTATAATCTCTGCCCATTGTGAGAGGCCTATCCAAACAACCTCCTCAGATTTTCTTGTCACCAGTCTTCCAATCCTGTTCTTTCCAAGTCCCCAACCATCTGATCAAATGTTGCAACCATAGATCCATATCTCTGGCCACATCTTGCACCAAAATGTATATAATCAAAACTATGACTCAGAGTTCTGCCCACTGGGAGGATTTCCCTTCACGGCTGTCCTTCAGGGTCATCCATAAGTGGGGCTCTAATGCCTGTAGAGCCTTTACCAAAGGAGGCCGAGTTTTTTCTTCCTCTTCCATTGACTATAAGGGACTGCCCATGAGGCCATAGTTGTCTACTGAGGGAGAGGAAACAATGTGACCGAATTGAAGATGGCTGAGCTATGTGCTCGCGCTACCACTTGTATCTTCTGGACCCGTGTGAGCCTGAGATCTTGTGTACCATTTCTGTATGATAATTGATTGTTGTCTCTTGGTTAAGCATATAGTCTCTGCCAAGCCCAAACAGCAAACCAGACGCTCTTTCTCAAAGCAAGAATCTGCAGAAGTACATAGACTCGCTCAAAAATCTTAGAGGTCTGTGTGGTGATTCTCCTACTGGTAGTTTCCAGAGACTCCAAAGAGCAGCCCTCTTTGCCACGGTGTAATGTATCTGTTGGATCATAAGGCCAAGTGGGGAAGCAGGCGTAGTGCTTCCTGGGCTTGCCGAAGAACTTCTTGCTCTAGTTCCCACTGGAAACTACAAATAGGTATTAACTCAGACTTCCTGCTTACAGCTAAGTCCCGGATTTGGTGAGTTACCATCCCGCTGGAAAATAAGACTGCCATGATTTCTCTCCCACTGACTGGCCGTACAGCAGCACTCAGGAACGTCAACAATACAGAGCTCTGTTGGCCTTTCATCCACTGTTTCTTCATCCAGCCCAACTGACGACCGACCCTGTAAGATGCTTCAGTGGTTCTTCCAATCCTGCTCTGGAAAGCTATAACAAACACGTTCTGGCCTTTCAAAACTTTATCGTGTCTACATTTGAAATAGCCCATTTCTTTTTCCTTAAACTCTGAAGGGTGAGTCTCGAAATTGTGCCCCAAGTTGCCTGAAGCCATCATAGCATTCAAAAATGTTTTGTTGCATAAGACGCAGTAAATTATAAATACTGATAAAGGTGAAGGAACGATAGTTTTCCTATTCTCATTTTTTATTTACAACTTCATCTAGTTGTTTTGGAGTATATTCCTCTCTTCCGTGAGTCAGAGGATTCTCTGATATCAGATTCATCTTTCTCAGCTTCTTTCAAGGTAGACAGTATAGCTGTGAATTAAAAAGGGATGTTTTCTGGGGCACCTGGGTGGCTCAGTGGGTTAAAGCCTCTGCCTTCAGCTCAGGTCATGATCTCAGGGTCCTGGGATCGAGCCCTGCATCGGGCTCTCTGCTCAGCAGGGAGCCTGCTTCTTCCTCTCTCTCTGCCTGCCACTGCCTACTCTGTCAAATAAATAAATAAAGTCTTTTAAAAAAAAAGGATGTTTTCTAGAAAATAAAAAAGAAGGAAGGAAGGAAGGAGGGAGGGAAGGAAGGAAGGAAAGAAGGAAGGAAGGAAGGAAGGAAAAGAAAGAAGAGAAGCCTTCTAATCTCTGTTTTTAAGCCAATGATCCATTCTCAAATATAGGAAAATACACTGTAAGCACATTGTCTTTGATTTTAGAAGAAAATATAATTAACTTATAGAGAAATCACTGTTATGTAACATTTTAAAATTTAGAAAAGTTTAAACATATTGCAAAACAACACCTCCTTCTTATGTTTCTATAAGATGCGAAGAAAAGTTTGAGACTTCAGAATGGTAATTTATTAACAATAATGAAATCAGAGGATTATGGCAGGTATAAACAAAGGCAGGTCTGAAAGAAGTAGGCTCCTGAGAACAGAGCTAATTTATAAAAATGCATTATATGGGATGCCTGGGTGGCTCAGTCGGTTAAGCAACTGATTCATGACTTTGACTCAGGTCATGATCTCGTGGGCTGTGGGATCAGGCCTGAGTCAGGCTCTGCGCTCAGCGGGAAGTCTGCTTGAAAGATTCTCTCTCTCTCTCTCTCGTTCCCCCCAGCTCGTGCGCACACACACACACAGAGACTCTCTAAAATTAATAAAGAAATCTTAAAAAATATAATCAAATAAAAATGCATTACATAAACCCCACTCCTACTAACTTAGAATATTCTAGGAAATACAAGAACACATGAGCACACATTCTAGTACCCATCGGGGTCATAACATCACCACACAATCATGAAGCATCTGGGTTTCGGACCTACTATAGACTAGTGATCCCCCTATATCTTCCATTTTTGCTCTTTTTGAATAAACATGTCAATATTTACACCACTTGCCTATCCTACCAGTGTATACTAGGTGGGCTGAGGGCAGGCAGCTGGTGTCTTCAGTTTCACACGTCCACGGAAGGTGTACTTACCAAAGCACAACCTAGGACTCTCACCCAGCCTCATTTACATATGGGCCCAATTAGGATAATGACATCTTGGACTTGGGGCTTACGCTACAATGGGACAAGACTCTGAAGGACCTTGGTGGGGGAGTGAAGACATTTTGTCCACGAGGAGAAGGAGAACCATTGGTGACACTATGGCAAACATACTCTGATGAGGTCCCTCATGTTTACACCTTCGTGTGGTTCCCCATCCTTGAGTGTGGGTGCTGTCTGTAACTTGGTTCTATCCAATTGAAGATGGCAAAAGTGATGGGATGTAACTCCTATGATTACTCACATTACGTAAGGCTCCATCTTGCTGGCAGGCTCTCTCTCTCTCCTTGCTGACTCAGAAGAATCCAGCTGCCAAACCAGAGCTGTAAGGCACTGAATGCCACTCGCAACCACGCAGATGGGGCAGTGGATGCTTGCCTAGGAGAGCCTGGTCCTGCGGGCACCTTAACTGCCACCCTAGAAAAACCCTAAGCAGAGGACTGAACTGAGCCATACATATCCAGACTTCTGACCAAGAAAAAAATTTAAATTTCATAGCAAGATCAGTGTAAGAGGAAACTTCCTTAACATGAATTTTTTAAAAGCATCCAGCAAAAATCTGCACCAAATTTTTTTTAAAAGATTTTATTTATTTGATACAGAGAATGAGAGAGAGCTCAAGCAGGGGAGGCAACAGGCAGAGGGAGAGGGAGAAGCAGGCTCCCCACTGAGCAAGGAGTCCAGTGTGGGGCTTGATCCCAGGACCCTGGCATCATGACCCAAGCCAAAGGTGAATACTCAACCGGCTGAGCCTCCCAGGTGCCCACCAAAGATTTTTTAATTACAAAACATTAGGAGCTTTCCCTTTAGGATCAGGAACAGGACAAGGATCCTACTAGTACCACTTTTATTCACCGCAGAAAGAAAAAATAAATGACCACAGGTGTAAGTACTAGAAGGGAGGAACCAAAACTCTAATTATCTTTCAGATGATGTCCAAGAGAATATCCAACGGAATGGGGCACCTGGGTGGCTAAGTTGTTTGAGATCTCAAACACATTCATGCATGTTTTGTTTATAGTAACGAGAAATTGCAAGAGGAGGACTGATGGACTCATTGTGGTACATTCGTACAACGAAATATTATACAGCAGTGAAAATGCACTCCTTCTACACATACCAGCAGGAACATCTCAAAAAGCTAACATTACAGGATAAAAATACACGAGTTTCAGAAGGATGCACACTCTATGATATATTTATATAAATTTTAAACTATGCAGTTCTACCATATGTTGTTTAGGAATACATACGTATATAGTAATCATGTAAATGCATGCATGGGAAGGATAAACACCAAATTTAGGATCGTTGTTCCCTTCGCGTGGTAGAGTGTGAAGGGAAACGTAGTTGGAAAGGGCCAGGAATCTTCAACTATATTTATTATTTCATTTCCTAAGATGAATGTTGTTTTCTCGATCTTTTAGTATGTTTTATGTCACCATAATTTTTTTTTTTTCCACAAAAGAGACCGGTCCTTGATGAACCATCAAGCTGCTGGAGCAAGTTTTTCTGAGTTATTTGAACCCATAAAGGCTTGGAGTTTTTCATACAGTGGGAGGACAGTCTTGTTACTGCCACCAAAGGCTCAGAAGGGATTCTGTCTCCTCCACAAAGCCTCACTAACCACTGCGGTTCTCTGCAGAGCTTCTCTGGGCTGCTCCGAGCTCTGTGGGCTTCCACCTGCTCTGATGTTGTGTAGATATATTCGCGAATTACATCATGTACTCTCCTCTATGATACCACGACAGCAAGAGCAATGCCTAATGGCTTCTTGAGCTCTCTGTGTGCCAACATGGCGCTTGACTTTCCATAGCTCTTGTTCAAAATCCCCCTCCAGAGACCCCACGAGCATTACAAACTCCATTTGCAAACCAGGGATCTGGAGCTCAAAGATGCTAAATGACTCATTCAAGGGGTGCCTGAGTGGCTCAGTTGGGGGAAGCATCTGCCTTTGGCTTAGGTCATGATCCCAGGGTCATGGGATGGAGCCCCACATCAGGCTACTCCCCTCTTCCTTTGCCCCTCCCTTGCTCATTCTCTCTCTCTCCAATAAACATATAAAATCTTTTTTAAAAAATGACTCGTTCAAGATCACATGGTGAAAGAGTGCTGAGTCAATCTGTTCTCTGCCAGCTCCCCCAAATTCTTTCCTCCCCCGTCCCTCACTGCCACCTGAGATGGGGGCCAACAGTGGAAACTGGCATGGTGGCCAATTGAGGGCACAGTTGTTCTGAGGGAGCTGAACCCCAGTGACAAGGCCACCCACATTGCGGGAAGCAGGGTTTCCAAGTGCAGAAGGCTGGACCGGCCTGGCCCCGGTGCCCTGTGGTCCCCAGGGTGGGGCAAGGCCCAGGGCTGAACAGCCCACCAGGCCCCAGCTGGTCCTCAGCCGCAGGTTCTGACTTGCTTGAGCCTTTGCCACCAGCGACCACTAGATGTCGCTGTCACTTAATTTTTCTGGTGCCTGAAGCTGAAACAAGGTCCCTGCAACTATTCAAAACCAGATAAGTGGGCTGCCTGGAATTCCGTGGTTTTCACAGAAAATAGACTCCTCGCGAGGAAGCTGTGGGCTCGACGGAGTAGAGCAGAGGATTCGCATGTATCAGAGGCCTTCTGGATGTCAGCCTTTGTAGTGACAGCCAGCGCCGGAGTGATACTCTGTCTGTGGAAGGCCCTGCTGGGCGCTCTTTACAAACATTCACTCACTGAGGCCTCACGACAACCCAGAAGATAAGTACCGAAGCACAGAGAGGTTAAGTAACTGACCCAAGGTCACAGAGCCAGGAAGCGGTCCTTTGGATCATTTGGATCCTCAGGGCAACCCTCTCAGGTACGCGTTGCCATCCCCCTTTTACAGATGAGGACACCTGGCTCCAAAAACCCAAGAAGCCTGCATTCCCCGGCTAAGCAGTGGCAGAAGCTGGTTTCAAACGTGGTCTCTTTGACTCAGGACAAAATAGAAGACCTGGCGTCCTCCCTGAGAAGGAGAGAAGACTGGGTCACAGAGAGGGTCCCATGTCCTTAGCCCCACATGTGTCCCCTACACAGGCCTGCGATCAGCACTGAGGACGGGGCTGCCACCCTTCGCTTCGGCAAGGCCAAGCTGCTCCGCGCTGTTTCAGGATTTGCTTCAAAGGAAACGGAGGAGCGACAGAGTCTGTCACGTTGCGTGCCAGCCCCTTGTCTGGGTGTGGACAGAGAGCACCTGCCGCCCCCGACCGCCCGCCCCAGGATGAGGGCGAACTGCCTTCGAGGGGTGGCTCTTGGTGGGGACAGCAGAGGACGCTGTAAGGCGGGATCTGAGAGGATCTACACAGAACCTCAAGATTGCCCCCCCTACCCAACTATGAACTGCTGCCTGAAATCTCCCCTTTAGAGATGGATTTATTTAGTTTAGGGGATTGGCCTCTGTTAAAATACAAATGCCGCCCAGGAGAGTCTTAGCGCTGTTCTCCGTACATTCCCATCCAGGCCTGTGGTAGGGTGGTACACCGGGTCCCCATGGTGTTGGGACTCTGCATGACTCACTGAGGACAATGGAATGGGAGTGGGCGTGGTGTGCCTCGGTTCCAGTGGGAAGCCGGCCAGCCCCGCGCCGTCCTGGACGCTCTCTCCTTCTGCTGGCTACAGGGACCAGCGCTGCTCCAGACGGGGTCAGGTCTAGCTGCCTGGGTCCCCAGAGGAAAGATGTCAACCTCTGTGGACACATGTATGAGTGAAAAATACCTCTGTCAGGGGGCACCTGGGTGGCTCACTTTGTTCAGCGTCCAACTCTTAACTTAGGCTCAGGTCATTATCCCAGGGTTGTGAGTTTGAGCCCTACATCAGGCTCCACACAGAGCATGGAGCCTGCTTAAGATTCTCTCTCCCTCTCCCACTGCCCCTCCTTTTGCCCTCTCTCCCTCTCTAAAAAAAAGAAAGAAAGAAAATACCTCTGTGGTATTAGCCCCCAAGATTTTGGTGTGGTTTGTACAGGTAGCATAATCGAGTCCATCCTGACTGATACACCAGCAAGGCCCATTAATCTAGTACTCAGCCATTAACACCTTAGTGTGAATTTGCCCACAACCGGGACTTGGGGAAACCTGGAGCTTCACTGGGGGGGATGAAGAGAAGAAGGAAGAAAAAAATCTGTGTTAGTTAATTTCCAAAGATGGTCCCAAATAATTCCAGTCCCCTGTTTCATACACATTCTACCTCAGATCAAAAAGTAAAGTCTAATTTTCCTGATCTTAAATGGGATGATTTTAGTAACCTGCTCAGCCCATAGAGTGAGGTGGGAATGATATTCTGGGACAGCCAAGGTTAGGTTCTAACAAGCCTCGGTCTCTTGAGACACTCACTTCTGGAACCCACCTCTGCACCCCAAAAGCCCAAGCCATAGGAAGTCATGTGGGTCATCAACTCACTAGCCCCCACGGAGCTCGAAGCCAACTGGGCCCCATGTAAGTCAGTCATCTTGAACATCCAGCCCCGGGAAGCCTTCAGCCCCGGGCACCACGGGAATGCAACCACGGCAGAAATCCCGAGTGAGAACCATCCCGCTGAGCCAGTCCGCCAGGGAAGTCAGGAGACAGGAGAGGAAGTTGCTTCAGCCACCACATTTTGGGAGTGGTTTGTTATGCTGCCCTCGTTAAATAAACAGACCTTGGTGCCAGAAGTGGGGTGCTATTGTGTTCTTTTTAAAGATTTTATTTATTTATTTATTTATTTGACAGACAGAGCTCACAAGTAGGCAGAGAGGGAGGAGAAAGCAGGCTCCCCACGGAGCAGAAAGCCTGATGCCGGGCTCGATCCCAGGACCCTGGGATCATGACCTGAGCCGAAGGCAGAGGCTTTAGCCCACTGAGCCACCCAGGCGCCCCTGTTATGTTCTTTTCTTAATCTAAAGGTTTCATCTTAAATTGGCATTGGCCTTGGCACGAGGGAAGAGGCAGAAGCCGAAAAGGCTCAGAGGAATCTGTCTGTGAAGGCTTGACAGACAGGGGGGGCAGAGCGCAGAGAAGGGGCTCTTCTGCTTCTCAGACAGGGGTGGGAAGTCGGCGATGCTGGGAACTTTAGTGACACTACGTGGGAAATGTACTTCATGAACTGCTGGGTTCGACTATGAAGGTTTCCTGGCTGCAGGTGGCAAGAGCCAGCTTTTGACAAGGTATCCACAGAGAGAGAAAAGAGAAAAATGAACTAAAAGAAACTCTTTAAAAAAAAAAAAACTTTAATTTTTAGCGCAGTGTAAGGTTCACAGCAAAATGGAGTGAAAAGTACAGAGAGTTCCCATGGATCTCTGCCTCCAATAGGCACAGCCTCCCCCACGATCAACACCCCCCTCAGGGTGGGACAATTGTTACAATAAGGAACCCACATCGACACATCACTATTACCCAAGTCCATGGCTTACACAAGGGTTCACTCTAGATACATGCTATGGGTTTTAACAAATGTATTGTGACATGTCTCCGCTATTACAGTATCCTGCAGGACAGTTTACCTGCCCTAAAATTCCTCTGTGCTCCATGGATTCATTCCCTGCCCCCAACTCTGGGCAACCACTGAGCTTACTACTGTTTTAATGTCTATAATTTGGCCTTTCCCAGATGTCATAGAGTCGGCATCATATAGTCTGTAGCCTTTCAGATTGGCTTATTTTAATTAGGAATGTACATTTAAGACTTCTCTGTATCTTTCCAAGCCTTTACGGCTCACTTTTTTTTTTTTAGCATTGCATAATGTCCCATTGTGTGGACGTACCACAGTATACTTATCCAATCACCCACTGAAGGACATCTTGGCTGCATCCAACTTTTGGTAATTGCAAATAAAGCTGCTATAAACACCGCGGTACAGGTCTTGTGTAGACCTAAGTTTTCAACGCCTTTGGGTAAATAGTAAGAAGCAAGATGGCTTGATCGCCTGGGAAGAGTGGGTTTAGTTTTGGAAGAAAGTGCCAGACTGTTTTCCAAAGTAACTGTACCATTTTTCATCCTCACCAGCAATAAAGGAAGAGTCTCTCCTGCTGGACATCCTTGCCAGCATTTAGTGTTAGTGTTCTGGATGCGGGCCATTCTAATAGGTGTGTTAGAGCTCAATGTTTTCATTTGCATTTCCCTGATGACATATGACGTGGAGTATCTTTTCATGGGTTTATTTGCCATCTGTGTATCTTTTTTGGTGAGGTGTCTGTTAAGATCTTTGGCCCATTTTGGAATCAAGTTGCTTTTTTTTTTTAATTGCAGTTTTAAGAGTTCTTTGCATATTTTGGATCAGAGTCCTTGATCAGACATGGTTTTTGCAAATAACTTCTCCCAGTCTGTGGCTTATATGCTCATTCTCTTGACACTGTCTTTTGCAGAGCAGAAGTTTTTGATATTAGTGAAGTCCATTTGATCAATTCTTTTTTAATGGATTGTGTTTGGTGTTGTATCTAAAAAAATCAATGCCAAACCCAAGGTCCTCTAGGTTTCCTCCCGTGTTTTCTTCAAGAGAGTGTACAGTTTTGCATTTTACATTCCAGTCTCTGAATCCTTTTTAGTTAATATGTGACAGGCATAAGGTCTGTGTCTAAATTCATTTTTTTAAACATGTGAATTGAGCATTTGCATGATTCCCTTTTCTCTCATTTCTTAGCATATCAGTTATGCTTTTTGTGTTTACTTTTTTAGTAGTTGTCCTAGAGTTTGCAACATACATTTGTGACTAATTCAAATCTACTTTTAAATTCAAAGTATGACTTATGACTAATTCAAATCTACCTTATAATAACAAAATAATCCCAATTCCTCCTTCTCATCCCTTGTATTCATTTCATTTCACTTATGAATAAGTATACCAAAGTGAATATATATATATGTATATATATATATACATGTTGTGTACACTTATTTGTATATATTCACTTTTGTATATTTATTTGTGTGTGTATATATATACAAACCAAGCATACATAATGACATGCATTACTACTGTTATTATTTTGAGCAAACTGTTACATGTTAGATCAATTAAGAATAAGAAAAATTAAAGTTTTTGTTAAAGATTTTATTTATTTATTTGACACAGAGAAAGAGAAAGAGAGAGCCCACATGCACAACCACAAGCAAGGAGGATGGCAGGCAGAAGAAAAGGGAGAAGCAGACTCCCCTCTGAGCAGGGAGCCAGATGTGGGGCTTGATCCCAGGACCCTGAGATCATGATCTGAACCAAAGGCAGGTGTTGAACCAGCTGAGCCACCATGGTGCTTGAAAAATTAAAGTTTTTATTTTATGTTCACTATTCCTTCTTTGCTCTTCCTTCTTTTGCAGACCCACGTTTCTAACCTATATCACTTTCTTTCTCTCTAAGGAACTTCTTTTAACATTTCTTGCCAGGAGGGTCTGTTGGCAACAAATCTCCTTAACTTTTGTTTGTATGAGAAAGTTTATAGTTTATTTCTCCTTCACTTTTGAGGAATAATTTTGCAGGGTACAGAATTCTAGATTGGTGGGGTTTTTCCCTCTCACCACTTTAAATATTTCACTCCTCTCTCTTCTTGTTTGCATCATTTCTGAGGGGTCAGGTGTAATTGTCATTAGGGTGGTTTTTTCCCTCTGACCCTTTTCAGGATTTTTTCTTGGACTTTCTGTAGTTTGATGGTGATATGCCTAGACATAGTTTCATGGCATTTCTTCTGCTTAGTGTTCCATGAGTTTCGTGGATCTGTGGTCTGATATCTGACATTAACTTGGGAAAATTCCCAATCATTATTGTTCCAAATATTTCTTCTCTTCCTTTTGCTCTTTCTTCTCTTTGTGGTAGTCCCATGACACTTATGCTTTTGCAATTGTCCAACAACTCTTGGAAATATATATATATATATATATATAATTTTTTTGGTCTTTGTTCTCTTTGCTTTTCAGTTTGAGAAATTCTATTGACATATCCTCATGCTCAAAGATTCTTTCCTCAGTCATGTCTAGTCTATTACTAAGCTCATCAAGTATTCATCATTGCTATTACAGTGGTTTTTTTTTTAAGTTTATTTATTTATTTAAATAATCTCTGTACCCAACACAGGGCTTGAACTCACAATCCTGAGATCAAGAGTTACATGCTCCTCTTTTATTTTCATTAATATATAATGTATTATTTGTTTCAGGGGTACAGGTCTGTGACTCATCAGTCTTACACAATTCACAGTGTTCACCATAGCAATATACTCCCCAGTGTCCATCACCCAGCCACCCTATCCTCCCCACCTCTCTCCCATCCAGCAATGCTCAGTTTTTTTTCCTGAGATTAAGAGTCTCTTATAGTTTGTCTCCCTCTCTGGTTTCGTCTTGTTTCATTTCTCCTTCCCTTCCCCTATGATCCTCTGTCTTGTTTCTCAAATCCCTCATATCAGTGAGATCATATGATAATTGTCTTTCTCTGATTGATTTATTTCGCTTAGCATAATACCCTCTAGTTCCATCCACGTCATTGCAAATGTAAAGATTTTGGCTTTTTGATGGCTGCCTAATATTCAATTGTGTGTGTGTGTGTGTGTGTGTGT
>RCUC01149251.1:0-58215 GCA_003697995.1 Taxidea taxus jeffersonii
TTCTTAATGTTCCATTTGTGGTCTTTTTTTGTTTTTTGTAGCTCCTCTTCCTATGCTCAGTCCCTAAATTGAGGGGTCACCATGGCTCAGTCTTGGCTTTCTGTCCTCCTAATTCCTTATGCTAATGACTCCCAGATCGTATCTTTCTCATGAGCTCCATGCCTGGACCTACCTGCTTACTAGGTGCATTTTCTTTTAAGTTCAGTAGACACTGCAAACTCAGCCTGTCCAAAATTAAGTTTACTATACCCCACCTCTCTCACTGCCCCTCCCCACTACTGCCCTGTTCCCTATCCTTTCATTCTTCTTTCTCAGTGACTGCCACCAGCTAGTCACCCAAACCAGAAGAAACCTGAACAAGAGTTGTCACAGCTCCTGTCTTCCACTCATTCTATATTTAAGTCCTATAGACTTTCCCTCCTTGGTATTTCTTCTCTACATTCCCATCTCTTCATTCCTGCCATCCTGGCTTAGTTCAGGGTTCCATTTATTTTTTATCTAGATATATGTGACTAGCATCTTAACTTGTCTCCATGCCTCAAGTCTTGTTCCCTCTAACTCACCTTCTATTCTGCTATATTTCTAAGGTGCATATTCTTTACCTGTGGCAGAATTGGGGTTTTATCATATATAGATAAGCAGACTCTAATAATTCAACAAACTTTTACAAACAGTTATGCTCTGTCGGGCATTGTACCAGTCTTTTGTACTACAGAGATAAATAAGACAGTCATTAGTAAGAACTACAAAGAAGTTTTCAATTCTGATCCACTCCTCTCTTTCCTCCCAATCACCAATCTCCAGTCTCCTTACTGCAAACATGTCAGTCTTTATTGAATACCTATTATATCAATAGGTAGATAGATAGATAGACAAATACATACATACATTAAAGAATGTAGTATAGTGCTATATATATATTTATTTGTGTACACATGTATCTTATTTAAGCATCTTGAAACAACAGAGCCAGATAACTATCTTTTAATCCCCATTTTGGAGATAATGATAGTTATGAAAATCAACCTATTCGGTTCATGCAGCTAGTAAAAGGCAGAGTAAGGAGTTCAACGCAGGCCCATCTTTTTTTTTTTTTTAATTTTTTTTTCAGTGTTCCAAAATTTATGCACCACACCCAGTGCTCCATATAATACGTACCCTCCTTAATACCCACCACCAGGCTTACCCAACCCCCCAACCCACCTCCCCTCCAAAACCCTCAGTTTGTTTGTTAGAGTCCACAGTCTCTCATGGTTTGTCTCCCCCTCCGATTTCCCCCATCTCACTCCTCCTCTCCATCTCCCAGTGTCTCTGTGTTATTCCTTATGCTCCACAAGTAGGTGAAACCATATGATAAGCATAATAATAAACCATATGATAGGCAAAATATTCCATTGTATATATGGACCATATCTTCTTTATCCATTCATCCGTTGAAGGGCATCTTGGTTCTTTCCACAGTTTGACGATTGTGGCCATTGCTGCTATGAACATTGCAACCCAGGCCCATCTTAATTCCAGGATCCTTTCTTCTCTTGCTCTACCATCCTATCCTTTTAACTGGAGTTAACATCCACATTTCATTAATATTAAGGTTAATAAACTAAATAGGCTATCTCCATTTATAATGAATAAAACCCCTTGGTAAACAGTAGCTATGAACATTTCAGATGCCAGAGAGGAAAATTTAATTTAAATTGTGAATTACATATTGACAAATGAATTATAAGGACTTGAGAGTTGCAGAGTCCAAATCTTTAGATGATATAAAAATGGGGAAAATGGTAGGAGGATTTATTATGGTCTTCCTGTTATAATCTCTTCCTTTACCTTTCTTCCCAGAGCTGCTGGGGCTGCTTTTGCAGCATTTATTACTTTTGGGTAATTTGTTATACCAAGTTCATAGTATCTTCTTGGAGGCGGGGGGGGGGGGGAATGAAGGAGAGAAAAAAGAGGAGAAGAGAGAACAAGCACACAATGTGAATATATGACAGTTTGGTAATCAGGCCTACATTACCCCACTGACAAATGACCTAGATTCACAAATGGCCACCCCTATTCTTACCTCAACATATAAAGCTCCTTTGTCACCACTTTAAGAGAAAGGAAGGGAGAAAAAACATCTTGAGAAGTGAAATGGGGGAAGGCAGGAAGAACAAGAACATTTAAGTGGTACCATTAATCTCCTTGTTCCCTGACCTTGCAGATACAGCCTATTTAGGACATGTGTTTTATTAAGCCAAAATACCCATACACTGGCTAAATGTGTTCTATTCACTTTGCTGTATTTTCTGATAATCTAATATTTAAAGATCCAGTTGTGTTAAAGAGCATTCTACCTGAGAAAGGGTTGTTTGTATATTAATGTGAATGAGTTTAAACCAGACATCCAACATCTGGATAAATCCTCTGTCCTGAATGAACAGAAGCAAATCACTTAGAATTTGGAGTTCTTTAGGGGCACCTGGGTGGCTCAGTCAGTAGTGTCTGCCTTTGGCTCAGGTCAATCTCAGGGTCTTAGAATAGAGCCCCACATTGGGCTCCCTGCTCAGCAGGGAGTCTGCTTCTCCCTCTCCCTCTGTTCTCTCTCTCTCTCTCTCTCTCTCTCGGAAATAAAGAAAAACCTTTTTTAAAAAAAGAAGAAGAACTTGAATTTCTTTGGCAGAGGACAAACTCTAACTAAGCAAGACCACATCAGAACTTTAACATAGCAAGATACTGAGGGTCTAGCAAGAAGTATATTTGGCAGCAGGAAAAGACTAAAGAAAGGTAGGTGGGAAGATGTCATAAGCAAATACTTTACATTTCAGCATTTTTTTCGTCAGTCTTCCATTTTACTTCCATAATTCAGGCTAGTACTAAAGAGTAATTCAGCAATACACTAGTAACATTATGAGCTAAATTAAGGTTGGTTTGTTTGTTGACCCTAGAATCGTACCCACTATCTATAATACTTAACAGGTGTTTATTTAGAAATGTGTTCTAAGTTCCAAACAACCAAGGTAATATAGAGACTCTGGGAACATACCCTATGAGCTACAAATCAGCTGTGCAAAAAAGACTTACCTGAAGTTGTCAGCTTTGTACTGACTGCATGGTATCTTTTAATACTGTTTACAGAGTAGTAATTAGTAACAAGACACTGAAAGATTTTGGATTGGGGATAACATGATCATCTTCTATTCCTGGTCCAGTTCTATTATGTACTTCTTGGGCCATTGTTCTAGATGTCATAGTGTACATTTTTAATGTAACTTTTTAATCTTAGAACAAATAAATGTTCACTGAAGAAAATTTAGAGAATACAGGTTCACCAAAAAAAGCAAAGAAAGGAAATTAATACATAATCCCGTTACCCAGTATTATTCTTCTTCCATTCTTCAATTCTATGTGTGTATAGTTTATATGTATATAACTTTAAGAAAGCAAATAAATCATAGTCTTATTTTAACTCTTTTTTCCACTCAGTGTATCATAAACATCCATCTGTATTATCACATCGTCCTCTGCAATATCATTTAAGTGCCTATGTCATTCTCAATATAAAGTGTAATATTATTTATTTATACAATCCCTTGTTGTCAGACATAAGGTTGTTCTTAACCTTTCTCAATTTTAAGTAAATGATGAACGCCTGTATAACTAAATCTTGGCATATACCCACAATTATTTGAGAGTGTCTTAAATTTTTATTTTATCTATTTTATGACCATTTGTTGATCATCTGACATATGCAAAGCTATGTTGATAGCAGGGGTAAAATGATAAATAAAACAGCTGCAGTCCTCAACTGCTGGTAGGCATGAAAAACGCGTTGTACATGGCTGTTTCCTTAGCAGTTAGGACAGAGTCAGCACATGGTAGCTAGTCAGCAAATGCCAGGAAATAAGAGAAAAAGAAGAAACACTGAGTATGATCTGAATATGAAACTAGTCAAGTCTAGAGATTTCTAATTGACACAAATTGGTGTGAACTTACAGGGATAAACTCCTTCTAAGCTCCCTCCTGTTTCTACCTTGAATATGGGACAGTAGACGTCCTGGTATTCTTTTCCCCAGGGCTGGTTAAATAACCTATTAGCCTCCTTTTGTCTTCCTAGGCAGCAAGAGCTGCTACTGTTTTCGTACTGTGGGGAAGAGTCTAAAACAAATGAAGAAGTTTGGATAGGTAAATGAGTAGAGTGTACAATATGTTCCAGCCAGGATAATTGTGGCCAGACTTGGTTAAGATAGTTATCATTTGGGCACATACTTTCTTCTTTGTTTTTCTTTTTTCTTTTCCCTTTCCCTCACTTTCCTGATAAAATTTCTTTTTTTTTTTTTAAGATTTTATTTATTTATTTGACAGAGAAAGACAGCGAGAGGGGGAACACAAGCAAGAGGAGTGGGAGAGGGAGAAGCAGGCTTCGCACTGAGCAGGGAGCCTGATGTGGGGCTCCATCCCAGGACCCTGGGATCATGACCTGAGCCAAAGGCAGAGACTTAACGACTGAGCCACCCAGGTGTCCCTCCTGATAAAATTTCTTAGAGAAGTGTTGGGGGCTTAAACAGGGTGGAAAAAGATTTGTTTATATTAAGTCATGGTGGTTTTCTTTCCCACCAGCCTATAAGCTCCACGAAGACTAGGACATGAAGGTGTGTCTTGGTAACCCTATATGCATAGTTCTAAGTACTATCGCCTAGATTTAGATAGCCTGCCATCTTTTCCTACACCACCCTCTCTTTCCACGGAACCTAGAAACTATGCAACTGTCCAAAAGAATCTCATAGGGTCCCTTCACAGTGAGTCCAAAAACCTTAGCCATAGGAATAGACCAGATAGTATGGGACTGACAATAGAATTGCATTAGTAACTGAGACACATCCCCAAAAAGGGCACAACATAAGCTTTATGGCTGAGATAATTCATTTTATATTTCTGAAGAAAAATATAAAGTGACAAAGGGAGTAGCATTCCAAATGGATTTATGAAGCTTCTAATTTTAAAAAGTTGGAGAGCTGCTCCCTCAGGCTTAAATAGATGATGTTATACATTTACCTCTTAGATATAATAAGCAGTAATCATGATCCAAATACACAGAATCCACTTGGGGAAAATCTTTTAAAGTTCAGCATTAATTGAATTTCTAGCATGTCTAAAACTGATTTTAACTATTGAGCTGTTGTTGTTGTTGTTGTTGTTGTTGTTTTACATCAGCTTTAAAATAGCTTGGTAATGTAGCTTCCAACTGCTGACTTAGACCTTCTAGACTTACAAAGCCTGAAGGGCTAAGAAATTCTCATATTTAAGAAAAGAGTTCCCCCTTCTGGAAAATTGCCATCGCAGAAGCCTGCCCTAATCATATCATGCCTGGCTTGCTTGACTCTGTCGCATATTGGTGTTTTGGATTTGAATTGCCTGCTCCTGTTGCTGCCAATTCACATTCAAGCATGAAACAGAAAGGGAACAAGCACTGAGATAGCAAACCAAGTTCTTATAAAAATGGCGTATTTAGAAGGTGTTATCAAGGTAGACCTCACAGTTATCAAGGCAGACTTCACAGTTCCTCACAATGGCAAAGCCCAGTGCTTTATGTCTTCCAATTTGTGGAAGAAACATAATCCTAACATCTTAGTGTTTACCTGCTCATCTAAAAGTAGAAATTTCTAACTACCAGGGAGAATTTAGATCCAAATTTAACTAATTCTTGTCATCTCTATAAACTGCCTTTCTTCTCTTATGAAATAAACACCTTTTTTGCTCAAAATGTAACGTTTTGATTTTTGAGTCAACATAATAGATTTATCTTCTGATAGATTTTGATAGATCTCTAGATAGATTTATTTATTAAGCGAGGTCTCTCAGTTTCTATTGGCTAACCAGAAATATTCTTTCTATTTACCAAATGTGTTTAACAACCAGAGATTCTTCCCTCTCTCCGGGACAGACTCTTTTGGTGGCTTTTACAGTTGCCTTTCTCAACCCTTAAGAGTTGCTGCTACAGTTGATATTACTGATTCTTCTAAAAATGACCTCCAGATATTACTGTACTTTTAGAAATTGTTTTTTTACTTAGTAATATCTTCCAGAAAGCCTTTCCTAATTATCCCATGCCAATTCTGATCATTCTGTCCCACTCAACATTTATACCATTTTACCTTGCATGTATTTTCATTTTAATTAATGTATTTGAATTCAATCAATGATATTAATTTCATTGCTTATTTCATTCATTTTCCTAAATTTTTGTTATATATTTTCCACGCTTAAAGGCAGAGACCATGTTCTCTTCTGTCTTTACATGACTTTATAGTGCATAAACACCCAGTGGGACTGAAGAAAGACTAAATGAGGGCTACATATAGTATGGAGTTTAATCAATACATGAAGTAGATACCCGGAAAATATTTGTAGCTGAGAAATTTATCCTGGACCTCTGAAGAAATTAGTATATAATTAGTATACATCCAGAACTGGGTTTTTTTTGAGGTGGGGGTGTTGTTGTCATTGTTATCTTGCTGTGATCAGCTGGCATTATTCCTTAATCTCCAAATCCCAGAGTTTTTCTTACTTTCCCACCATCGTCTTCACTCATTTTAAAAATGATACAGCTCACAGTTGGTGTAACAGATGAAACAGGAAACTAATTAGCAGCTGTTGTCCATCTGTGTGTTTGTATTAAATATTTTAAAATAAAATTGCATTTACATTCTGAATACTCTGTCTGAAATCCTTAAAATCTAAAGTTGGATAAAGGCTCTGTCTTGGTTTTGAATTTTATATTAGACTTCATGATAAAGAAAAAAATTATGTCAGGATTATAGTAATTTAAGGCAGATAGAAATTTTAAAAAGCAAAAAGTCTGGACTGAAAGTGGGCTCTCAAAGTCCTCTGAAATCTGAAAAAATGTACACATAGTATTCTTTCACAGAAATTGAAATACATAAAGTATTGAGAAAGCTACATGCATTCTCTGAGATTTATTTTGAGATTTGCTTTACCTTTTCCTTTTATCTACTTTCTGTTAACTGTAAGCTTCTTTGATCAAAGCTTATTTGATGTTCAGTTAAGTTAGAATTAAGTTAGAATTCCAGGGAAAATACAGTTATTATTATTGGTAGCCATCTCTCAAGCTGAAAGTGAATGTCATAACTTTGGGGGAAAACATGCTTTTTTTTTTTTTTTTAAACTCAAGTCAAATAGTCAAATGCTCCTGATGTGCAGATAGTAAAAGAAAGAAAAGTATGATCTGCAAGATGAGTACTATATTTCAGTGCTCTAGTCAGTTTCCTCTATGCTTTAGTCTATATGTGAAAAGAAAATATTAATTTCAGCTATTTCTGTAGAATCACAGTATCTTAGAATTGAAAGGAACTTCCAAGGTTAGCCAGTCTAGTCTTTCACCCAGTGGAGGTATTAGAGAAATTTCTCACAGCTAGCCATCAGGTTTTGTTTGATGCTTTTAATGAGAAATATCTTACTTGCATTATGAGGCAGCTCATTCTGTTGTTGAATGGCTCTGAATGACAGAGCCATTGTCTTGAATGACAACTCTGATTTGGCCTCAGCAGGGAGCCTGCTTCCCCCTCTATGCCTGCCTCTATGACTACGTGATCTTTCTGTGTCAAATAAGTACATAAAATCTTTCAAAAAAAAAAAAAAAGTGCTTCCTCTCTTCTTGATCTTCCCCATCTTAAAATTTCTGATCTGATCCATATTTTTCATTTAGAGTTGTTTTTCTAGAACATTACTGGCTGACTTATTATCTGAATCTTTGCATTTTCACAAATATAATTCTTCTCTCCTGATAGTTGAATGGGTCTGACTGGGTATAGGATTTGGAAGTTGAAGGCTTTTTTTTCTCTGAGAATTTATCTATTATTTTATAGGTTGGGTATTGTAGGTAAGAAGTCCAAAGCCAATACTCTTTTTCCTTTGTTAACAAACCCAATCTTTCTGTCTGACAGCTTGTAAGATTTTCTTTTTATCTTTGAAATTACAAAATTTACCAAGACATTCTTTGGTTTATGTTTTTGGGCAGTCTTGTCTTGAACTCAGTAACTTTTTTTTTTTTTACTTTCCAAGACCTTTTCAAATCAGTGAAATTTTCCCCCTCCATCGGTTCCTTTTTTCTTCATGGAATTCTTATTGGTAATATGTCAGTCTCTTGCCCTGTCTCCCAAGTTTCTTATTATTTCCTGCATCGATTTAGATCACTTCATTTTTGTACATTCCTTTGAAATATTTGGTGGCAGGGGGTAGGGGGTGTGTGGCAGAGGAAGGAGAGAGAGAATCTCCAGCAGACTCCCTGAGGAGTGCAGAGCCCGACTGGGGGCATGATCTCATGACCCTGAGATCATGACCTAAGCTGAAGTCAAGAGTCAGATGCTTAATTGACTGAGCCACCCAGGCACCTCCATTTCTTTCAGATATTTCTACTACTTGGTCTTTCAGCCACTAATTGAGTTTGCATTAGGCACTATATTCACCTTCATCTAAATTTTTAAACTTGAAAATCATGTTTTTCATTCCAGAACATCCTTTTAACGTTATAAATCTATTTCCATTAGTGCTTTAATTGTTTGTTGTTATTCTTGCTGATATTATTTATTTCCCCAGCAGTTTTATTTCAGTGGAAGCTGTCCTAAATTGTGCTTATTCTTCCCTCCAACTGCTGCCTTCTCATATTGCTGGCATTTTCCTTTGCCTACTGAGAGTGCTATTTATTCTCAGCCCTCGGGGTATCATGGCCCTGATATGAACATAGTTGTAGTAGTAAAAAGGATCACAAGTGGTAAAAGGCATGGAAATCACAACTCATGAATTGCAAGGCACCAACAGCAAGCTGCCAGTGTTCTATTGAAATACGAAAAAAGAACGCAAAGAGAGAGGAAGGAAAGAAAGAATGATACATTTGTGCTTAAATTGGATTCCATTCAGCTTCAGGTGGTTCAAATCAGTGAATGTTAGAGATGGAAATTATGTGGTCCAAATGTTATTTTATAAATAAGAATAATGAGACTCCAAAAGAATATTTGCTTTTCAGAATCATCTCAGCAGGAGACAAAGCTGGGTTCTAGACTTTGTGACACTCAGAGCTTCAATTAACAGTTTTATTTTCTCACTAAGTACTTAAATTTTTAGCATTTTGTACTAAATCAACTCCCTTGTAGAATGTTTTTATATAATATTGGTACTCTAAGAGAACAATGGGTCGGTACTTAATAATTCAAGTGAAAATGGTTAGAAAATGCTAGTAAACCAAGACTAATGCTAGTATTAAATCTATCTTTAAAGAAATGGTTAATTGCCATTCAAATCTGATTAAAATTGCAGTTATTAATGAAGGAAGAATTAAATGATAATACAATATCCCTTTAAGACATGTTACTCTTTGAGAAAAGGGAAGCTATTGGTATATACCAAGGAAAGTTAACCTACTTTATCCAGCATTATATTCATTGTCCATTCACCTGAACCACTTTCCACATTATCCTGTGTTTGTGTTTTTCCATTTACTCCATTGACCAAACATTTGCCTCAGCCTGATGATAATAATATCCAGCAAGGCAAGGGGCCTGAAGCTTTGGGCATGCAGTGAACAGGAACCCAGCATGTGCATATCTTATAGTATTTCAATACAACAGAATAAGTTGCTGTCTTTTTCACTAATGTAAATTGAAAAAGACTGATGAAAATTCTGTACAAAATACTTAATTCAAAACTACTTTAAATACACCTATTATTGAGTATAATTCTTCTAAGATGTTTGCCCAACCAGTTTAACTTTGAAAGGGATTTTTTTAAGGTTTTTTGTTTGTTTGTTTGTTTGTTTGTTTATGTTTTACACATAGATCCTATCTTTACCAAATACCTGGATACATTTTTCGCTGCATAAGCAATTAAGTAGATGATTTTAAAGAGTCCTTATGTTTGTAGTTTGAAGCCCATGTGAGCTATTTTCCAAACTTCTGTGTTTGTGTCTTTTTCTTGGGAGCTTACTCCTCAGAGCCAAACAAACCCCAGTATTCTCATCGATAGGCCAGTACTTGGAGAGGAGAATTTTATCCAGATCCAGTAAGAGAATCAACCAGTAAATGAAACTATTTAGGCTGGGACCAGGCCTACCTTGCTACTGCTATTGAGCCATTTGGACTTTTCACATACAGTTCTGAATGTATCTGAGGCCCCATCTGTGATTTTCTTCTGTGTTAGTAATGAATATTTTCCTAAATAAAAACTATAAAGTGTGCTAAAGTTGATATAAACTTTATATCATATAAATATAAACATACCTAACATGTTGATATGATAAACATATGGTATGTTTAGGTATGTTTATATGATACGTTTATATGGTATATTAGTTTAGATATGTTTATATGATAAGCTTCTGTCAGTAGTACAGCAATAATAACATCTAACCTTTCTCTAAAACTTAGTTTGTACTGTGTAGTATTCCATAAACTGTCTTATGTTTATTGTGTCACTTAATCCTCATAGCAACCCTGTGTTATCTCAACTTTATAGATGGAAAGCTGAGGCAAAGAGAAGTTAAGGAACTTGTCCAAGATTCTACATCTAGCAAATAGTAGCATCAGGATTTAAACTCAGGCAGTCTGACTTAAGAGTTTATACTCTTGATCTCTGTGCTATGCCACTTCCCAACTAGCTTATCTCTTCAAAAGCCTTAGAGAGTTGAAGATAGCCTGTCAGGTGAATCTCAAGTTCCTCTCCTTACCTCTATGAACCCTAGATAAAAAGGGAAATGATGTCCTAGTTACTAATCATCTTTCCTCCTTCAAGCACTTTTCCTCTTCCTTTCTCCCTCGCTCCCCCATGAAATAGTGCATTAAGGTAAAGGGATGTGAAAAAACTTCACTACCAGGGGTGATTTGGGGGAATGTATGCTATTTCACTGAGACATCATTTGGTTTCAAGTTAACAAAAAAACACTGAGGCTAGCTTTAACAAAAGAAGGGTTTATGGGAAGATGTGTGGTTATCTCATGGAACCCAAGAGCAAAATAGTCCTCAAGAGGAGCTAAACTCAAGAACTGGAAAAACAAAAACTAGGATTGCTCCCTTTTTAGATGTGCATGTTAGATGTTGATGGGAGAGAAAAAGATCTACCCCCCCCTTCCCCACATTTTTAAGGGTAAAAAGTCCTTAGAAAACAAAGGTATAGGCTAGACAGATATTCCTCAAAAGACTCCCTTTCTGTACTCTGTCATTTGAAGGGGAATTCAAGTGCCTATTACCAGTACCTTTGTATGGAATTCAAATAGTAACTAAATAGTCCTTTTTAGCTAACCCTTACCTTCCTGTTCCCCTCTAAGCCCCATTCCTAGCACTTTGGTTTTTTTCCCTCAATTTATCAATCTCAAGTTATGCCTTTGTAATCCTTCTAACATCCAGAGGATAGACTTGATTTTCGCTTCATCTCTTCAATTTCTCTTACTTTGACCTGTAAACTGTAAACTGGTCCTTTCCGTTGACTCTCAGGAATCTGTCTAGTTCCAATCCCTAATATTCATCTTGTCCTTTTACCTTCTCAGAATATTTCATACAGCTTCTGCTTTCCTTGTTTCTTCCTAGTAAACATCTATTGCCTCTTCATATTTCTAGGGAACTCCCACCACCATCCTTGTCTGGCTAGATGAAGTCCCAATTCTTGAGCTTGAGGGCCTTCCAAAATCATGTCCTATCCCAGTCATTCTAAGTCCTTCACTCTAGACAGTTCTTTTTCCCCATATTAATCCCCACTGAGGCTGCATCACAGGCTGATCCTCTTTACAAGGCCTTTTCTCATTCCTTCCACCTGTGAAAGTTTGAAGGCTTAACTAATTTAAGTCATATTCCCTTTATAAAGAGTCTTGTGTGACCTCTCCCAACACCTAGGGTCACCAACCATCCTGGTCTGCCTGGGATTTCCTAGGACATGTGACTTGCAGTACTAAATCTTGGATTATCCTAGACAAACTGGGATGGTTGGACAGCCTACCAGCACCTCAATATCTTCCCCCATTATGCTGCTTTGTTAGAGCAAAAAGCCCTATGAAAGTACCAGTAGCCACTACTTCCGCACTTATAAGGTTCTTTCTCCGCAGTAAGAGTTATGTTTCCATTGGGCAGAGACCTTTTTGTTTCCCACTTCATACAGAATATAGTGCTATACTCATATTAATGCCTACTCAGTGAATAAAGTGGTTTAGTTTTAAGTTGGCATTTAAATATCTAAATATCTAAAATCTTTTCTTGTGGTTAACTTATTTGTCTTTATTTTTTTCCAGCCCAGATGACTTACTCAATGCCTTGAATGAGGGTATCAGTCGTGCTGATGTCATCATCACATCAGGGGGTGTATCCATGGGGGAAAAGGTATGAAAATATGGGGTTCATGAAAATGTATCTAAGGTAATAACCTTGATTAACTGTAGTCTGGTGGATATCTGTTATCTGTAACCAAACCTGTATAAATCTGAAAAATCCATAGGGCTTCAGAAATTTCTGGGCATTCTAAAAGGGATACAGTGTGAGTAGATCAGAAGGCTTACCTTAGAAACAGCTTGGAGAATCCTACAACTTTCAAAATGATTTTCATGTTCCTTTGAAGATTTGTTTCTTTGCTTACTCAACTTTACTATAACATTAGGGCTTCGTTTGTAAGTGATATTTACCCAAAATCCTGTCCTCCCCTGCCATATATTCCAAACCTGAAAAAGAACCCTTAGCTCCTCACAAGGAGGAAAGACGGGATTAGGCATTCCATTGCCCCCTTTGACAAATAATAATGATCATAATCATAATAATGATGAAAATAAAATACAAACATATATAAGCATATATAGCATTTTATAAGATTAAGTATATTTGCATAAAATATATGCCTAGTCCTTTAAAAATCACAATTTCAATGTCTCAGTATCATTAAGTTTATATATCTTAGTGAAATATGTTGTTCATGGTGGTTATTGGGTCCATTGAATAATATTATAAAAGTATAAAAATATTATAATATATAAAATATTATATATTTATAAATATATAAAAATAATATTATAAAAATAGTATAAAAATATACTTTACTACAATAACCAACCTGATGTTTTGCTAAAAATATTTCAGAACACAAAATATTTTGCCAGCCTATAATCCCTTTCCATTTTTTCTTTTTTTCATATTGACTTAACTGAAAATTATAAAAATATTGTCATAATAGCAGTTATTACTAAAATTCAGATTTTTCCAAGAACACCATTTTTAGCTAGATCTTATATATATGATTGCCTTATCTAGCTATAAAACTGCCTAAATTTATAAACTGACTGTGTGGCAAAAGTTAGTGGTGTGAACAGAGAATGCCTACCTTTCATTCACAACTAGTTTTAGAGTGTGTAAAAATAGCTCTTCAGGGCCAAAAACCATAGGAAAAATAGAGAATCTCAATCCAAGACTACCATCTCAGATTACATCCAGGAGTGAAGGTGTTGAAGTGGGGCAGTATTCTCCTTATAGCAGCCAGATTACTGGATTAGTCTTTCCTCAAAGTCTCCTAGAAGTCCTTAATCCCAGGCGGAGCAAATTGCTGCAGACCTCTTCTGAGATCACAAAGGCCAGAGCTGAGGTCTGCATTATAGTAGAGCTATAAGAAATAATTTTCAACCTGTCTGTTTTTATTACCATCAAACTGCCTGTGATGCTCTGAATAACACAAGAGCGAACCCTGAAATTAAGAGTACTGGAACATTAAATTTGTTGTTTCCAGGGAGCATTTAATGTATAATTTCTCTTGGTTGCTAATGAGCTTAATTATGGGACAATACATTCCTTTTGGCAAATCTGAAGTTTGTCTTTTCCAATACTTCTGAAAGGCAACAAGCTTCTAACATACATAGGCTTGGCAATTGTGGCTCAAGTATGGTAAGGATAGAACACTTCTCAACCTTAACCTTCTTTATTAATGCTAACAAAGATGTCAGTAGTTGTCCTAGGGATTTTCTCACAAACAAATAGAGGCAATATAGTAATGCATATTGGTTTTATTTATTTTATTATCTGTATGGTAAGATACTTACACTAAACCTTTAATACTAAGCAGGAGATTTTAGGAACTAGGCATCCCATAGTAATCCATGGGAGCTGATAATTGTCGTTCTTGCCTCCTTGAGTGGGAATATGATGAAAGAGGAACCAGGAAGAAAGAAATAAAACATAAATGCAGCAAACTCCTGCCAACCTGCAAATTCTAGTTGCCAAAAGAATTCAGTTGTACTTCAATAGCAGAAAGAAAACCTAAGAGACAGACATCTGTTCCAGCCCAAGGGCTAAGCCTGAAAACCAGTCACTGAAGAGATAGGAAGGTCAAGGAAAGATCCAAAAGCATTATGTAGCAAGCATGAATCTTACATGCAGAAACTCAGGTATGCAAGAAAATCATTTACTTGATTCAACTTAAATCCTACTATGAGCACCTATGCTACAGAACTGGCAGGAAATTTTATTAAGCCATTATTGAGCTCACCTGCTCCAAAGATTATGCCAAGAAACTGATAGGGGCATAACAGACTAACAGTGGATCAGGGAGACACAGATGGTCACCAGTCTGCACTGAATACATCTAGAATATCACTGTAGTGCTATGATCTCAGGTATTTGTTCCTTTAGCATAACACTGGGGTCATAGGGAATCTGGGAGCCTTGGGGCAGGGGGAGGGGACACCTGCTGCTTATGGGACACACAGACCTCAGTCCTCTTCTCAGCCAAGAAGAAATGGTCCTTCCACAGTTGCTTCTCTCAAAATCTTTTCCTACCTCCACCTCTGCCCCAAAGTGCTTATTTTTTATAAAACACTGACAGTTTCAAGTAAACAGTATCTGCTTTTTGCTCTGAAAACTAAAGAATTATATGCATGACTATGAATTTTCCACAACCTACAGAATTGTAAAATAGCTCAAAGATAATGAAAGGTGGAGATTGCCAAGAAGGATACACTAGATTGGACCCCCAGTAAAAAAAATTTTTTTTGCCTACTTGAAAGTCTCTTAATTTTTCCTGATAATGTCCCTCTCCTACCTCATATGATCAAAATAATCACAAAGATCATTACTGATTACAAAAAAAGACTTATCTTAGAGGCTTGCCTTTATTATTTCACAGCAAATTTATTAATTAACCATATAGAGCTCCATGAGTTTGTTTTGCAAATCTAGAGCCATAAAGCAATAGAATGTTAAATTAACCAACAACATCCCAAACAAATAAATACAATAAAATTTCTCTTATTTTTTCATTCAGCTCTGTCATTCTTTTTCTGCTAGATCTTGGGTTAGTGGTCTGCTTTCATGAAGCCATCTGCTTCTATTCTAAAGAGCCCTGGGATTCCTGAAAGTCTGCTGGCACTACATAAAAGTTATCTAAGCTATAGCATTTCAGATACCTATACCCAAAAGACTGTTCTTTGAAGTGTCAATAGTGCAAAGTACCTATGATAATCCTTCTCCCTAGTGCTCTGAATCTTTGTTGCAGGCACAAACTATTTACTGTAGCTTTTAGCAGAACGTTCAGGTAAGCATTAGAGTAAAACAGAGATTTCCAAAGATGACAGATCCTTAATGGCTGTACTTAATTTATCACTGTAACCAATAATATCAGAATAGAAGTAGAATTCTCTATTCAGATATGGTACGTAACTATGTCATAAAAGTTTTGATGTGTTTCCCCTGAGGATGCAGACATATTATGGACAGCAAAGGCATTGTCAAATCTCCAGGCATGTCCCATAATGCATAAAATTTCTGAAATATTTTATTAACATTTTACATATATGGATTTAACCCAGGGCACACCAAGCATCTCTTCTCAGATATGACAACAACTACCCTCACATGACACTCTTACAATGGTAGTATATCAAACAAACCTAATTATTTCTAACATCTCTTTTTACAAGATGAAAGAAAAAATCTTTGTGATTTTCTAGAGACCTTCTAGAAAATTTCAAAGGTGGTTTTAGGTGTGAAAGATAGTCTGAAATTTTTATAAATTTAGGTCTGATCTTTAGAAATCAAAATCAAAATCAGAAGGGTTGTCAAAGAAGAATTGGGTACTCGAATAAGATAGGATCATGGGTACCTGAGAAACAGTACTGGTTACCTAGTTTTCAAAGCAAGATAAAAATACTTGGGAATAAGCACAGAAAGTAACATAATTATAAATAATCTTAGCTCATTTGTAAATGAGGAAACTTTGTTCTTTATTTTTTCTTTAAATAAAGGCAAAATAAACATAAAGCCCAAAAGGGAGACTTTACAAAAAATAATCTTAAGTTTCATGGGCAAAGCATTAATCAGTAAACTAAAAAATAAGCTCATCAAACCTGAGTAAACATACTAAAATTTTAATATAGTTCTCAGCTTCATTTTATGCACAGGTTCTATAAACCAAGGCAAATAAAAATCTCTTCCAAAGTTTTGTCCTTTATTATGTTATTTTATATTTTGAAACAAACTGCCACTTTATTTCAGAACAAAGAGTGGGCCCCAGACCCATGAGGGTCCCTAAGACACTTTAAGTGGGTCTGCAAGGTCAAAACGATTTTCATAATAAAACTAAGACTTTATTTGACTGTTTTGTTCTCCTTCTCTCATGAATGTGCCATGAGTTTTTCCAGTGGCTATATATTGTATCCTATCGCATCAGACCCAATGAAGAAACAACTAAAAAGATCCAACTGACTTCTCTTAAGCCTAACATTAGAGAAATTTTCAAAATTATAAAAACAATGCATAAAAAAGTTACTTATATTTACATGAAATGGTCTTGTCATTGCTATTTTCAAATGAAACAACAAATTTAAAAAAATTTTTAGCTTTAGTTTCTTATACAGTAAATATCTATTAGATATAACCCACATGAACAAAATCTCTGGGGAGCCATATAAATTTTAATTTAAGAGCATGTAGAGTGTCCTGTGAACAAATATCAGGACTGGACTTTAAAAATATATATACTCTTTTTCCTTAAAAAACTGTCTCTGTCATTATTGTTCCTAGAAAAATGTAACACCTATATTTCATTATAATGTTTTTAAAAATAACTAATTTTTATCTCACAGTGAAAACTAGATAATTGAGAAATCATATATAAGCATTTGAGCAGATTAGCCAAGTTCATAATCACACAGAATATAATTTACTAGAGCCACATGCATCCCTTTGTACTTTCTTATTGTAGTAAAGACAAACAAATGTATTAACATGACCTAAAGATATAAGCCTCTCTCTAGCATACAAAAATAAGAAGCAAAGTACATTAGCTTTAAAATAAAAGTATGAATGGTCCCCAACTTACAGTGGTTCAACTTAACAAATTTTCAACTTTACAATGGTGTAAAAGTTACACTCATAAGTAGAAACCATACTTCAAATTTTAAATTTTGATCTTTTCCCACCCTAGCAATATTCAGGGCATTAATCTCTCATGATTTTGGGCAGCCACAGTGAGCTGCAGCTCCCAGTCAGCCACAATCATAAGGGTAAACAACTGATAAACTTACAACCATCTGTACCATACAGCAATTCAATTTTTCACTTTCAGTAGAGTATTCAACAAATTACATCACATATTCAGCACTTTATTATAAAATAGGCTTTGCAGAAGTATTCTGTAATGTGTGTTCTGAACATGATTAAGGTAGGCTAGGCTAACTATGACATTGGGTGGGTTAGGTTTATTAAATACGTTTTCAACTTATGATATTTTCAACTCACAATGGGTCAGGTGGTAACCTTGTCGTAAGTGAAGAAAGATCTGTATATTAACTTAAAATTATGCTTAGTTATCAATGATCCAATATTCTTACTTAGAAGTCATCTAGGTATCTGATAATTATTTGTTAATTAATTTAATATCAGTTCAGTAAGATTTTGTTACTTAAAGATCTTGAATATTATTTTCAAGCTGACATACTACAAACATAATTACTATTGAAATTTAAAGTTTGTCAGAATAATGATTCAATTATATTGTACCCAATTTTACATTTTTCACATTCTTAAAATATTATGAGAGAAAAGCATTAGCTTATTTGATGAATAAACCTATATAAATTTAAGAAAAACAAACCCAATCAAAATAAAAAGTATTTGCTTAATTATACTTAACACTGATAAATAAGAAAAAGAATGTGGCTGGGTTTTCAGCTAAATGACTAAAGTTATTTGTCAAAGATTTATCTTAACTTTGTGAACTTTGATGCTTACCTTTTAATGTAGCTCATTTAAAATATAAGTTCAGTTTCCTTATTATCTGATAATTTCAGGAAGATTCTATTTATTTAAGAACTTCTTTATTTCTCTATTAGAACAGAGCACCTTTAATTTAACAGACAATGTAATTATTTCAATACAGTTTTCTTCTTCCCCCTGGCAAAGCAAACTTTATTGCGGCCCTAAAATGGGGGTGCTTCCCTCCAGATCCTGCTGAAACTGGAGAGTTGGAGATTAGGGGCTCTTGGATGGCCCCTCCTAACACCACCACCACATTCAGACTCAGATGAACTGGGGTGGGGTAGAAGGAGTATGGTAGGAGGGAAGCACCCTGAATTCAAAGCACACCCTGAGGAAGGCCCATTCTGCATGATGGTCTCATAAGCATATGATTTATGAATATTTTCCAGAAGTAGGAAAACATTATACACTCACAAAATGAGATAAATGTCTTTCTGGTTCATAGTCACAGATGCATAAAAAACATATAGCTTCATCTCAACAACTTCAACTACAGGTCACAAATAAACACAGAAGCAAAAAAAAACTTACCAGTCCACAAATAAAGAGCTGTCTCTCTTCCTAGAGGTCATAAAGTTCTTGATTGGTTTAGGCTCAAAATGACAGTAAGACAAATAAACGAGAAAAACTGATAAGACAGATTCTCTGTCTTCTCTTACCTAAGATTTCAATCATCCACTTGTAGGAATCATTAGACTGTAAAACCAAATTCCCAATCATGGCTGCCACAAGGGGGAATACCTTATTGGCCATGCACGGAAACAAAAATGGAATCAAAGTCAATAAAGGGAACAAAATTAGAGAAACCAAAATTTAGCAGAGTTCAAGTTTTATTGCTATTTGGTCTTTACTCCATGAACCTAAGTAAAGTGTGGCCAGGTGGAAGCCACCTGTGAAGTACACTTTTCTAGCAATTAAGTTTACCTGGCTCTATCAGGTAAATCCATGGGCCATCTCAGTGGAGCCTCCAGAATTATTAAAGTATAATGTTTTATAGATAAAATAATGAATTTCATATACTTATGAAATAAACAAAGGTCAAGATTTTAACTCATTAGTTAATGAAGGAACCAGTAAGATGTTACTACTGGTTCAAAGGAGAATTCAAAGAACACACACATACAGATAATTATATATCCACAGAATTAGTTTGCATTTCTTTGAATAATAATCTTATTTGCCATCAGTTTTCCCAGCTTAAATTTTTTTAAGTTTTTAGTTTAATTCCAGTTAGTTAACATATAGTATTATCTTAGTTTCAGGTGTACAATATAGTGATTCAACACTTCCATACAACACCCAGTGCTCATCACCACAAGCACACTCCTCAATCTCCATCCCCTATTTCACCCATCCTCCCACCCACCTCCCCTCTGGTAACCATCAATTTGCTCTCTATAATTAAGAGTCTGTTTCTTGATTTCTCTCTCTCTCTCTCTCTCTCTCATTTTTTCCCTTTGCTTGTTTGTTTTGTTTCTTAAATTCCAATATGAATGAAATGATATGGCATTTTTCTTTCTCTGGCTGCCTTATTTTGCTTAGCATTATACTCTCTAGCTCCCATGTCATTGCAAATAACAAAGTTTCATTCTTTTTTATCACTGAATAATATTCCATTTCTACACCTTAATTTTTATAAAATAGCTCAAAGATGATAAAACACACAAATCAGAACGTTGTGCTATACTGGACATCCAATAATCTTTGTTGCCCATTTTAAAGTCTTTCACAATTTGTCTAATGTTATTTGTTCTTACCTCCGTTGAGGAAAAGGACTTGTTTATTCATCCATTCATTTTTCTTCTTCCTTTCTGACTCTAGCTTTCAGGATATCAGACAGAGATCCTTACTGCTTCTATAGGTAAACAAAAACTTAAGAACAGTGGTGATTCTCAGCCTTTATGGCTATGTCTGGTACAAGCTTTCTCTCTGTCATAAGAAACATGAATATTCATGTTCAAAAAGAATGCGAGGGTTTTTTTTCCCCCAAGAAAAATAAAATACTTCCATTCATTTGGCAAATATGTAGTGAGCATATCTGCTTTTCAAACTCTATGTCATAACCTTTAAGGCCCTGCAGGTATGGCCTCTGCCTATCTCTCCAACCTCATCTTATTCCTCTTTCTGCTCATTCACTATCTTTCATTGTCTTTTCAGTTCTAGACACATTCTTCACTGCTTTAGAAGCTTTGGTATGTATGTCCCTCTGCCTGGAATCCTCATCTCCTCACACTTCATATGGCTGAATCCTTCTCATTCTCACCACCTCTTTTAAAATGCCCTTTCCTTATTCTCCACCACGCCCACTCTTCTCTATCCCAGCACCTGCTTATTTCCTTCATAGTATGTACCATGCTTTATAATTATTTCATTTGTTGGCTTACTTATTTTAGGCTGTCTTCATTGGTAAAATACAACAGAACATCTTTGTGTCAGGGACCATGTCTATTCTTGTTCAACATTAAATCTCTAGCACATACAGAATATGTGATATATGATAGACTCAAAAATATTTGTTGAACTAAGAAATGAATGAATGGCATGTGCTATTCAGTAAGGATTTATATATATATATATATATATATATATATATATATATATACACACACACATACAAGTTTCCTGTTCTTTCAAACTGTGTAGTCCAATGAAGGATACATACCATTTATCAGACAATTGCAGTAGAACCTAGGTGTATGATATCAGAAGGACATAATATTATAAGAGCACATAAGGTCTGAAGAGTTCTGCTTCAGGCTTATTTGGACCAACCCTCCCACCAAGAACAACTGTAAAAGCTATATAATGTTTTTCCTTATTTTAAAAAAGAAAAAATAAAAAGCTGGTGCCTGAAGAGAACAACTAAGAGAGCCAGGACTCAAGGCACCAACGCCTCTGAGAAGTGAACCACAGAGAAGTAACACTAGAATTCTTCACTGCATTTTTCCTCAAGGCATTTACTAATTCCTAAGCCAGGAGAATGGGGGAGGTGTAATGGTACAAGAGACCAAAAAGCCAACCATAGCAGAGTAGCTAAGAGGTTAAGAAAATAAACAGAATTTTTAGCAGTTTTGAATTTCAGGGCCTGCATGAGTGGATACCTGGTTAATATCTCAAGCTCTCAATTTAAACCCTTGAGTGCTCTAGGAATAAGGACAAACTGGAAAGATACCAGCCTTCACAAAGACTTAAATTGAGCATCAAATTATCTCAATCTCTGATTAGGTCAGGCAATCCTTACTTTACTTTAATGAACTGCCAATGGAAATTAAATCCCTTCTGGAAAAATATATCATCCTCTAGAACCTCTTTAATTTTTTTCACATTTAATGTTTGGGTTTCAGTTTTTAAAATCACCAGACATGCCAAAGACAGGTTAAAATCACTAAAAACTAAGAGAGAAAAACAAGATAGAACAGCCATAAAAATAATGCTGACTTTATTTGGTCCCATGTGAAATTTTAAAAACTGTAATTAATATTTTTAAGAAAAAAGAAATGACAAAATGAAGAGTTTCACTGGAAAGCTAGAGTCCATTATATTCAAAATTTTAGAAAAGGGATGGAAAATATGGGAATAAGCATAAAAGACATATGGGATATGGTAAAAGGTCTACCATAGATGTAATTAGAGTCCAGAAGGAAAGGAAAGAGAGTGAGCAGAAGCAATATTTAAGAGATATTGGCAGAGTTTTCCAAAACCAATGAAAGACATCAGGCCAGAAATTCATGGAAGTCTGCTAATGTCAAGCAGGATAAATACAAAAAACAAACAAATAAACACATACCCAGGTAATCATAGCAAAACCACTGAAAACCAAAGACAAAGACAAAGTCTTGCCAGAAGGATACTTTACCTCCAAAGGACCAAAAATAAAACTAACAAATGATCTAAGATATGATGAAACTTGGAAAGCAATGGCATAGCATTTGTAGAGTGATGAAAGAAAATAAGGGCTGGTGTAGAACTGTGTATACAACAAAAGTACCTTAGGGGTGCCTGGGTGGCTCAGTGGGTTAAAACCTCTGCCTTTGGCTCAGGTCATGGTCCCAGGATCCTGGGATCAAGCCCTGCATCAGGCTCTCTGCTCAGCGGGGAGCCTGCCTGCCCCTCTTTCTCTGCCTGTTTCTCTGCCTGTCTCTCTGCCTGCCTCTCTGCCTACTTGTGATCTCTGTCTGTCAAATGAATAAATGAAATCTTTAAAAAAAAAAAAAGTACTTTAAAAAGTGAAGATAAAGTAAAGGTGTTTTCAGTCAAATAAAAACTGAGCACAGCTATACTAAAAGGAATTTTTTTAGTCAGAAAGATTGTGGAGGAAATAAAAAGATATTGGCTGTTTAAACAAGAAAGAGAGAGAGAGAGACAGAACATAGGTAATCAAATCCTACCAATGGGTTGAGTTACTGTATTTTGATTATAATATAGCCATTTAAAATTGGAGGTGGTAGCTCATGAAATGTCCTAGATATTCCTTTGGGTGGAAAAGCAGTTGCAAACCTTTATGTAAAGTATTCTCTCATTCAAAAAAAATGTTTGTATATGCATAGACAAGTTTAGTGGTGATGAGAAGGATGATCTTAAAATTTTATTTTATACCATTCTGTTTGCATTTTTACCATAGTATATTTTTAACTTTTAAATTAAAATTAGTTAAATTTAAAAAAAGATTGTGGAGGTACAGAAACGCAGAAAGGATTAAAAACCAAAAGAAAGTGTTAATATGTGGTTAAAGGTAAATGAGTGTTGATTGTATAAAATAATAATGTCTTATGAGGTTAAAATATGTTTATATATAAACATTGTATATTAAGTTATAAATATAGAGTGTATCTTGTCTATATAGCATATATAGAAATATATGTAATAGTTAAATATATATACACACACATATAAACACACATACTTAAATGTATATAGACTATATGGTACATTATACCACGAAAAAACAGAGAGGAATGAATGGAGTTAACTGATTTAAGGTTCATGCAATGTCTGGGAAGTAATAAAAATATCAAATTATAGCAGACTATAATAAGTCAAGAATGCATGTAATCTCTGAAATAACCACTAAAAATAATAGTAAAAGAATGTGTAACAAGCTAATAGAAGAGAAGTTAAAATAACAAAAAAATGATGAATTCAAAAAGCACAAAAGAAGGAAAAATGAAATAAAAACAGAAGGGACAAATAGAAAATAAATAGTAGGATGACAGTTTTAAACCCGAATATAGCAGAAATTATATTAAATGTAAATGGACTAAGTCCTCCAATTAAAAATTGTCATCTGAATTGTAAAAAGTACATTGTAAAATGGCAATAAAAGACCCACCTTAAATAGAAAGACACGGCAAATTGAACATAAAAGAGTCAAAAAAAAGTTACAACGAAAGATAGCTGGTGTGGTTTTATTGATATCGGTGAAAATTAAGGTGAAAAGAATTACAAGATATTAGGAGGGACATTTCATATATTTAAATGGATCGGTTCATCAGAAAAATATTACTCTAAATTTACACCTGTTAATATAGCCTCAAAATAAAGATAAGCAATCTATGATCCAGGCTTATGAATTAAGGGGAGGCTGAGAAAAGACTGAGACTGAGATAAGGGGTGGAGAGATGAACATAGAAAGAAAGAGTATTCCAGAAGGAAGGAAAAGCATTTTCAGAGACTGAGGGCAAGAAAGTCTTAGAAACGTAAAGTGATATAGTCTTGCTAGAATGGAGAGAGAGAGAAAGGAGGGTGAGGAGGAAAAAAGAGAGAGAGATTGAGATTGAGAAAGAGGAGTGGGAGTGGATGGGAAGAGGATTGCCTCATGAGAGAGTAATGATTGTTAAAAGGGGGCTAGAAAATACGAGAATCATAGATATGATATTAAGAAGATGGGACTTTTTCCTGGAAAACAGGAAGTTTTGATATATTATATGGTGGCTTGATCAGACTTTTTTTCAAGAGATCTCTCTTACTGGTATGGGGGGGGAATGAATTGGAGGAAGGCAGGACTATTGGCAGTGAGACCTATTTCAATAATACAAGTGAGATGGTGTTGGCTGAGGTTGTGGAAAAAGAAGGGAACAGATTTTTAAAATAAAGTATCCCAAGCTTGTGAAATATTTAAATTTTAGTGGGTTTCTTAGATTAATGAACAGGAAACTCAGAGATAGAGCTAGGGGTTGAGAAATTTTTAGGACTGCAATTTTTTTCTTTATGTCTACAAAACCAACTTCATGGCAATGTTGTCTTTCATTTCCAAAGGTCAGGTTTTGTCAAACCACTGTGGATTAGTTGTAACTTTTTTGTTGGCAGATTAAAACAATTAAACTCCCTTGACTTTCTAGTTTAGAACTCCCTCCCTGTTTTTCTTATTTTAGTTGACTTATTTAGATTCCTTCAGGAATGTGTACATTACTCAAAGTCCATTAAGGAGAATAATGTGGCTTTCTTGACCTAGCACAACTTCTTAAGCTTCTTATTTGTTAACATCCTTTCTCAAACAGAATTCTGTATTAAAAGAGAAACAATAACCCATCAAGTAATGTAGTTATTTGGTTTATTATCTAACTACTTCCACTAGAATGTACTTTTTGTGAAAGCAGGGACATTTTTTCTTTGTTCAAGCCTATGTCCCGCTATACCTAGATTAGTACTCAGCATATACCAGGTACTCAATAAATATTTATTAAAGAATAAGTGAATGACAGGAATGAAGAAATGAAGGAATTTGCCTTAGGTTAATCAACTTCATTAAAATGTTTCTTTTCATTTCAATCTTACAAATTCATTTTATTTTCATGTAAAGTTTTGAAAGTCTGATATTAGAATGTTTGAAAATAAAGTGATTGTTTTTCATATTTGCAGGACTATCTCAAGCAGGTGCTGGACATTGATCTTCATGCTCAGATCCATTTTGGCAGGGTTTTTATGAAACCAGGGTATGAAAATAATCTTACTATCTCATATATGGGGTTGGTTTGTCTTACTTTAACGAAGTTTTAAATGCTTTCTTCTTACATTTTCTTTTTTTTTTCTTCTTACATTTTCTATTATGGATTATTTGCTCTTATAAAAGAAATATTATACTAGAGAATTCCTTGCCAAGTATAGCTCCTATCTGAAATGGGAATTCATCTTCCTTATGAATCACTGGGTTTGTTATAAATGAAGCAAAGCAACTTTCCAAACCTTTTCTCTCTTTAGTTCCCATGTCTAGTTCCTTCTTTCTTTTTCTCTTTCTCTTCATATTGCTTCTTTCTCTCATTTTAAAAACACTTTAGTATGAAATTTCTCAAAATTTGGGTGGCATCTGGGTGGCTCAGTCAGTTAAGTGTCTCCCTTCAGCTCATGTCATGATTCCAGAATCCTGCAACAGGCTCCCTGCTTAGCAGGGAGTCTGCTTTTCCTTCTGACCCTTGCCTCTCTAGTGCTTTCTCTCTCTTAAATAAATAAAATCTTGTGCTCACTTCAGCAGCACATATACTAAAATTGGATCAGATAAATAAAATCTTGAAAAAAAGAAAAAAATTCTTAAAATGCACACAAGTAGGGAATACAATGAAACCTCCATGGAGGAGGAACTATCACCATTTTTCCATAATTGTTTTATCAATCCCCTCCCTCACCTTTTTGAGGGGACAGGGGACTAGATTGTTTAGTGTTTTTTTGTTTGTTTGTTTTTTGGGGGGTTTTTTGCTTGTTTTGGATTATTTTAAAGCAGATTCTACAATGTCATTTTGGTATACATCTCAAGTAATAATAACAATAACAGCAGCATTCTCTTGTGTAATCACAATGGTATTTTTCACCTAACAAAATAAATAAGAATAACTTACTATCATCTGATACCCCGATCATATTCAAAATTCTCCCAAATGTCAAAAAAAAGATGTTTTATTTGAATTAGAATTTAGGTCAGGTCTATTCACTGTATTTGTTGTTGAATCTCTATTACATAATAACATTTTCCTCCAACCTCCTTTTTTTGTCATGCCATTGACTTGCTGAAGAAACTGCATCATTTGTCCTTAGGAATGGATTTGGGTAATCGCTTCCTTGTGATGATGGTTAACTTGTTCCTCTCTTTTTCCAGTATATTCTACAGAGTGGAAGTTAGATCTAAAAGCTTGGTTACATTCAGATTCTTTTTTTTTTTTCCCTTTGCAAAAATGCTTCAAAAGTAGTGTTTCATATTGTTTCTTACTACCTCCATGGAAAAAGAAAAATAACTACATTCCAAGATCTGGCACAACTCCTACTAAAGTACTGATGGAGGTCCTATAATCAGTTGTAAATCCTCAAAGAATGCCAAACATTAGTGTTGAAATATGTGTGGCCATGTCTTTAAGCAATAGTTTCCCTGTTTAGACCCCTACTATTCTATAAACCTTTCATTCACTATTCAAACACACCCCCATACTGTCAGGCACAACAGTAAATAATGGTTTAGTTCAGAACTATACTCTGATGGGTGCTCATGTGAACCTGATGAGAGAGTAGAGGTGAGACTTACTAGTTGTTATGAGTGAGCTTTGGGAACCATCAGTAAACTCCAGAAAATTTTTTTAAGTGTCAAGCCAGCCTTCCTAACCTCCCAGATTTATTGGGTACCTCTCATCAGGTCTAGGACAGAGATAAGGCTTTACCGCCATGATTTTGCCATTTAAGTATGAAGTTAAGATTAACCCTAAAGTCTTCTGCACAATTTGATAGAATTTAGAATTCTTGACCTTATATTTCTGTAGTTGCCCCAATATTACTACTGCTAACAAAGCCCTTTTATTATTGAAACTGTTGGATTTGGACCATTCTCATTAAGAATATTTTGTCTTGAAACACCTGGGCGGTTCAGACAGTGAAGCATCTGACTCCTGATTTCAGCTCAGGTCATGATCTTATGATCTTGGGATCAAGCCCCACATTGGGCTCCACACTCAGCAGGGAATCTGCTCAGATTCTCTGCTCCTACCACTTCTCACTCTCTCTCTCTCAAATAAACCTTTTTTTTTTTTTAGGGAATATTTTGTTTTAAGCAATTATTACTGTACTGTGAGTGCACAGGCTTTTTTTTCTGCCCCTATGGGCAGTACTAATTCAATTGGATTACAGAGGACATCCCACCCAAAAGCCTGTCAATGTGCTTCTCACTAACCTCAAAAATTGAATTGGCTATTCTTTTTTACAATGAAAAAGAAATTGATATTAGTTGCCCTCATATGTAGAGGAGAATTATTTGTGGGTTTTTTTTTTAAGATTTATTTACTTATTTATTTTAAAGAAGGGCAGGGGGGTGGCAGAGAGAATTAGAAGAAAATTATTTGTAATATCTGTTATTTAAATTTATCTCAGCATCTGTAATATATATAATTTTGGTACTATTTTTATTTTCAGTTTATTTTTTACCACTCATTAAGGCCCATCAGTTCCTAATGTTTATTTTCCTCCCTTAAAGTCATTTCACTGTGTGACCTCAGTCATTGTATAAATGCTATTACATTCTGATCTCAAGAGGAAAACCGAGTAGGTGCTCAGTTCCAAGGAAATGGCTTTCCAAAACTTAAGCAAAAGCTTCATAGTCTAGCAATAGGACACTCATGATACAATGCATGATAAAATGTTTTGTTGTAATAGAATCTTTTAAAATGAGTACCTTTTGAGAAATCACAGAACCTGTCTGCAAGATGCAAAAGGTGATTTAAATTGGCTTTAAATATAGTAGAAGGAAAGTGTAATGCATTCCCTCCTCACTGTTATTATGTGTGTTAGTTTGCTTTAATAAAATGGTTTAGAAGTTAAATGGGCTTCCTTTACTTGGCCAGAATTTATACCTGTCTAAAGATGGGAAGAATTTAAAGGTAATTGCTCCTTAATAGTAGAACAAGAAGAAATATAAAAAGCTCAAGAACAATTTAGCTTTGCTCTTCCCACATATGGTGCATTAAGGATGTAATTAACCTCTTTCAGTTTAGACAGAGAGATACTCAAAAAAACATTTGGAATATTATCAGTCAGGACTACCAATCACAATTTTTGTGGGTCATCTACAGTGATCATAGCTGTTATCAAGAGTGTATCTTGGAAATTATTTTCATCACATAATAACAGTCATGGCCAAATAACCTGGTCATAAATTGATATGGTAATCTAATCTAGTTTTTCTAAAACACAGCAAACAATCAGAATGTAAGCAAAAGAGGTCTCAGAGTAGCCAAAAATAGATGTTACAAAGTATACAGACTAACACTTCAAAGCAAACCTTCTAAAGGCCATATCTAATTACAAGCCATAAAGTTAGTGAAATCTTGGTTCAAATCTTTGTTTTGTCACCTAGTAGCTAAGAGATTTGAACCAAATTTCTTAATCTCTCTGAGTCTGTTTCCTCATCTATAAAATGGGATGATAATTGTCACCTCATAGATTGTTGTGAGAGTTAAAATGAAATAATGGACGTAATGCACAGATGTTTCTTTAAAAATAGTAACATTATTATTATCATCCAGACAATATAATTATTACTACTATTCTTGGTTCCCAAACTTAAAGCCAGCTTTTTTTTTTTTTTTTTAAAGAGAGGGAGTGTGGGGAGGAGCAGAGGGAGAGGGAGAAAGAGAATCTTTTTTTTTCTTTTTTTTTATAAAGATTTTATTTATTTATTTGTTAGAGAGAGAGAGTGAGCACAGGCAGACAGAGTGGCAGGCAGAGGCAGAGGGAGAAGCAGGCTCCCTGCCAAGCAAGGAGCCCGATGTGGGACTCGATCCCAGGACGCTGGGATCATGACCCGAGCCGAAGGCAGCTGCTTAACCAACTGAGCCACCCAGGCATCCCAAGAAAGAGAATCTTAAAGCAGGCTCCATGCCCAGTACAGAGCCCAGCAAGGGGCTCCAACTCACAACCCTGAGATCATGAGCTGAGCTAAAATCAAGAATCAGTTGCTTTAAATGACTGAGCCACCTAGGCACCCCTTAAAGGCAGCTTTACGGGCTCAGATGACAGAGTCTAGCATTAAGGGGAGCCACAGAAAAAAACTAGGGGGAAAAAAGAAACAAGAAGTGCAGTGTATAGTGTAGAGTTATGGTTTATAGGTAAAAACAATACATAACACACCCTTGTGACCCAACATCACTTTAGTGTAGCAGAGTAGAATAAGTTAGTAATGATGGGAGCTCTTGGGAGGCTCAGTCAGGTAAGCATCCAACTCTTGATTTAGGTCCAGGCCATGATTTTGGGGTTGTGAGATTGTACCCCACCTTGGGCTTACATGCTGGAGGTAGAGCCTTCTTAAGATTCTCTCTCCCTCTGCCCCTCCCCTGCCCCTGACCCTGCTCTCTCTCTCTCTCTCAAAAAAAAAAAAAAACTTAATGATGGTTTCAAGTCATCAAAAAATGCTAATGTTTATCGGATTATTGCAAAAGGTATGAGTGGTCCATATTTGAAAGACCAAGCTACAAAAATAATAAAATAAAATTATAAATATAATAATAATAAATATATAAACACATATAAATAATAAATAAAATAATGAAAATTAAAACAATTTAGATACTTAAAAAGATAATTTTTCAACTGCATGGAAATTTTAGCATTCCCTAAGGATTCTTTAATGCTCAAGTTTCATTAATATAATGAAATTTTTAGCTGGAAGTTCATATAAAATATAGTCAATAAGAAAAAAAAAATCACTATTCTTGACTGCCCGCCCACTCTGTGCCACTCACACTCATCCCTTTCCACACACCCCCATGATAAGGATTCATATCAGATAAGATTCATGTCAGAATCTTGAGGAAGTATAATTTGAAAATATTTTTAGTTACTGTTGCTTTAATTTTGTTCTAGTCATGGTATTTTATTTATTTTGACATTTCAAAAAATTACCTTCATAGGAGGCCAGTTTTTATGCTTATTGCTGAGTATAGTTTTAAAAGGTTGAGGAATAATCATCTCGAACAGCAGGCATTTATCTGATAGACATGTATTACCAGGTAGTCTTCTGATAATAAGAATGATGTTCTTCATTCTCCAGCAAAAACACTATAGACATTATTAGCTAGAGGGGTGGAGAAACTCCGGGATCTGAGATACGTTCTCTGGCACTAACAGGAAGGGGGAAGAAAGTAAGCTGCAGAAAACCAAGAAGTTTGGTTACTTGAAAACAGAAGATACTAAAAACAAGTTAATTTAAATGCTCTTGAAACTTCAGGGCATAAAGGCTTACGGAAGAATTAACAGAAAAAAAATCCTTTCATATGATAAATATCCTATATGCAGAGCCACATAGCAAGAAAACTATAGTATTTAATTTACTTGTCATATTACTTAGCAGTCACTAACAAATAACCTCTTTTATTCTCTAGCCTGCCAACAACATTTGCAACTTTGGATATTGATGGTGTAAGAAAAATAATCTTTGCACTACCAGGTAAGAATAATTGAAATAGTTTCTTTTGCTTTTTCTGGAAAAGTGATCAAAATCTTTTTGAATCCCTCTCAGAGCACTTGATTTTGAATCTGAAAGACCTGGGCTCAAGACCCAGCTTTACTTGTGGTGACCTTGGACAAATCACTTACCTTCTTTAAACTATTTCTTCACTAAAATAGGGCTAAAATCTGCTTTGTAGGATTAGTGTAAAGGTCAAATTAGATAGTATCTTTCAAAGCATATTCCAAACCCTAAGATGATAATCAAATGTTAGCTGTCCCTAGATCTTTCTAGGGGTACCTGCTTTTCCTTATAGAAAATTGGTCAAAGGGATGCCTGGGTGGCTCAGTTGGTTAAGCAGCTGCCTTCGGCTCAGGTCATGATCCCAGCGTCCTGGGATCGAGTCCCACATCGGGCTCCTTGCTCGGCAGGGAGCCTGCTTCTCCCTCTGCCTCTCTGCCTGTGCTCACTCTCTCTTTCTAACTAATAAGTAAATAAAATCTTTAAAAAAAAGAAAAAGAAAATTGGTCAAAGTTAGCAGTCTAGTCACCTCCCATAGTAGCACTATTGTGTTCAGAGGTCCAAACATACTTGAGTCAACCATACAAGTAAATACTAGAGCAAAAAAATACAAAGCTGCCTTTGGTCCTTTCCAGATTTGGACTGGGGCCAGGAGACAACACGGAAGGGGGGACTACTAGTGCTGGTGCTTCTCAGCCAAATCCCAGCCATCATCAGTCTGACCACATCACTGTCCCCAGGCTTGCTCCCATGTGAGCAGAAACTCATATGTTCAAATTGTAGGAAAAGCAAAGTGGTTCCATTTATGAAGACTTCCAATTTTAATTTTTTTATTGATTTTGGCTTACAGTTAAAGCCATGTTTTTTAAGTCATTACCAATCTTGATAAATTATAAAGCAGTTTAGAAGTTTTGTACATCTACTTGTTGTTTTTTCAGCTTTTAAAATTATCTTCTAATCTGTAGCAGTGTCCCATTCTCTGTTTCTTGGCACAGATTCCTTCAGAAAATAACCTGCTTATTCCTTTCAGATGAACAAATATTGTGACTTTGGGATATTTATCTGCTTTTTATATTAACTAAATTCAAAATAGAGCATAAAGAAAGGAAGGCAGGCAGAAAATTTTAAAAAGCTTTTTTTTTTTTTGAATTTTGAGTTTTGAAAGTATTTTTAAAGTTCCTGTGTATAAGCATAAAAGAGATTAGATTTCTATCCCATAGGAAATTTTAAGAGAGAAGACATGTAAGTAAATTAGTCCTTAAAGTGTATCTACAATATAGAACTCCTTGGGGCCTTTATTAGGCCTTTAATATATATATACTTATATACTCTGAAAAAAAAAATGTGGTCCTCTTCCTGACTTCATTTTGCCTACACAAGACTTACTCTGTCTTCAGAAGATATGATTTGACCTATAGACAAAGAAGCAAAGAATGTTACAGTGGGAGCCTATTTTGCTGTTACTTCTAAACTTGATCTGCCAAAGAAATGATAAGTAAATAACCTATTTTCAAATTGCTACTTTCACTTGAAATTTTCTCTGCCCAACCTGAATGAACCAAAAGAGGGCAGCAATAACCCAGATGTTCAGATTGTAGAACCAGTAAAGTGGTTCCTTTTAAAAGGATTTTATGGGTGAGGGTGGTGGGGTTACATCATATGTTTAAATAAAGCTTAAATAAAGTAAAAAAAAAAAAAAGGATTTTAAAATTCATGATTATATTTCTGCTTTCCATGATTATATTTAAAGCCATTATTAATCTTGATAACTTTTAAAGCAGTTTAAAAGATTTACGTATCTACTTCATTTTGTGGAAGAGTAAAATTAGATTCAGAAAGGTTTGAAACTTACCCTGAACAAAAAAACTGTTGCTCAGTTTATTTAGTTAACAGCACCACACAAGAAACTAAATCTGTGATTCTCAGCAAATTTTTTTCATAGCCTACTTTTCCTTCCTTCAAAGTGCATGACACCCAGATTTCTTCTTGGAAAGGTACAACTGAATTCCTCAAATTTTTCTTTTTTTTTTAAGATTAATTTATTTGAGAGCGAGAAAGAGCAGGGGGCAGGAAGGGCAGAGGGAGAGAGAGTCTCAAGCAGACTCCACACTGAGCATGCAGCCAGATGTGGGGCTCGAACCCACAACCCCAATATCACAACCTAAGCCAAAAACAGAGTCAGGTGCTTAACTGACTGCACCACCCAGGAACTCTAATTTTTTCTTATAACTTTAAAAGAATTTGGTATTTCTATTAGTCTGCTAAGACTGCCATAACAGAATATCACAGACCAAATGACTGAAACAACAGATATATATTTTTTCACACTTCTGGAGACTGAAAGTCTAAGACCAAGATGCCGGCAAAGCTGGTTTCTGTTGAGTCTTTCTTCCTGGCTTGCAGATGGTCACCTTCTCACCATGTCCTTATGTGACTTTTCTTCTGTGTATGTGCACTTGTGGTGTTTCTCCCTCTTTTTATACAGACACCAGTCTCATTGGACTGGGACCTCATCTTTACAACTTCATTTAACTTTGATACCGCTTTAAAGGCCCTAGTAGCTACAAATAGTCATATTGGGTGCTAAACTTCAACATATGAATTTGTAGGGACACAATTCAGTCCATAACAGTATTTATCTTCAAGTCCTTTATGTCTTAAATCATTTAGTTTTTTTTTTAATATAAAGAAATTTCTGGGTAGAGGGGGGATTATGGATACATTTCTTTATGTTTAACCTATTTCTAAATGTTTTTGTACTGAGCATGTATTACTATGGCAATTTTAAAACATCTTAAAAGAATAGCAAGTAGAATCTGCTTTAAAATTTATCAAGATTAATAATGGCTTTCAATGTATAGTTCTCAGGAAGGTGGGAATAAATGGTGTAAACAACTTCTGGGAATCAGAAGTTTCTGCATTTCACTGGTAGACTTAGTGTTTACACATTCTGTGGCATTTGGTTAATTGTGGCTCTATTCTGGAGTCCTTTGGGATTTAGAAGAGGAAGACTAGTGATTAGTCACCTCACTCTTTCTGGTGAATGAAGGTATAGACAGTCAGAATTATTTGGCAAATTTTTAAATGTATACTATAATAACTGCTTGGTTGATTTCCAGGGAATCCTGTGTCAGCCGTGGTCACCTGCAATCTCTTTGTTGTGCCTGCACTGAGAAAGATGCAGGGCATCTTGGATCCTCGGCCCACCATCATCAAAGCCAGGGTAATGTTATCTAAATAACCAGGAACCAAAACTGAAGCCTAATAACTATTAGGGATATGATTTCCCAACTGCCCAAAACATCTAAAATTTTATATTAGTTTTGAGGGAAAATGTGGTTATAGTCTCCCCTTCATGATAGAAAATGGAGAGGAAAGGGTCCTTTTTATTCCCAGCCCAAATTATTCCATGATTTCTAAAGTGAATCATTTTCTCCAGCTAGAATCCATATAAAAGTGGATATGTAATGATAAAATGGTAAATAAAATGAGACTAGCAGTACCTTAAAACTAAACCTTAAAGGAAGGAGGGACAAGAATTCCCTTTCCATTGTGCAAACTCACACAGGACAGCAATTTATCTGCTCGCTTTTTCTGGGACCTCACTGATAAATTTTAAATAGTCCAGAAAGAGATAATCAATGGACTAGAAGACTAATGAATCAGAAGGAAAGGGTGACCACATTGTGTGGAAAAGGAGAACTAAGGCTGAGGAATTATGCTTATAGTAAAAGTCACCCAGAAATTAGTCTCCTTCTCCACCAACACTAAATCAAATTCAATTTGATTTACTATTACTCAACTGATTATGTAACACACTTTCTGTATAACTAATGAACAATTTTCTCAGCAATATAACCTACCTCAAGCCATTGATCTTTTAAAAGTTTGATTGAGATACAACTGATATACAAAAAATTGAGCATTTTAATGAAATTGGACGTATGCATATGCCCATATCATCACTACAGTCAACTTACTAAACATATCCAATACCTCCACCAATTTTCCTGTGGGTTTTTTTTGTGGTTTTTTTTTTATGTGTTTGATTTGTGATGTGAACATTTAATGTGAGAACTACCCTTTTAACATATTTTAAGTGCAGAATACCATTGTCTACTATAGGCACTGTGTTGTACAATGGATCTCTAGAACACATTCACCCTGCAGAAGAGAAAATTTATACCTGTTGAACAACAACTCCCCATTGCCCCCTCCCCTCAGCCTCTGACAATCACCATTCTATTTTATGCTTCCATGACTGACTGTTTTAAATAGACACCTAATGTAAGTGGAATCATGCAGTATTTATCCTTCTGTGACTGGTTTGTTTCACTTAGCATAATGTAATCTAGGCCTATCCATGTTGCCACAAATGGTAGGATATCTTTCTTTTTTAAAGCTGTGAATAATATTCCATTGTATGAATATAGCATTCTCCTCCATTCATCTATCAATGAACACTTGAGTTGTTTACATATCTTGGCTATTGTGAATAATGCTACATGGGGGTGTTGATATCGCTTTGAAATCATGATTTGAGTTCTTTAAGATATATACCCAATTATGGAATTGCTCTGTCATATGTTCACTTTTTAATATGAGGGGAAACCTCATACTGTCTCCCTCAAGCACTAGTGGCTGAACCATTCTACATTCCTACCATTATATAAGTATTTCAGTTTCTCTGCATCCTTGCAATACTTACCTTTTGTGTTGTTGTTTTTATAATACCCATCCTAACAGTTGTGAGATGGTATCTCATTGTGGTTTTGATCTGCATTTCCCTGAGATTAGTGATGTTGAATGCTTTTTCATATACCTAGTGGCCATTTGTATATCTTCTTTAGAGAAATGTCTATTCAACCCCTTTGCCCATTTTTTTTAAAGATTTTATTTATTCACTTGACAGAGATCACAAGTAGGCAGAGAGGCAGGCAGAGAGAGAGAGGAGGAAGTAGGCTCCCCGCTGAACAAAGAACCCGATGTGGGGCTCAATCCCAGGACCCTGAGATCACAACCCAAGCGAAGGCAGAGGCTTAACCCACTGAGCCACCCAGGCACCCCCTCTTTGCCCATTTTTAAATCAGATTGTCTTTTCGCTATTTCATTGTGAGAGATTCTTATATATTTTGAGCAGACACCCCTTATCAAATAGATGGTTTAAATATTTTCTCCCACTCCCTTGGTTCCCTTTTCACGCTGTTGTTTCCATTGCAGTGCAGAAGCTTTCTAGCTTGATGTACTTCCACTTGTCTAATTTTTATTTCATTGTTTATGCTTTTGGTGTCAAATCTTAGAAATCATTGCTAAGACCAATCAAAAAGCTTTTCCTGTATATTTTCTTCTACTTTTATAGTTTCAGGTTTTACTCTAAGTCCTTAATCCAATTTGAGTTGATTTCTGGGGATTGCGTAAAAAAAGGAGTCCCAATTTAATCTTTTGTATGTATATATCCATTTTTTCCAATACCTAAACTGTTATCAGTTATGACAGAATGCTATGATTAGTTAAGAGAAAGAACACAAGGCATAGAAGAGGAAGAAATATTAATAAAATATTAGTGTGAGAATATATAGGATAAAACATTAAGAAAATCTAGGCTTCAAATATTCTTAAGATTGACCTTTTAAATACTGTGATTTTGTAGACTAGTATATGAAGGGATATCCTCCTTTTCTTAAAAGTTTAATAAAAGTTCAACTAGATATTTCCAAAAACAAATTATTTTTGGTTTTTGTTTCAATAATCCTAGCAGTTGTCTTATTTTAAATTTAATGGAGAAAGAAGAAAAAAGCTATCAATGAACAAGAAGTATTCTGATCAAATCAGAAGGTCAGAGTTATAAAGTTTAGACATCTAAACAGTAATATGAATTTGCTCACTATTTTCATATTTGCTACTTAGGAAATAAGAAAAATCCACATTGTTATGAGAGAAAATGAGGACTTCTCTTTGACTTTGCAGAGTTCTTATGAATCTTTCTCATTTTGGGGAATTCTTATAATTCTTATGAATCTTTATTTCTCTTTTTAACATTCACCATCTCTTCTTTAAAACTGACATTGTGGCAGCTATCCTTACTGACAACAGCGATTACAGAGAGTGTCTGTGGCACATTATCCACACGGCTGCTCATCCCTGTCAACTCATGGAATTGACATTGGTCTAAGAATCAGTCAAACTCCTTTCTCCCACAGAGCAGCATCACTGGGACTGTCAGAATGGGTCATCAGTGTGTTTGGCTGTTGACTTCTTTTGTTTTTAACTCCGAAAATCCTCCCCACACTTTTCCTGACAGAACTGCCACTTTTAGAACATAACTTTATTCACTTTCTTGAAACATGGTAAAACCTGTTGTTTCAATTTTCTGTCCAGCCAATATGCAGCATACAGACACCACTTATTTCTGTTCTCCAAAATGGTTGCCATAATCACAGCCTCTCCCAATCCTTACTGCTTTCAGGAAGTGAGGTGATTGTTAAATGCTGGTGTCAGTAACTCACAGTGCTGAATTTGAGACAGCTGGCCTATGGTTAGAGCAAGGCTGCATTATTTTAAAAGATCAGCACAAAAAAAAGTCATCCTTTTATATTGATGCATTCTGACAAACATCAATTTAGAATAAACACTTTCCCTATGTCCTTGGTCATTATGGTTGAAGTTGAAATACTTCTGGTTTTCAGTAGACAATTAGAAACATAATCTTAATTCATTGAATTAGTAACCTAATATTTCTACAGAAGGATATCCTTTTGTTTCCTTAATATATTTATTTAATATCCCATCAAAGTACCCTATACTGCTCCTTGTTGTCAAATTTTTTCTCCAGAAACATACCTGAGATAACTCCTATTACTATTAATAGCCCACCTCAGGTAGTGATTAAGAGAAGGGAAAGGGAAAATATTTTCATCTCCCATGGGACCAGGTCAGCATGTCCTGGGAGAGTATGGGCATGTTGAATTCTACTGGACTATTCTAATTTTTCCATCGTATCTCTTCTCTTGAACATTACTGACCTCATGCTATAAGAACTTGGTGAATGCTTTCTCTCTGCTGTCATAAACAGTAAAATACAAGGCACTTTAACAAAATTCTTATTTTGTTTGAAAATTACTGGGGTGCTTGGGTGGCTCAGTCAGTTAAGCATCTGCCTTCGGATCAGGTCATGATCTCAGGGTCCGGGGATCAATCTCACATTGGTCTCCCTGCTTCTCCCTTTCCTCCTCCCTCTTGTGCTCTCTCTCTCTCTTTCTCCTTCTCTGTCAAATAAATAAATAAAATCTCTTAAGAAATAGAAATTTTTTTTTTTTTTAGAAATAGAAAATTATTAAGGTATTTGCAACTATAGAGAGAAATTTGATTGTTTATTGTGACAAGAGCAGTCATTGATCATCAAAAAAAATATTGGATGCCTGTTTTATGAGAATATTACAGCCTGTGGTTTAAAAAAGATAGATAAGGATCTCTTTGGTAGACTAATTAAATCATTGCCTCACAACTTCATAGCACTTATCTAAAAAGCTAGTGTAAAGCTGCCATAACCATACTTTGGAAGCTTTGACCAGACTGGAGCCAAGTCCAGGCCCCCAGGACCAACCAGGGCCTTGAGAATGTTATTTTGGGCTCCCACCTACATAGAATCCTATTTGGTCATCTGTTTTCTCACAAACTCTCTTCTCCAATCTATACAGTCCTGAGTCCCAACTATTCCCCTGAATCTTTTGGAGCTCACTGCCATCAAACCTTCCATTGACATTCAGGTCTTTGGCAAGTGTCTCAGAGTCTGCCTCTGTACCTCACCTCTTACTGACAGTTGCTTTATTTCCACAATTCTAAATACCTTTATTTCCACTTCAGCAACTCACACATACATCCTTTTTCAATACCTGAAGTACTCCATCTCAAAATCACCAAGTCTGGTGTACAATTTAGGAAAAACAGCAAGTTACCTATCCATAGATATAAAAGGGTATAAATACTCCTTTTACTTCTGCCCTTTTCTATCAGTCCTTAAGCCCCTCTGGCTTTGTCACTTTCCTCATCCAACCTAAATCCTGTAGTGTAGCATGTCAAGCATGTCAACTTTTTATTTTTGCCTCTTCCTTCCACAATAGCCCACTCTAAAAATCCACAAACTTGGGTCAATCCTCCCTTCTTTATCCTTCACTTTTGTTTCTAGGCCACAACTAGAGAAGAGTCTAACAGCTGTTCACATTATCACTTCCAATTTACAAACCTCATCAGGGACCCAAATTCCCCTCGTGATCCCTTTATATCCTATGTATCAACTTCTTCCATTCGTTTCTACAGCCTTCCAAATCTTCACCATTCTCCTAAAACTGTCTTTGCCATCCATATCCCTTGACTTATGTAAACAAATAAACCTGGCTTTGAATAAACCTGGCTCCAACATTTACTAGATTATAACCCTTGACATGTTTAACGATTTCCCTTCTTCTAATCTTGCCTCCTCTGAAACCTCCAATCTAACTCTAATCATGTAAGCTTCTCCGACTAAAATGCTTCCATCTTCCCATGACCCCAGGGTTAAATCCAAACTTCTCACGTGAACATAGGAGGCCCTTCATCCCAAGGCCTTTTTTCCTCTCCAGCTTCATCAGCATCTCATCCTGCACTCTCACCATATTAAACCATTTACTGCTTCCAGAATGGATATGAGATCCCCTACCTGTGTCTGTGATTATTCCCCTTCCTAGAAGGTTCTCCCCCAACCACCACCATTTCCTTTCTCAGCTTTCAAGATTCCTTAGTCACAAAACTCAGATACCGCATCCCCTGTGAAGCCTTTTTCAATGTCCCTAAAAAGGGTTGATTACTTAGCATCTTTGTGCCCTTTTAATATCATATTAACAGCTAGGAATAAAATTATTCCACTGTATTTGCAATTAATTATTTACTCTGAGAATTCTGTAAAATCACTTCTCTATAAAATGGGCAGGACAAAAAGGAAGAATGAAATATTCTCCTTTTTTTTAGTTAATTTTATATTTTAAATATAGGTCCACTGCAAAACTAAATGGAAAGTGCAGAGAGTTCCCTTATATGCCCTGTCCTCACACATGCATAACATCTCCCACTGTTGACCTCTGCACCAAAGTGGCACATTCGTTATAACTGATAAATCTACACTGATAACATCATTACCACCCAAGGTTACCAAGGGTTCCCTATTGGTGTTGTATATTCTGAGGGTCTTGACAAATGTATAATTACATGTATCCACCACCGTCCTATCATACAGATTAGTTTCACTGCCCTAAAATTAACCTTCTGTGTCCTGCCTATTCATCCCTTCCTCCATGCTAATTTGGATCTTTTTTACTATCTCCATAGTTTTGTCTTTTCCAGAATTATGTGGCTTTTTTAGACTGACTCTTTTCACTTAGCAATATGCATGTATGTTTCCTCTAAATCTTTTAATGGATTCATAACTCATTTTTTTCTAGTGCTGAATAATACTCATTGTCTGGGTGTACCACCATTTATTTATCCATACACCTGCTGAGGGACACCTTGATTACTTCCAGGTTTTGACAATTATGGATAAAGCTCCTATAAACCCATGTGCAGGTTTTTGTATGGACATAAATTTTTGATTTAGTTGGGTAAATAGCAAGGAGCACAATTGCTAAATTTAATAGTAAGAGTATGTTTAATTTGGTGAGAAACTACCAATCTTCCAAAATGGCTATACCATTTTGCATTCCTACCAGGAATAAATAAGGGTTCCAATTCCTCCACATTCTTACCAGGATTTTATGTGGCCAGAATTTTGCATTTTAGCCTTTGGTAGGTGTGTAATAATATCTCATTGTTTTAGTTTCTAATTCCCTAATGACATGATGTTGAATATCTTTTAATATGCTTACTTGCCATCTGTATGTGTTCTTTAATGAGCTATCTGTTGAGGTCTTTCACCCATATTTTTTTAGAGATTTATTTATTTATTTATTTACTTATTTATTTGAGAGAGAGTGCACACAAGGGCAGAGGGAGGGGAGAGGAAGAGAATCTCAAGCAGACACCCTGCTGAGTATAGAAGCCAATGTAGGGCTCCATCTCACAACATGACCTGAGCTGAAATCAAGAGCCACCCAGATGCCCCTTGCCCAATTTTTAAAAATATTCATTTATTTGAGAGAGAAAGAGAAAATGACAGACAGAGAGAGAGCATGAGAAGGGGGAGGATTAGAGGGAGAAGCAGACTCGTCACTGAGCAGGGAGCCCGACTCACTGAGCAGGGAGCCCGACACGGGACTGGATCCTGGGACTCCAGGATCATGACCCAAGCTGAAGGCAGTCGCTTAACCAACTGAGCCACCCAGGTGCCCCTCCTTACCCATTTTTTAATCAAGTTGTTAATTGAGTTTTAAGAATCCTTTGTATATTTTGGATAACAGGCCTCCATTAGATGTTTTTCACAAATATTTTCTCCCAGTTTGTGGCTTGTCTTCTTATTCTGTTGACTTTTTTTTCTAATTTTCTCCCATAAATATTTACATGTCAATATTTATACCACATAATACAGTTTTGTCTCTTGAATGACTATTGCATTTCAAGAAAAATATTCAAAAGGAAACAGAGAAAACAGTCCGAGTCCACAGCCCACTCCAATTTTGAATGAATAGAAGAATTCATTGAAGTGAAACATAATTTTTTCACCAAAAAAAGTCTGTGTTTACTCATTTATGTACATCATTCTTGTAAGCACTGACACTCATAGTAAGTGGTTTCTGAAGCTGAGTGATATAATATGCCAGAACTATAATGTCAGTACAACTAAATATATTGGCTAATAAGGTATTCTGTGTTTTAGTAAAATACCATAAAAATCTAGTCAGTTTCATCTCTTGCTGTAATTCGTTCTTGTTTCTTAAATTACCACAAATATATTCCTTTAAAACAATCCCATTTCGTAGATGAACAAACTGGTACAGAAAAGCAAAATAATTTGCTAGTACAGCACATCCATTAGGAATACAAGTGGGAGTCAAACCTAGCTGTCACATATCACCCCATCCTGGTATTTGTCCCACCGAACTACGAGAGCCAGTCCATGCCTTTGCTGAGGGAAAAGAAATCTGCTTAAATACTTAGCAAATAACACAGCCATGGGAATGGCTCTTGTAGCTTCATTCTGGAGAACACCTATACACACAGAGAGGAACTGAAAAAGAGACATTTTTGCCATCAAAATAAGCACACAATAATATAGGAATAATGGCAAATTACACCTCAGTAGATAGGAGATAGTTGCATATGATTTAATCAAGGAAAAACACCTTAGAATTGAATTTCATTCAGGATTCCAGAGGAAACACAGGGATTGTCAGAGTGAATAATTAGAATGTTTAAAAACAGCATAAACAGAATGGATTGAAGGTAGACTTACTTAAATCAAAATTTCTAGGATCGTCAAGTTATATTTTAATCACTGGTCTAAGTAATACCTGTTTTAGTTGGATAAAATGGACCATTTTAAAGTAGAGGAACAAATGATTATTATGCTAATGGAAAATGAACAAGTCTTATATTCACTAACATTGAACTAATCTTTGATGGACTATAGTCCATAATTACACACTGTATAAGTTCATTCAAGGGATACCTCTTAGGCACCTGGTACCAACACATTATCACTTTAATTTATCGGATTTCGGGATAAATTTAAGGAAATAGATTTTTTTAATGGCTCTAGGTTAAAGGTTAATTAGTCATTCCATATTGTGTGTAAATTGAAGTTGCTATGTTAAAGAGGATTTTGTCCTTATTGGAAAGATATGAAAGATGCCCAGCAAAGACTCATTCACAGGAATTCTTTTAGTACCATTGATGTGCTAAACAAAAATGGTATAACTTTTAGAATAGACTACTTTTATTTGCCTTAAACAAAATTATATATCAGTATTGGGACACTAGGGAAATATTCAAGAGAAAAGGTAACTAGCCCTTTTATTTTAACGGTAGGTATATGAATGGGTAGCTAAAGAGTGTCTCAGTAAATATTTATTGTAGGGATAGACAGTTTGACAGACATATAAATGGATATTGAGCTTATTTGTTTAGTTCTATTTCTTTTATTTTCAACGTTAAAAAAAATCTGCTTTGAAAAAAAATTTTGCTTTAATTTTTCAATTTGTAAATCAGAGGTATCTATACTATCAACCCATAAAATTAGACTTCAAAGATAGACCTTATCTTTTTCATCTGCCCTTTTCCCCCACTATGAATACCAACTTTTTTTTTTAAAGATTTTTATTTATTCATTTGAAAGAGAGAGATCACAAGTAGGCAGAGAGGCAGGCAGAGAGAGAGAAGGGGGGAAGCAGGCTCCCCACTGAGCAGAGAGCCCGGTGCGGGACTCGATCCCAGGACCCTGAGATCATGACCTGAGCTGAAGGCAGAGGCTTAACCCACTGAGCCACCCAGGAGTCCCATGAATACCAACTTCTTAGCCTTCTTTTCTCTTTTCACCAGAGCAACCCAGCCTCTGGACTTCCTGTATTAGGAACATAAGGTGGCAGTGGTGGTAAACAGCAGAATGCCAGGATATTTTTCACGTCTACTTTATTCTTTGCACAACTTCCACCACCCTGTAGTTTTAAGAGATGATCAGGTGATCGAGTTTGTTTTCATTTACTGTGTATTCTGTAGTTATCATGCGATGTAAAACTGGACCCTCGCCCAGAATACCATCGGTGTATACTGACTTGGCATCACCAAGAACCACTGCCTTGGGCACAGAGTACAGGTTAGTCATTCATACCGGTGGGTATCTCTATGCATGTATCTGTTAAAACACAAAACTTATGTATAACCTCTCTTTGTAGGATATACCTAATTTTGTAATTGTTATACATTGTCCTTTTTGAAAGAGTAGATGAGGCAAATTATTCCCAAACAGCACAGCGTAAGAAAAAAACAAGAGTAAAATCAAAAATTTTTAATAAAGTTTTACTTATTCCATTGAACCATATTTTCTAGATACACTTTGGAAATACAATTCTAGAATTATGGAAGATTTTTTTAAAAGATTTTATTTATTTATCTGTCAGAGAGAAAGAGCACAAAAGCAGGGGGAGTGGCAGAGGCAGAGAGAGGAGTAGGCTCCCCGCTGAGCAGGGAGTCCAATATGGTACTCAATCCCAGGACCCTGAGATATGACCTCAGCCAAAGGCAGCTAGTAAACTGACTGAGCTACCCAGGCTTCCCAAGAATTACAGAAGATTTTTATGTATATTTTCAATCTCTAAATCCTGAGTGTAAAAATTTGGTTGTAGAAAAAGGAGGGTACTATGATTATGCTACCCTGTAATGTGAGATTCAAGCTCAATTATAATGGGATTCTCTGTAGCCTCTATTATATCTTAGATATTGGTAAAGTTTAAGGACTAGGAAATCAATATTGGTAACTCAAGAGTTCTATAGTTACCTCCTCTAGACTTTAAACTTTTATTCTCAAGTATTGTAGTCATATTTACCTAACTTTTGATGTGTCTCCAGAAAAACTGTATTACCCTTTTTTTAAATTTTTCTTTTTTAAGATTTTATTCATTCATTTGACAGACAGAGATCACAAGTAGGCAGAAAGGCAGGCAGAGAGAGAGGGGAGAGGAAGCAGATTCCCCGCTGAGCAGAGAGCGGTTGCAGGGCTTGATCCCAGGACCCTGGGATCATGACCTGAGCCGAAGGCAGAGGCTTAACCCACTGAGCCACCCAGGTGCCCCAAAACTGTATTACACTTTAAACAAAGGTCCTATCAAGTGCAAATATCAGTTAACATAGTAACTGAATACATAGGCAGTGTTTCCTCCAGACTTGCATTCAAATTGGCCACCAACTAATTAGTAGGACCGTAGGCAAATTACCTAACCTCTTTTGAATCTTATACAAATTAAATAAGATAGTTAAGGAAAATACCCACTGTGCTGTCCAGCACTTAGTAAACACTAAAGAAATGGTTATTGTTTCTTTAAAAATAAGTTTTAAAAACCTCTCTTTTCAGACACACATGACATTTTAGCCTGAACTGAAAAATTCGGTGGCATTTTGCATAGTGCTATAAAATCCTGTTTTCTTCTTTGAAGCAATAATTTCTAATGTTTATTTTTAAAGTTTAGTGAGAAGGAAGTAGGATACAGTAGCAAGGCTCCCCTTCCAAGGCATTGGATCTTCTCTCTTCTCTCTTGAAGACCTGTGTTTCTGTTCCTTGGTGTTTATTTTGAAAAGAATTGCAAGGACTCCAACTGTATGCACTATGATGTTGCTGCTGTAATGAGATCTTTCTTTCTAGGTAATCAGATGAGCAGCCGTCTGATGAGCATGCGCAGTGCCAACGGGTTGTTGATGCTACCTCCAAAGACAGAGCAGTATGTGGAGCTCCACAAGGGCGAGGTGGTGGATGTCATGGTCATTGGACGGCTATGATGGTCACCAGAGCGAGAAAGCTTTGATGCATGTCCACATATCATTGACTGTATCCTGTAATATGCAACGGCACAGCTAGTTTTTCTGATTTGGATAAAAGTTGATCTGTATAGTCAACATCTTGAACTATATTTCAGAAGAATTTAAATACCTTTTAAAGAAAAAACACCTAAAAATAAATCTTAACAGACAACTCTATTCTGATTATATCAAAGCAAATTTTTCCTTTTCTGCAAATTGCTTTGTGTGTTCAATGCTAGGTCTGATAGCGATAGCTTTTAGTAGACAGCAGTAGGTGCCTGCAGAACTTGTGTTTTTCTCATCTTTAAAATACAACTAATTATGCTCTTAATCAAGGCTGTCTGCTTATTTATACTAGCGTAGGCAACACTTGGATTTCCCTTCTTAGTATGCTTCATAACGCTTTTCAGAGAGCTTTTGCTTGTTCTTTATCATGTATCTCGTGTTTATGTGCACAGTGCCAACAGAAGAGTGACTGGGTGGAGGCCCTGCCCTGGGAGAACCTTCCCCAGCAGAGCATGGGGAGGTGCCTCCCCCCAGTAGCCTCAAGGCACAGTACTCTTGAGCAGTAACTGGATACCTTTTATTTGAATAAACAAACTGGGGGGAAAAATTGCTTCCTTAAGTGCTGACAGCCTTTTTAACCAATACATTTAAAATTGTACAGAACAAAAAATAAAATCAAAGACTGATCTTGTACAGATATTAGTGTTACCAGCATTCATGTGGAAATCAAGAGCAAAGAAAAAATAATGTTAAACAACTCTGTACCATACATTTTCTGTAATGATACTGAAACTTAATGAATAAAAAAAATCCTTGATCATTATTTAAAAATCTATTGTATTGGTCTTGTTATTAAAAAAAAAAAAGAGACAATGTCATGCCATTTTAATGTGGTTCTGCTTGGACAAAAGGAATAGTTAAGATGATGTGGCAAAGGTAAGTGGTATAAAGGTGGTTGAAAATGTGATATAAATTATCTCTGTATTTTACTACAGCATTGCGAAAATACAAATTAGAAAATATGAGAGAGAACCTACAGTTGGTCTGGTCTTTTCAGTCATAGCTAGAGAATAACAAGCAAATTTAGAGGGAAGAAACTTGATACAGAGAAAAAAACTAATTTCTTATCATAGATGCAATAAAAACAAATTTCAAACTTCTACAGTTCTTTGGAATGAAGAAAAAGAATAAGTAATGAACCAGAGAATTGCTGGTGAGTAACTGAAGTTTTTTTATCATGTTAGGAAGGAAGTAAGAAATGGGAAAAATCTGTGCTACACATAGAAAATATACAAACAAAATAAACTCTGTCCATATGGCTCCAGTAATAAAAAACTTAGAGGCACTTTCTAATGGCGGTAACAAGGGACAGTGAATATCCTGTAGGGTATACTTAGCAAATCAAACAACAAAAATTGGGCTACTAGTAAACAAGGTGTCAAATGATGGTGATGAATAAAGCCAAGTAGTAAACAAGAAAAATTTGATACTGATATTTTTATATTTCTAGAGTTGAAAATAGAACTATCTATATTTTAAATATTTTATATTTTCATTTAAAGAACCTAAAGTTAATTAATAGAAGTTAAATGAAAGATCATGCAAAATGTTCTTTACTTACATTCATTGAAGAAACATGTATTAAGCATCTACTATATGCTTGGGTACAAGATACACCTGCCACCATTTAAAAAAAGCATAGGGATAACAACTAACATTATACTCCATTGAGGGAAATGACAAAAATGTACAAGTAACCATAATATTTAATATGCTTGATATTTGGTAATATATGGTAGAGTATATAGAATGTGATAAATACCATAATTCAGATTTAAAGAGTTGGAAGAGTTCAAGTCCGAGCCTCCTCCAAGGTAAGATTTCAAGGAGCAAGATGGGATTTTGGTGATCTTGAAGGAAGGGTAGAATTTTAATGATGGTGATGATGATGCAGGAAGAAGGGTATTCCAAAAATAGAGGATTATGGACAATTAATAATAATTATTTTTATCATAGAATGTAAGCTCCACCTGCCAAGGATTTTTGTTTATTTGGTTCACTGATAGCAGAGTCCATACTCTTACAGATCAAACTACAGAAACAGAAAACTGATATATTTGTAAGACCAAAAAAGTACATTACGGGTTTGAGGCCCAAACTAAGAAGTTTTAAATACCAGGTTAAGGAGTATAGATTTATTCTAGAGATATCAAACTGTTTCAAGACTCCTAATCAGGGAAATGTTAGGATCAGAACTGTCTTTTAGGGAAAATGGTCTGGCGGCACTGAGGAGGACAGATTAGCCAGGGCGGCGGGGGGGGTGGGGGGTGGGTGGGTGGAGAATTGGAGTGAGACAGGAGTTAAGAAGTGATCTGGTGCTGCAGCTGGCACAGTGATGACAGCCTTCACATTAGTGGTGTGAGTGATGGTGGTGGGACAATCATGACAGATGAATGTGCTTCTGGACATAAAGAATGGAAAGAGTTTTATGACTGATTCCAAATTCTGGAAAGGAAGGTATTGAAGTAAGAGATGAATCAAACTCTTTGGTCTTAACTGACAGAGAAAATGTTAAACCATTAGCAAAAAAAATGAATCTTATGGAAGAGATGGTGGGTTTGAATCTATGTTTGAGATGCCAGAAGAATACTAGGGTAGGCATATCCTGTTGGCATTTAAAGTATAGGTTAGGAGCTCACAAAAGAGATACTGGCTGGATATAAACTTAGGGATCATTTACATGGTAGTGAGGTGTGAAATATAAGGGTGGATGGGAAAGATTAACAGAAGAGGACAGGGCCTTGGGGAGCACCTAATATTTTGAAGGGTTGGAGGAAAAAGACCATGAATGGAATGAAAGAAAAAGAAGTTTGTAGAAGAGAAAAAACCAAGTAATTAAATGTCCCAAAACCAAGGAGAGTTTCAAGAAAGAAGGATAATCAACTGTGAAAAAAAAAAAAAGTCAGGCATGAAGGCTCAAAATGATTTGCTAATTAGGCAATCATTTGTGAGCTTCAAGAGTGCAATATCAATAGTGTTGAGGACAAAAGCCAGGTTGCAAAATAGTCACTGTGAATATAGATTATTTGGAAGTTGACATGAGAAAATATAGATAGCAGATGGTAGCTTAAACTGATAAGGTGGAAGAAAGACTTCTGTTTGTGAGTTTTGAGAAAGAAGGAAAACATTAAAAATGCAAGAGTAAGGTGCCAGATAGAAAAGATAAAGGAAGGGCTGGATTTAAGGATGCTGGGGACCTAATTAACCTGGAGAATATATATATATATGAATACATTTGAAGTAGACACAGGGAAAATTTAATTTAAAATTTAAGATTCAATGAAATGGTTATACTTGGCACAGTGGAAGTCAATGCCATTTAATCTATTTGCATTTCTTTGACCTAAGTTATTTTAGAATTACACATATATGATGTATTACAATTTTTGTCTTATTTGATACTTAGGTAAAAGACTATAGATGACATCTTCAGATTCTTGCTTTTAACCATATGGAAGTCAAGCAGTTCCTTTTTAACCTGCATTTTCAGTTCCGTTTTAGTTGTTTCAAATCATCTCACACAATGAGAAAAAGAACATAAGCAGATTGAGTATGACAAGTAAATGCTAATAAGTGGTGTTGTATGTTACAAGTGGATTCTTTGGATGGCTTTCATTTTTAAAATTATTTGCTAATGAACAAAACTTTGTGGACCTAACATACAACCAACTCTTGATCTTCATGAAACTCTGTATAACAAGGTAAGTCTTTATTATATAGAAATATAGAAAATAGATATTTATGTAAGTACAGAATTCAAAAGCAAGTGAACTATGTATCTTGTTATTCCAGTTATGATGGATCTAATTTAAATAATGCATTGCTTTCTAACTTGCTTATAAAAAGTATTAAGCTGGACTCTATAACAGAGAATTACATTGTTACAATGTTAATAACTTGGCCTACAGCAAAAAGGTTAAAGAATTGCTCAATTTGGGCCCTTTTATATGGTCTGCTACTATTATGTCTCCAGTAGTATTTTTGCAATAACTCAATAATTTTTTGAACAAGCATTTATTAAGTCCCTACAATATTCAAGCTCCAAGCTGTGCCCTGAGGTTACAGAGAGGAATGAAACAAAGACTCTGATATCCAAGTGGAGGACATAGATTTTGAGGAAAAAATTATTTGAAATACAGATTATGAAAAGTCTATGAAGAAAATCCGATGATATGTTAGAGAGTAACTGGATGGAGGCCTAAATCATATTTAGATGATTTGTTGCATCAGGGTGCAGCCATTAATAAAAAGACAGAAATCACACTATGAGACTTTACTCTATGAATAAATAAGTGTTAGAGACATGGAAAAGCACAAAGGAAACAGTAAGATGTCAGAGGAATAACTATAGGAAGCAACTATCACAACTGGGTCTGGGAGGCAGGGGGAAGAGGTTAGAGTAATCAGAATCTAGAAGGTCAGAGGTCAGACCCTTTGGAGATAGGACTCAATCCTTTAAGGAAAGGGCACTGCCCAGCTGCTAATTCTGAGTAGGGGTGAAGAGATGGGGGCTAGAACCAGTTGCTGTTGCCAGGGCAACACTGACAGAAACACAAAAGGAACAGGAAGGAGCACAAGTTCCTTCTTCCCTCCCTCTGCTTTCCAAGCTCCCTGTAGTCTAATGTAACCTATTGTTGAACATAACAGGAAGGCAGCTGGTGAAAGGCACTGCTGGCTGAGAGACAATCACTGGTCAAGGGATGGGGAAGGGGTTCTCTAAACAGGTGACATCTGAGCTCAGATCTAAAGAATGAAAATAAGCCCCACATGTTAAGAATTGAAAGAAGGGCATTTCAAACAGAGGAAAGGGCTCAAAGAATACAACATAAGAAAGGAGACAGAGTGTGATGAGCAACGGGGATGAGTCTGAGATAGAACTGAAGCCAGGATGGAGCCAGATCATGCTCACGGAGGTGCAGGCTCTTGGGGGTAATACTATATACATGCACACCTTATGCCAAATCTGCTAAGAGCATTGGGAAGCCACTACAGGTTTAAGAAAAAAGTCTACTATTTGCTAAATACCCACTGAGTATGAGGCACCATGCTAGACAAGGATTCTTGCAAACAAGGAACTCATTCTCTCTGCCTTTTACACCTGCTCCTCTGTCTGCATTTTGCTTTCTAGTCTACCCAGTTTCCCAAACCAGAAACCTCTGAGTCACTTTTTCTTCTCACTCCCCACATCCAGTTAGTCACCAAATTCTGTTAACTCTACCAGTAATTACTAAATAACCCTCTCCTTTCCATTCTCACTGCTACTACCTTGATCACTCCTCTGTCCCAAGAACTGCCCTCCCCAAATCCATCCTTCACACTGCTGCTAGAGTGATCAGTCCAGATCACAAATCTTCTCAGGCTAAGACTCTGTTAGAAAACTACTGCAGCAGATGAGGTCCGAGCACCCAGTTAGGACATTCAAAGTCCTCCGGAACCTAAGCCCTCCCTCCTCCAACTCCACTGTTCCCCTCCCACTTTATGTAACACTGGACCATTTGCAGATACCCCTTCAAACCACGTCATTTTAAGCCTCGAAGCTTTTGCCCAAGATGGCTAATCTTTCAAGATTTAGCTTGGGCATTAACTCTTCCAAATCCCCAAATCTCCAAACTGGACTAAGTGCCCCCTCATCTGGCTCCCACTTATCACTGCATCTCCTTGGAATAGTCTACTTATAGGGCAATGTTTAAAATATAACATGATTTTTATTTCCCTCTTTTGTGATTTCTTCACTTTTTAATACTCCAATAGCCTTAAAAAATGGAAATGAGATAATACTGAAGAGTTTCATCCAAGGTACATCAGAATTAATATCAACATGGAAAAGAGGAGATAAGATTTATGCAAAAATGTTTCCTGGCCTTGAAGCAGGAAGAACAGGAACATGGCAAGGGGTGATCATGCAATAAATATGCTGAATGAAGAAATGGATGACTAGAAATCTAATCAATGGTACGCATATGATGAGAGGAAGAATGTTCCATCTGACAGAGGACCTTCGGGATAGAAGACAGGAAAAGGGGTGTCTAATGCAAAGATAACAGGAAACCCTTTGAGCCTACTCCTGGAGAGGCTGCTCTTGCCTGCAGACTGAACCAGCAGTTATATGTGGAGACCACTCACTAGAGCCTGGTCCTTTCAACATTCAAGTTATACATCCAGGCCTCAATTCTGCCTGCTATATATCCTATGAGTGTGGATGCCATAGACTCCGTGACACCAACACCTGGTCCCAAATTAAGTTATAGTTCTTGAAGAAATAGGAATACAATCATCCTCTCAAAAATTAGCATGGTTCATGTTTATTCTGAGAAACTGAGTGTTCTCTGGGCCTTGTCAAAAGCAAGTGTTTAAGTCTAGAATACGGTGACCCAAATGAAGTAAATTCACTAAGGTAGTGGGCACACAGGCCTAAGTGATCAGTTAGTATCCTCCTGTGTCCCTCCATCCTCATGAGCAGGCAAGGGGGTGTGTAGGTAGGTAAGAATCTGAAACACTTGGCTAAAACACAAGGATGAAGAGGATGATCTGATAGGGAAAAGGAGAATCTTCTAACCATGCAGAAAAGCAGAGACGAACAACATAATCACATGCAGCAGTCCCTCCTTATCCATGGAGGGTGCACCCCACGACTCCCAGTGGGTGCTTGAAAACATGGACAGTACCAAACCCTGTATTTGGGTTTTTTTTCCTATACATACATACCTTTGATAAAGTTTATAAATTAGGCACAGTAAGAGATTAACAACTAATACTAAAATAGAACTATAGCAATGTACTATAATAAAAGTTATATGAATGTGGCCTCTCTCAAAATATCGTGTTATACTGTACTCAACCCTCTTGGGATGATGGGAGATGATAAAATGCCTACATGTTAAGAAGAAGTGAAGAGAGTAATGTAGGCATTGTTTCGTAGTGTTAGGCTACTAACACTGATCGGCAGATGAAGGATCATCTGCTTCCAGACCAGGCCACTGGTAACTGAAGCTGCAGAAAGGGAAAGAGGGACGACTGTAGCCTTGAAAGAGAGGAGATGTTCAGAGAGAGAACTCCATGTATTCATTCATATTCATTTTTTAATCCAACAAATAATTACTGAGTGCCTCCTATAGCATGTGTCCAGGATACACTAGATGCTGGAAGCAGGAAGATGCCTCTGCTCTCTAGGAATGCTACATTCTCTTGAAGCTTTTCTTTACAGAAGCTCAAAGCAACTCAAATATGTTTAAGTCTCTGAAAATTGGGATCTAAGGAAATTAGTAAATTATCAATTGAGTGGTAAATGATATAAGGTGTCTTCAACTTTCTCAGTATGAGATCTTTGTCCTGCTAAGTTGACTTTTCTCTCGAAGGAAGCCTCTGTAAACCTCACACCATGACCCTGACCAGAACTACCACTCCTGAGCCACCTGGGCTCCCCATGAATGCTGGCAACACTTGATCTCAGTGGCTGAGTTCAGCGCTGCTGGGTCCCAGTGCTCTCCTCTTACTTCAGAGACTATGTCAGCACATTGTGATGCAGGAGCAATAGAACAATGCCCAGAGCAGCTCAGGCCAGCTGCACTTCTTTTACTAAGTGGTTAGCTGCCTGCCCAGTAGACATAAACACCTTCTGCCAAAGAAATGTGAAAAGTGTTGGAAACCTGCTGTTTGGAGACTATACTCCTGAGTAGACATCCAGGAGATCTCCAGAGATTATTTCAGCCTCACGTCTCTGTAAGTGACTGTGTGATTACTGCGATTTTGGTGTGAACCTGAGGAAGAAGGAAATGGACAACAGTTGAATGAATTCTAATAATTCAAGGGCAAAATGTCTATTTCCTTTCCATCTTTCTCTTTTCCTCTTAGTTTCATGTCTTACACTGCAACCAGAACAAGCAGAAAATCTCAGAGACTTATATATATCTGGTTACTGCATTTTTCTTAAAATTGATTTCATTGAGAATTCGAGTTAAAGTGAAAACAAATTTTCTAATTGTTTATAATTTTGGTTTTCCAAGCCATTAGCCCAATTTTCTCTCATGAGTAAGAATTGAATAAACTTATGCAAAGACAGTCGTTTTTAATTATTCAAATGGGAGAGAAGATCCAGAATATAGGGCTTTTCTGTTCAAAGCTGAAAGGTTAGCAGGGTGGGGACCCATGGAGAAAGAGGGGCCAAAACAGCCAAACTTTCTCAAAAGTGCAACCAGAACTGCCACATCAAATTGTGGTGGACCAATCCTAAAAATTTGTTTATTGGTGTGTTAAAAAATCTTAGGAAGAACTAAGGAAATGCCATATTTCATAGTGCTATGCAGAACCAGCCTCAAAGCACAAGTACCACAGAGAACAGTTTTAACAAGTAATGGGTAAATACTGCCATTTAAGACCTTTTATGTAATTACAGGCAAGAAATAACGCACAGAAGAAAAAGACAAGAGAACGTAGGTGGTCAGAATTCTCTCAACATTGTTGTAGGTTTGAAAAAAGCTTTATAATAAAAAAATCGGTGAGAAAAAGCCAAATGGGAATGGTAAATAGCAAATAATTATAGACAACATTTAAGGGCCATTTATAGACACCCCTCCAAATTAAGCAGTCAGAAAAGTCCCTGAAAACATTCCCGTGTTGGCTCCTAGACTCCTTCTCCCTCCCCATCCCAATTTCCATTAAACTCAAGCTGTCACCAGTTCAAAAAATTCTCAGTGACTACATTCAGTTCTGGGAAAATCAAGACATCCCACCACCGCCCACTGGTGAATATATGTCATATCCACACTATTCTTAGCCCTAATGGGGCCTTCGTGATCTTGAAACATTACTCAGATAGGGGAGTCTGGTGATGTCATGGAAAGTCTGGAGCAAAGCTGAAGAAGTTCCACCCCTGAAGTGTCGACAGCTCATTGCTTCTCTCTGCTTGGTTTCCCCATTAAACTACAGGCATTCGTTTCAGATTTAATATGGGATCTCTCTACATTTTCTTCTACTGAAAGTAGCTAACAGTGCTTTTTTGAAGAACATTAATAGTGTAATTCTGCAGAAAAAAATGCAACCTTTTTTCAACTATCTGCTGAATTAATCTCCATTCAGTTAAAGCTAAAAAAGAGAGAAGAGGATGGGGAGAGGTGTTCTAATTAAAGGAAATAACAAAGAATGTATAGAATCTGCCAGTGACCTAGTAAGCTGGGATCCATCTCAAATAGAATTAGATTCCTCTGTGCTGTGTAACACAGTTAAAAACCTTATACATGCTCTCTGGTACATTGCTGGCTTAATTAGAAGTATAAAACATTTAATGAGCCCTAGTGAAAGGCAAAAATTATTGGGAAAATATGAACTGTGATTGTGAAAACGAATACACAATTCTGGTAGAACAAGTTATAACAAAAGATTCTGTGTATCTGTGAAATGAAGCTAAGTTCCCAGGATGGCCTATAGTAATCCTGCTTTGTTTCTCTGTTTTAATTCATATACTCACTCAAACCATATTTATTGTAATTCCATAATATATACATTCATTGGCCCTTTAATGTGATTAATCTATTTTAATACCAAAATTTGCTTTTATTTATGAATTATATATATATATATTTGTAATATTAATAAAGCAAGATAGTATGGAAATTTCATAAACAATTTGCATAGACAGGCCTTGCTTTATTTTTAAAATATATTTATGTAGAGTCTACAAATGTTGTGCTTATTAATGTGAATAACATTGTGGCAAATTTCACGTGCAACATTTCTCTGCAGACTTCTCATCATAATGACTATGGTCATATCATTCTCTATCCAGCAGTGGTCATGCAAAAGAAACAAATGCACTATGCATTGTCTACATTTATCCTTATTAAAAAGGTATCCATGGAAATGGCGAAAATGTTCTAAGTTAGATTATGGTGGCGGTTGCACAACTCTATAAATACCCTAAAAATCATTCAATTATAGCCTTATTTTGTTGTTGTTGTTGTTGTTGTTGTTGTTGTTGTAGATTTCAGTTATTTATGTGAGAGAGAGAGCACAAAGGGAGGAGGAGAGGGAGAAGCAGACTCCCCACAGAGAGCCCAAGGCAGGGCTCAGTCCCAGGATAATGGGACCATGACCTGAGCCGAAGGCAGACACTTAACCCACTGAGCCATCCAGGCACCCCCAATTATAGCCTTTAAATGAGTGAGGTTGGTGATATATAAATTATATCTCCCTAAAGCTATATTAAGAACTGATCCATAGATTAAATTTTTTTTTAAAGATTTTATTTATTTATTTGACAGAGAGAGATCACAAATAGGCAGAGAGGCAGGCAGGGAGAGAGAGAGGAGGAAGCAGGCTCCCTGCCAAGCAGAGAGCCGGATGCGGGACTCGATCCCAGGACCCTGAGATCATGACCTGAGCCGAAGGCAGAGGCTTAACCCACTGAGCCACCCAGGTGCCCCATAGATTAAATTTTTAAGAAAACAAAACTATCTGTAGAAGTCCAGACACACAAATTAGAATTATTTTTGAATCATCAAAATTAATAACAATATCTCAGTAGGGGTTGCTGATTGGATCAGAGGACTAGGGAGCTGTGAACTGTCAGGCTGCTCTTCCATGGTCTTCACACAGAAAAGCAGAGCAAAGCACGGGGAACTTTTCAGTTGAGGACCATGAATTACTTACTGCTTTGTAAGAGAAAATAATTTCTCAAGCATCAGTTTAGCCACTGGGCATAATTAATTTTGGTACCTCTTATAAGAGATTGTGATGTCCCAAATAGATTCACACCATGACTGGTAATTTCTGCTTTTAAAAATATTTAAGGGACGCCTGGGTGGCTCAGTTGGTTAAGCAGCTGCCTTCGACTCAGGTCATGATCCCAGCGTCCTGGGATCGAGTCCCACATCGGGCTCCTTGCTCAGCAGGGAGCCTGCTTCTCCCTCTGCCTCTGCCTGCCACTCTGTCTGCCTGTGCTTGCGCTCTCTCTAACAAATAAATAAAATCTTAAAAAAAAAAATTAAAAATATTTAAAGTTGTAGGAAACACTAATTATATATAACATCCAAGATATAGATAATATACAATGCTGTATAGTTTACATATTATATAAATATAATATATATAAATTTATAAAACTAGAAAGACACATATATACAAAAATCAATACTATCTCCAGATACTGAATGCAAACCTAGTAAACAGTTAATTAAACAGTTGATAATTCTGCTGTTGGACTTTTGAAAATAATGTAGTGGTGAGTGTGTTTAGCCAAAGTCGGTTTCAGAGAACAATTCGTATGCCTCAAGAACAGTGCACTTTCAGGATATTACCAGACTGATTGGAGAGGTGGGAGCAGGGTTTGTGGTGTACATATCGGTAATCTCAAATGACAATTACAATAAAAATAAAACTAGTTAAAATTCAGCATGCACTTACCATCTCTACACGGAATTCGAAAGTGTCAAAATAATTCCAGAACAAATGTTTAGAAACAAAGAACCACCATACCAGTGAAGACAAAAGATTCTGTTACATGTTTAGCTCCTTAGCTGACATCCCCTTCGTTCTGAAGTTCCAAAGGGATGAGAAGGGTAAGGCCTGATAAGCCTGCAAATCCACTGAAGCTTTTTCCTGTTCCTTCTCTGTGACCCTAAACCCAGAGTAAAACTTCCTCCCTCAGGAGGTCATCACTGATTGCTCTCTGGAGAGACTGTTCTCACATGGAAGGGGTGCTGGGGACTGTGTTGGGAAGGGGAATTCCCTAGTCCTGGTGTCCTTGGAACATCCACAGAGTAGCACCAGAACACCAGGCATACTGCATGTGGTCACTTTCTTAGAGTGATTTTTTTTTTTTAAATATACACTATCACTCACTTCTGGATGAGCAAGAGTTAACCACTGCATTTCATCAAATTCAAGACCCATCAGTTAGTATACCCATTATTTTATGGGTATGTTATGGACCACTGAGAAGGAGAAAAATGCTGCCAATTACATAACTGAATGTTTTCTTATTACTTAGACGTTTTCCCCACAATGTCTCTCATACTCTATTCTATCATCCTCTGTGCATTTCAGTGCTCCACTCCAGTCGCTAGGACCTTCTTCCAAGCCTCTGACATGCCTTCTGTAAGTTTTCTACTGGAGCTTTCTTAACCACACCAGAAGGTGTCAACAAAAGGTTTTCAGGTAACTATTAAAAACACATTTTATTTTTATTCAAGTATGAATTAACATACCGTGTTCTATAGTTTAATAGAATGATTCAACAATTCTATACATTTCTCAATGCTTATTAGGATAAATATACTCCTAATTGCCATTATCTCTTCCACCCATCCCCCACACCCACCTCTCCTCCAGAGACCACGAGTTTGTTCTCCATATTTAAGTCTGCTTCTTTGTTTTGTTTTGTTTCTTCAATTTCACATATGAGTATATGGTATTTGTCTTTCCCTGAGTGATTTATTTCATTTAGCATTATACTCTCTAGGTCCATCTATATTGTTGCAAATGGCAAGATCTCATTCTTTTTTGTGGCTGAGTAATATTCCATTTTATATATCTAGATCTCACATCTTTTCTTTCAAAGATTTATTTATCTATTTTAGAGAGAGAGCATGCACACTCAAGTGAGGGAAAGGGTAGAGGGAGAGGGAGAGACACTCCCCACTGAGTGTGGTGCCCAACATGGGACTCGATCCTACAACTTGGGATTGTGACCTGAGCTGACATCAAGAGCCAGCCCCTTAAATGACTGAGCCACACAGGAGCCTCTAGATACAACTTTATTCATTCATCTATCAATGGGCACTTGGGTTTCTCCCACATCTTGGTTTTTATAAATAATGCTGCAATAAACGTAGGGGTGCATATATCCTTTTGAATTAGTGTTTTTGTTTTCTTTGGGTAAATACTCAGTAATGGAATTACTGGATCATATGGTAATTCTATTTTTAATTTTTTGACAAATCTCCATACTGTTTTTCATAGTACCTGTACCAATTTGCC
>ML106380.1:0-15255 GCA_003697995.1 Taxidea taxus jeffersonii
CCCCCCCCAGTACTATTTAAAAACATCTTTTTGGATTTTTACTCCTAGAACGCTAACTTAATCTCTAGACTTTGGGTTTATGTAATTTCCATTGCATATTTTTAATAAAATGTGACCTCATGGATAAAAATTATTCACTACTAAAGCTCTAACAAGAAAATATGACAGAGGCTTCACCTCCATTTTCAAAGCAAGTATTCCAAAGTTAGTTGCTTCAGAAATGAGAGCATAATTAAATTAAGTATTTAGAATTAAAAGCTCCCTACCTCACTGGGGATAATATTTTTTTATGAGATATTTGGCACATTCTATAGATCAGAATCATATTAGTTTTTTTATAAATTTTATACTTCTAAGTGTAATTGACCATTCAATAAAATATTAAAAGCACCAAGCTGAAAATTATTAAAAGAATATCAAGGAGTTTTAAAATTTATATTGCTTATTTTTTTAATAGAAAAATTGAACTGGCAATAATAGTAATAGTCTGCAATCAGGAAAGGAAAGAAATAAGGAAAAATTCTTAAGATAAAACATGCATTATCAAAAAATATTCCTGGATGCAAAGGCTGTTTGTACATGTCCTACTTTCTAAATTTAGTTAAGGTAAATTTAGCATTATTTCTCCTGTCATCAATTTATTGGCTTCTACTTCTGCTGTTAAATAAATCATGTTCATACAGGTAATAGTTACTCCTTATGAATACATATATTTGATGGATTCAATATGTTTTGAATGCCTCTGTATAAGCAATTATATGTGATACAGGGGCACAGATATTTTAATGAAATTTGGACTTACTTTTACTATGTAGATTATCAGAATTAACAATAACATGAGATAAATTATCTAAATGTTTTAAGGAATAAACAAAACAATGTTGTGAATACCAGAGGAAAAATATGAATTTTAATAAGATATAAGTCATCAGAGGAATGTACACAAATATGGCATTTGTGTTGACCTTCTGAATGATGAGTGGTTTGAAAGGAAACATCAGAAGAGAACTGGAGCACAAAGAATGACATAAGTAAAAAATGAGAAGACATTATGGGTAAATAATATGGTGAAGTGGTATGAAATGACACAATACATTGGCACCTCATTTCAGTAGGCTTTTGTATCATGCTCTTTGAGAAAGAGATGAGCAGATCTGTTTTAATTAGAATTCCTATTAACATGAAAGGTTTGTAGGTAAAAGATTAGAAGCAGGAAAATCAACCATTGGCTTTATTTTACCAGTTTGTTTTATCTACTAATTTTTTTAGAAAGCATAGTGTGCATCTCTTTGTCATATTTATAATTCCACTTTAGTAGACACCACACATATTACACATATACATTTGGAAAAAAATAGTTCTTTGGGGTATGTGTGTGTGTGTGCATATAAATTATATATATATACACACATATATATATACACACACATTATTTATTTATATTTTGATATATATTCAGTGATCAGTGATTCATTTAGCAATTCAGTCAAAGAAAGATATATACTACTGTGATTTTTTAAACTAATTCTACGAACTACTCACTTGGTTGTAGAAGCTGGACATTCGCAATGACATCTGCTTTACTTTTTTTTTTTTAATTTCTTTATCATTTCTCTGGTGAAATAAAGATGCAAATCAGGAAAAAAGTATATAATTTGGTAGCAGCTGTATTTCTTCACATTGTCCACAGATGGGATAGAAACAGCAACAGGAAAGCTGATCTATAGTTTGGTGAGGAAGTCATATACATTTTGAAATTCTCTCTGTGTTTTCTTAAATTGGCATCAGAACTTCTTTTTGAATATTTATGGCTACAAAATCATCTTGATTTTCAAAATCCCAAATTTAATGATCTATTTCACTTTTTAGGTCAAAATTAGCAAGTTGAATGGATACTTTGTATAATTTCAATGTCTTTAATTTTAAAGCAAATAATGTTCCTTGATTTTACTTTAATGGACATAAAACATTAGGTTTATTTAATTGCCATCAAACTGTTTTATTAATTCTGAGTTGGAATAATGGTAATAGTAGAGTGTTCACTCTCTCTTTCATATGAAAGAGTATCTCATCAGACCACCTAAGTTTTTTTATAGTCCTGCCAACCATTCTTATTCCTTCACACATACCAATTTTTATGCTGGTTATTAGTTATTTCAGAAGGATGAGGAGTATCTTAGCAATGGAAATATGTGACAAATTGTGACAGTAACAGTATTACTGTATCTTGGGATTTTCTGTTCACCTCCCTCCCCTCCACTTCTTTTAGTCTTTTTGATAATACCAACCAGTTGTACATGCTATTCAGTGCTACTTTTTCTCCAGAATTTCAGGTTTTCTAGACAACTCGCTTTCCTTACTTCTGCAATTGCTTTTTCCTTTCACCAACTTACAAAGGTGCAGGCACACACACACACACACACACACACACAATTGTGGAAGTTAAAAGGACTTTATTAAAAACAATTAGACTATGTGGAGGATGATCAATATGTCGTTTGAGTTCAACCTTACTACCTTGTTTTGTGTTAATTTTGAAGTACTTCACAAATGCCAGCTAATTTGGAAAAAATGGGTTTGCCAAAAGTTGGAAGATGCTAATACCTGATATGTATCAAATAAAATATAATTTAACATTTAATTCAAAATTTAATATAAATATCAAAATGTATGTATTTCAAAAGAAAATATCAATAAAGTGACTACATCTACAACACAAAGTGATTTTAGTAACAATGTTTAATGACATCATTCCATAGAAAATCTAAGCATATAAATATTTAAACATGTTTAAAGTAAGTAGAGCATTTTAAAACTTTCTAATATATAACAACTAGTAAAACCTTGGGGAAGCTATTGCTTCTTTTTTTATGGAAACAAAATAGAACTTCTCAGGAAAATACTGTCTCATTCTCCAACTAGCAAGCTACCCAATTCACTGGTATCAGTATCTATGTGCTTTACTTATCCTCAACAGAAAATGGATGAGCCCTTTCTTCTATGTATGTTCCTATAGGTTAAAAATAACTGCACATCCTTTGCTATGCCTTCCATTAACAGGTAAACTTCTATTTCCTTTCCCTTGAATCTGATTGGGTGTAGGAACATACTTAACTAATAAATCCCAACAGAGTGAATTGAAGTTCTGTGCATTTTGAGCTAGGTCATAAGATGCTATACAACTTCTGCTGAGACTCTCTTGGTCCCATTTCTTTCAGGTCCTTAAGCCACATGTAAGATCTTTGACTGCTTTGGACTGCTCTGTTGGATTGGGTATGTGAAGACATTTGGTCAACCGTCCCAGCTAAACCCAGCCTTCTAGTCATCCCTGCCAAGACACCACATCTGAGACAGAAGTCATTTTAACCCTCCAGATGAGCTTCTCTACCAGATAGTTAACACCATGTGATTCCACTCAACAGCTCCTAAAGTAAGAGAACTAGCCAGCCCAGGCCTGCCCCAATTTTCAATTCACAAACTTGTGCGATATAATATACCGTTTCCTATTTTAAATCACTGTATTTGGAGTGTTATATAGCAATAGATGACAAGAACAAAAACTAGTAACTTGTGCACTTGATTTCATCTCTTTAGTATTTTCAGGTGTTTTCTTCCCTCATAACACCTTCACCTTTTAGCATTACCATTTTTTTTTTCATTGGTGCTGGTTGTCCATTACCATCTAACATGCTATGATATTTCTCTTCTTTAAAAGAAATAGTTCTTTTGGGGGGCGCCTGGGTGATGCAGTCAACTGACCATCCAACTCTTGATTTCAGCTCAGGTCATGATCTCAGGGTCGTGAGATCAAGACCCACTTCCTGCTCCACACTTAACAGGGAATCTGTTGGAAATTCTCTCTCCCTCTTCCTTGCCCCGCCCACTCATGCTCTCTCTCTTTCTCAAATAAATAAATCTTAAAAAAAATTTAAAAAATTATAATTCTTCTTACACGCTATGTCCTTTCCCTCTAGTTTCCATTTTCTGTTTTTTATTCCTTCTTCTCATTTCTATTAGTTTAACCAAAGTCTTTAAAAAACTACATACAAACTGTCTTTATTTCCTCATTTTCTATCCCTTTTTTAGTCCACTCCAAATATTCATCAGACTGTCTTATTAAAGATATCTAATATTGTTAAATCTAATAGCTACCTTTTAGTTATGAATTCAAACTTCCAAGAATATTTTATACTATCTGTTTAAATATTTCTGTACTTACAGAAATTCTTTCTTTACTGTGTTTCTGAGGAGATACACTATTCTGTTTATACCTTCTACTTCACTGGCCAATCCTTTCCACCTTTCTTTTCTTTTCTTTTTTTTGAACCACTTTATTTTTATTTTATTCTTTTTTTAACTTTTTAAAATTTTTTATAAACAAATAATGTATTATTAGCCCCAGGGGTACAGGTCTGTGAACTGCCAGGTTTACACACTTCACTGAACTGCCAGGTTTACACACTTCACAGCACTCATCATAGCACATACCCTCCCCAATGTCCATAACCCCACCACCCACTCCCTCCTCACCTCTCCCTGGCAACCCTGTTTGTTTTGTGAGATTAAGAGTCTCTTATGGTTTGTGTCCCTCCCGATCCCATCTTGTTTCATTTATTCTTTTCCTACTCTCCAAACCTCCCACGTTGCATCTCCACTTCCTCATATCAGGGAGATCATATGAGAGTTGTCTTTCTCCAATTGACTTATTTTGCTAAGCATAATACCCTCTAGTTCCATCCACGTCATCACAAATGGCAGGGTTTCATTTCTTTTGATGGCTGCATACTATTCTCTTGTATATATATACCACCTCTTCTTTATCCATTCATCTGTTGATGGACATCTAGGTTCTTTCCATAGTTTGGCTATTGTGGACATTACTGCTATGAACATTCTCCACCTTTTTTTTTTTTTCTAATTTTTTCTCCTCTCTTTCTGAAAACAAAATGTTGTGATGTCCCAGACTCTTGTGCATCTCGAGGGATTCCATTCAATTGGAGAATGTCCATTTCCTTAGAAAGAGCAAGATGACATACTCACAGATTAATCAGTGCAAGCTCTTTTCCTGAAGTAGGATGCAAACTGAACTAAGAATGACAATAGAGAGGAGATGGTGAAGAGTAAAAGAGTAGAGTGTGGAATCATTTTCTAGGAAGGCAGAGAGATTGAAAGGAAGTAAGAATTAAAATATGATTGTTGGCAAGAATTGAGGGCCTATTTAAGGTTAATATTCACAAGTTAAATTTGGGTCAGTCAGCACGTTTTAAAACAAGTTTCACTTAGTCCCCCATCTGTGCATGCATACAGACAGACTGAGATAAAGCTTCTTTATTTTTACATAACAATATTTATTTTTTACTCTACCTTCTTTATTTTTTTTTAAGATTTTATTTATTTATTTGAGAGAAAGAGAGTATGAGCAGGGTGAGGGACAGAGAGAGGGAGAAGCAGGTTCCCCACTGAGCAGGGAGGGAGCCTGATGCAGAACTTGATCTCAGGACCCTGAGATCATGACCTGAGTTGAAGGCAGGCGACCAACCAAATGAGCCACCCAGGCACCCCTCCTCCAGTTCCCTTATACTGCACAAGACTGAAATTAGTCAAAAAAGCACAATGGGAGATAGTAGGCAGGATTTAAAAAGCCTATAAATATGGCATGGTATCTCTTCTTTAGTTTTGTATTTCTTTTTCTCTGTACCACCCTTATTGGCACCAATGTCTTCATTTCCTCATGAAGCAATCAGGAAATTAGATTTGGTAGATAAGCTAATAATAATAATGCAATTGAAACAATGGCAGTGGAACACATGTAAAGTCTGAACTAGTATGTGCTGTGCACTATAAATGAATGTCATCAGTCATTTCCTGGTACTTAAAAGTAAACAAAAATAAGTTTAAAAATCTTCACATTTTTTTCCTTCATATTTCAGATTTAACATACCATTTCAAGGCAAAGACTGAGGCATGCATAGATAATAAGGATAATGTCCAAGAAAACTTACTCTAATTCTAATACAAATAATATGTTATCTCAGAGTTGAAGTGTTGGATCCTAAAGTCCTAGAGAAATAGTGGAAAAGATCTAATACTGAACTTATTGAAAAGCATATGTAATAGTCATCAAATACGAATCTCCTTGTTAAAATCAATTTCATCTCTACTTTGTAGTTGAGCTCTTCTGTATGAGATATATAATAGCATAATGTATACATAGGTTTCCTTTCAGTTCCCTCTCCTGTCACACACCAGTGTCGCAGGTCAGAGTGACCTACAATGCTAGGGTCCTAAATTACCAGGTATTATGAGATACATACAAATTTCCTTTTGGAAAATACTATATGAAATGTTATCTACAGTATCATAATATACTTAGCGATTTTATGTTCTAAGCTATGCAGAGCTTATTGGGCTCTTTGATCAGCAGGGAGCCTGTGTCTCTCTCTACCTGCCACTCCCCCGGCTTGTATTTGCTCTCTCTCTCTTTCTCCCCCACCCCTGACAAATAAATAAAATCTTTTAAAAAATGCAGAGTTTATGAAATAATGAATATATATCTATATATACATATATGTATATATATATATATATATATATATATATCTAAGGGAATAACTGCTATATAGTAAAATTATAGGTTGGTGTCTAGACTTTAAATTGGCCCCTGATCATGTGGTTTAATGCTAGCAAATAGCGGTGCCAAGAAAAGCTGACTGCCAGAGAAGGGCATTTTCAAAGTTACACACCATGAACATTTTCTTATCAGGAATGATCACAAGAAAACAGTAAGATGAATTTCAATAAATTGTATATTTTTAAATGTCAAGTAGCAAGGCAGAAGCAAGAGCCATTTATTTGGATATAGTCATAAAAAGCAGAAAGCCACTTGCCGATGATGAGGTACCATATGCAGGAAAAATAGCAACACATAGAGTAGCCATTTCTATTTTTAGTCATCTCTTTAATTAGATAGAGAAGCATTAGATGTAAACAGACATATTGGGAAAATTTTCATAATTGGTTGAATATTAATAAGATTTAGAACCAGTTATATCTTTATGATCACCCCAAAAGAAAAACTTATTTTAGTAACTGATATGTACTAATAACATGGCATGGCATGGCAGCCCAGACCTGCTGCAGTTTTGTTGTTGTTGCTGTTGTTGTTATTGTTGTTGCTGGTCCTTGTAAAAGCAGCAGCTTTGGGGGTCATGTAAAACAGCTTGGAGTAGCACACCCAAATGACTGATACATTGCCTCCAAAATCCAAAGAAGTCTACTTGGTGTTGTGCCTCTTCTTTGGTTTTAGGAGGGACCAGATGCAACAACTTATGCTTCACCTTAGAGGGGATACCCAAAAAGCCTCTGACTACTGGACTCCTAGAAACTTCGGTGAGATGGAAATCTCCTGAATTGGAGTGAGGGCATTATTCCCCACCCTTTGACAGACAATGCCTCTCCCATACACCTAGACTTATTGCTACTGAGCACTCACCTGGTCCAATCAGCATAATAGCATTAATGTAATATAACCACCATGGTATCTTGTGAAAAGGAAAAGCAACCAAGGTCCTAAGCTAAATTATGATGAAAAGCCTGATAGTTGATGAAACCCTGAGATAGGACAGTGCTGTATTGCTGATTTTTCAGATGAAAGCAAACTATTTCTGGTAGCTTACTAACAGGTATTTTTAAAAATGCCAGATCAATAGCTGCCTCTCTATAGATAGGTACCAAGGTACCTATCTATAATAGGTACCAAGGGTGTGTTAATTTGTTCAGGCAATGGTACTACCTGGAATGGCAACTGCAACTTGAATCAACACATACATGATTGCCATACTCTTTTGCCACTTTTCTGATCCATCCATTTTCTATGCAAGCCAAAAAAGCAAACTAAACTGGGATGGATGGATGTGGTAGAAATAACCATCTCTGCATCTTTCAAGTCCTTGATGGTGGCACTCATCTGTGAAATCCCTCCAGGATTGTGGCATTGCTTTCGGTTAATTTCTTGGTAGGTTAATGTGATTCTAGTAGTTTCCATGTGGTCCTTCCAACCAAAATAGATCGAATTCCATAGGTCAGAGGACTGATATGGGGATTCTGCCAGTTGCTGAATTTTTTTATTCCAGTTACAAGTTACAGAATGTGGAAATAATCACTGGATGTGTTTGAAGAGCCAATAGGACCACTGTGAGCTGTATCTCATCTAAAACCTCATTGATCACTTGACCTCTTTAAGCCCCTTCTCTGACTGGGTGACCACAGAGACATTTTGAGGTTTCAGAAATTAGTGTCAGTTCAAAGCTAGTTCTCCAACATATCCCCAGAAGTCTGATTATTTCCCTCTAACTGATGCACTGTCAACCTGTACATGGCTATAAGTCCCTCTGGGTAAGGCTGGGAGAAAGACTAGTTATAAATTTTTAGCAGTGTAGTAGTGCTCTTTATCAAGGAGATTCAGCTTCCCTTATATTCAAAGTAGTCTGAGACTATAAACTGGCTCAAATCTGGGGAAGTTATTGCGGGGTTATGACTATATTTTAGTTATTCAAGTTAAACTAATGTCCACAAGACTTAGAACATCCCCACCTTTACAGGGCAAGTAAGAATTTAATAGACTGCCTACCTATTTATATTTTATAGACACTATGATCATCTAGGCAATTCCATAGGTCTTAGTAATTCAGACTAATCTAAGAACTTCTCATCTCTGCTGTTCCTTATGGTAAACACATCCATCTTGTCTTTGCTGATTAAGTGAAGCCACTAGGCCTCTGCTAATCGGGGCACTTATTTTATCCCCATTGCATAAGGGATCCAGATTTGACGATAGCAGTCCCCATTCTAATTTCTAACCTACAGAGGCAAGAAACCACAGAACATTTCGATAATTCTAAGACTCCTATCATAAAATTATTTCTGAGTCAGGTTAAAAAATGGTGTCCTCTGGAATCTCACAGGTGAGTGAACTTGCAATATAAATCCACTCCAACCTTCCTAAGTTTTTTTTTTTTTTTAAGATTTTATTTTTATTTATTTGTTAGAGAGAGAGAGAGAGAGCACAGGCAGACAGAGAGGCAGGCAGAGGCAGAGGCAGAGGGAGAAGCAGGCTCCCCGCCGAGCAAGGAGCCCGATGTGGGACTCGATCCCAGGACGCTGGGATCATGACCTGAGCCGAAGGCAGCCGCTTAACCAACTGAGCCACCCAGGCGTCCCCTTCCTAAGTTTTTTGATACCTTCTTCTATTGTATAATAAAGTAGTCTGGAATTTCAACCTCATTAGAGTGTAGGATACCCTTTGGTCCATGTTTCAGGCAACCAACAAAACTGTTGGAGACCTCTTTCACTCTTTGGACTAAAGCACTGAATTCAGAATTTCTGCTTAGTGGACCGATATCAAAAGTTTTGGCCCAATACAACTTTATAATCTTTTGACTATAAGCCAATGTTCTTAAGATCCCTTTGTGTATATGTTCCCCAGATTTCTGTCTATATAAATGAGAAAAAATGTAGTTCTTTTGGTATATAGACTATGACTTCATGGGACACAATCTGTACAATACGATTTGGAGTCTTCTGGGATTTGTGTCTTTGGTAAATTCACCCAAATGTTTACTAAATAAATATCATTAGACCTATATAAGTCACTTTGTCCATTCCCTTTAGTGGGCCATCATCTTTGTAATAAAACACAATTTTAAATTATAAGTTTTGATCAAGGTACCAAGAAGCAAAAAGCAAAATTTCATAGAAGATATCTGAAATTAGTCAAAATACTTTTAGCCTCCATACCCACATTTAAGGTATAAAAACTGTCAATATGTGGAGATAACAAAAATTAGGATCTATGTTTTCTATAATAATGCTCAATAGTTATAAATCAGTTTATATGCGACCACATAAAAGTAATGATAGTGCAAACATAACAGACTACTCAAGTAATATAGAGTATTTGGTACAAATATCCACTTAATATTAACTAAAGATCACTTATACCTGAGAAAAAAACTGCAAACTTAATCTGGAAGCTTGATCTATTGTGATTAAAGTAATTAGATAGGTTTATGACTCATATTTTCACTTTCTTTTCCCATTTTCCTTTAACTAGAAATAGCTGAAAAATGTGTTTAGAGACAACTGATGAAATTTCAGATTTTGATGATATGAAATTAAAAAGTGTTCTGCAATGGGGTGCCTAGGTGGCTCAGCTGGGTAAATGTTTGATACTTGACTTTGGCTCAGGTCATGATCTCAGGGTCCTGATATCAAGCCTTACATCAGGCTCCATGCTGGGCATGGAGCCCGTTTAAGAGCTTCTCTCTCCCTCTTCCTCTGCCCTTCCCACTGCTTGCTCTCTCCTTTTTATTCTTTTATTTTTTAAGATTTTATTTATTTATTTGACAGAGAGAGAGATTACAAGTAGGCAGAGAGGCAGGCAGAGAGAGAGGAGGAAGAAGGCTCCCTGCTGAGCAGAGAGCCCGATGTAGGGCTTGATCCCAGGACCCTTGAGATCATGACCTGAGCCGAAGGCAGAGGCTTAACCCACTGAGCCACCCAGGTGCCCCTGCTCTCTCTTTTTTTTTTAAGGAAAAAAAAAAAAAAAAGTTCTGCATTATACTTCCTTTATCTCATGTTTTATTAAAAAGCAGACATCTCCCAATTAGTAGTACTAACCTATGTCCAGAATCTTTCTTTTCTTGGTAAAATAAAATATTAAGTCACTGGTTCAGTTTTATGGTTTTATTACAAGAATGTTCTTTTGGAAACAAATTTGTTAATATTTATAAATCATTTAAAAGATGTATCTCACTAAGCTAATTATATATCATTAAAGCAGAACCTTTAAAAACTCAGTGATACTAAGTGCCAAATAACAAATTCAATACATGATTTGTGAGCAACTTCCCAAACCACTGCCTGCTTTCTAACAAAAATGCTATTTTAAGACATAACTTTTTGAACTTTTCCCTTCATAAAATTTATGATATTAATAGTTCATGGATAATTATAATTTTCAGAGATTTTATAAAATGATTTTAAATAAGATTACCATATTCCCAAGGTGGTAGTGCAAAATAGGCTATATTTGTATTTTCCTAATATTCAATAGACTGGCTTTTCTACAGGTATTTAAATCAACTTGCCTTATGTATATATGTGTTATATAATTATTCAGATTCTCAGTATTTGATAGGGAACTAGGATATATGAAGTCAATGTAAATGGATGTTAAAAATATAAAATACTTTTCTCAAATATTTCAAGTTGATTCATTTTATTAATTAAATTAATTAGGTTAAAGCTAGGCTATTATAAAAAAGAAAAGAAATGAAAAAAAGAGAGGGAGAGACCTAATAAAACAGGTTAAAGAATAAAAAAGGCTTTGTTAGGGGCACCTGGGTGGCTCAGTGGGTTAAAGCCTCTGCCTTCAGCTCAGGTCATGATCCCAGGGTCCTGGGATCGAGCCCCACGTTGGGCTTTCTGCTCAGCAGGGAGCCTGCTTCCCTTCCTCTCTCTCTGATTGCCTCTCTGCCTACTTGTGATCTCTCTCTGTCAAATAAATAAAGAAAATATTTTAAAAAGGCTTTGTTATTGTTGCTGTTTCTCTTTCAAACAATAGTCCTGAAATGTACATTTTTTTAAAAATAAAATATTTTTAAAAAATAAATTTATTTTTTAAATATTTAAATAAATATTGCTTCCAATAAATAGTTGTTTCATTAACCCCAAGAGATTTTATGCCTCTGTGCTGGGGGGCAAAGGGTTTTCTTTTAGGAAAGTAGATATGAGGGGGACCTGGGTGGCTAGTCAGTTAAGTGTCTAATGCTTGGTTTCAGCTCAGTACATAATCTCAGGGTCGTGAGATCAAGCCCCACATCAGAGGCCATACTGGGCATAGAGCCTGTTTAAGATTCTTTCTCCCTCTGTCCCTCTGCCTCTCCCCACCCTACTCTCTTTCTCTCTATCTCTGAAAAAAATAAAAATAAAATAAAAGTAGATGTGAATACCCATAGCAATTTTGCTTGGACTCTACCGACAATAAGCCAGTCATATGGCTAGAGTCATGAGAAGATGGAAAATGTAGTCTACACATGAGCAGTCATATGCTCACAAAGAAAACAACAATCAGTCATTCTTTCAAAATTACACTGTTCATCTATTATATGTTAACCTCTGTGCTGGGCACTATATTAGGTACTGCATTATGGATATAAAAATATTTAAGAATTGGTTTCTGACCTACAGAATCAGATTTAATTCTAAGTGACGAATGATAAGGGCCTCTTGTAGAGTACAGACATTTATTTCCAAGAAAGAAGGTCACATAGAACCTGAAGGATCAAGTCAGTTTTTATAGAAGAGCCTTTATGAGTCTCAGAGGAAAACAAGGATTTATATAGATGGAAACAGGAATACGAGGGGTCGAAAGCCATTCTTCTAAGAATGAGTAGAAGGTGGGAAAATACAAATTTCCTTCTAAAACTGTATGTAATACAGTTATATTTTAGAAAGGGTTCAGTTGAAAATTTAAAAAGTAGAATATACAAAATAAATAGACAATCAGAGTACTAAAAGTCAGAATGTAAATTTGGTATATTCTGTAATAGCTAGTACTAATAAAAAAAAAAGAAATAATCAAAATGCCTTTCCAAACCCCATGTATAGTTTAACAAACATAGCAAACAAACAAAACCCAATTAAATAAAACCTGAAAAAAAGAGAAAATTTTTATGGCTCAAAGTAATACCATAATCAAAAATAAATAAAAGCAGTTCCCAAGAACATAAGTTTTCTGGCATCTAATTCAAGTAGCAAGCTATTAGAGCAGATATCCATGTTCCCTGTGAAATTCTATATATCTAAGTGCTAAAATATAAATCTGTCATATCATGCTACTGAATAACAGCAGGATCTCTAGAATTTATTAGAAATGCTAACTTGCTGCCATAGTAACCTAATGTGTCCCAGTTGTGAAAAATCTCTTGATGAATTTGGAATTAACCCATTTCACTAAATAAAATGCCAGAAAATCACCAGTAACTTCAAATAAAATGGAAATGGTTGGTTACTTAAGTATAGATCATCAAAATGTGGTTAATCAGAGCTTTGTGGGGAAAAATAAAACCATTTAAGAACTTCCCTGTAACTGAAATGCAGCAGCATGCCTCTATTCAACCTGATGATGGCCAACTGCAGTAACTTGACCCAAGCAAAACATGAATATTATTTCACCCTAAACCTCTTGAATACTCTCCTAAAATGCTATGCTTCTTTAAGATGAAACTGACAGAATTTGACACTCACACAAAAGCCCTGTATGGTAGGCTTGTACCAAGCATCACTGTGACATTCACAGATATTCTGGTTTTGGCAACTGTTTGAGATTTGTGGCTCTCCTTTGACATTTACAAAGACTCTAAGACTATTTCCGAAAAGGGCTGGAGCATTTCACTAGATATGTGGTTTCTTCAAAGGCCACGTTCAGACGAAAGTTTCTACGAAACTCTGGGTAGAAGTAACATGGGTTTGGACTAGAGAAGTATTTATTTTATTTGAAATAAATAAGAAAGGCAAAGTAAACAGATGGCTGATTCTACAAAAATCCAAGTGACAGTGAAAAACAAAAAGTCAACATTTATTTGGTTCTTTTGTCTTTTTGATTGCTGAAGTTCCAACACACTCATTTGTCTTTTGTAGAACTGCACTCAGTATATAGAATAATTCTCATGGCTCTTTGAGTGTACTCACACTGTTTAGTATGTATTTTCAGTATACTTTTTTTGGTACTATAACCAATTAAAATAAATTGTTATAGAAACTTATTTTGCTTTAATTCATGCTAAGGTTAAGTTAGAATCTCCTTCATGGGTATATCAAGTTTAGGGAGCTTATGTGAGTAATGAGATTTAGAAATGAAAATCCTGAGAGGATGTGAAATGCAGTAAGGGTAGCAGGTAGTCTTTAAGCCACATTTTTACTTCCTTCAGTCTTAATTTTTTGATCTGTGAGACTATGACTTTGGTAACTAATAACTACCATGGAACATCTAGAAACAAATTTATATTTTTTATGTCAGAATTTGATAGGAAAGACAGCTTTTAATAGTACTCAGTTTTGACACAAAAATACATATATGTGCATGTGTGTGCATAAATTAGTTTTTGCAGAAGAAAATATAGATATGTGAATATGCATTATGTGTGTATGAACATATATTGTGTATGTGTGTGAACTTGTACTGCAATGAAAGCTAGAGAAGTCTATATTTATTAAAATGCTAATTTGCATATCTGTTGTTCTCCTCATAAAACTCACTTTCCTCTTTCTAAGAGACACTGAGCCTGTGAATGCCTGGTATTTAGCAAGGATGGAGAGCCAGATGAGATATCAGTCCTGACTCCCTCCATACCCAGGTCGCACTCAAGCAGATGTTAAATAGGGCTGGAGTTATACCAGGTCCACTTGATAACACATTCAGTATACACTAGGGCTTTCAAAGATTGGTAATGCATTCTAATAAGTCTCCACAGGGTAAGAGTGACACTACATTTGAGAGGTGAGAGTTTCTCAGGATAGGATGCTGACTTTTCTGTTATTCTATTATCTGCATCAATGAATCACTGATGTCAAGTTGAGGCTAGTTTCTTGGTCCAGGTGTACTATGTGAATGCATGATTTGTGCATCTAAATGAGATATATATTCCTCATCTCTTAGAATTTTCCACATATCCTTAAAAATGGCATCTGTTGGCTGTCAACATTGACCAGCATTAGGATTTTAATGACTTTACAAAGTTCTAACTGAAGACTCTCCCAGTATGAGGCCCATGAGACTCTCATGATGAGAATAAAGTACCTAGTGCTCTTATATGAGTACCATATAAACAAATATGTGAAAAGGGCAGCATTTTTAGTTTTCAACCCCCAGACACAGACTTTAAAGCAAAGATATAAAAATTTAAAGTATATTTGGGAAGAGATTCAGAGAACAGTGGTTGAGGGGTTGATCAGTAAAACAGGAAAGGAACACCAATCAATAAAGAATGCTTTATCACTCACACTGTCACCATGGATAGCTGGAATTTAGTCCTGCTAGTTGTCGGTGAAAAATACAGCACAGGAAGGGAACTGTGGCTACAGAGTAGTGAGATAACCTCAGTTTATTAAAACCTAACTAGATGGAGATGGAACAGAATAGGGGGGTGATATATTTCTATATCTATGCCTATGTCTATATCTATACATATCTAT